>NW_024102826.1:975712-1329529 GCF_013122585.1 Styela clava
AACACCTTTCAATCTAAAATTTGTACATTTTAAAATTAAACCTCACATAACGTTTTGTTTGCTCTCCTGATTCTGTAGACAGTTTTATTTATTTTTGTTTCCATCGATTATTTTATCGTTTGTTATTCTTATTGTGGAAACATATACCTATGATAGAGTATGGTTTTTAATAAGAGTGAATCATTTTATCAACTTTACATCCACCACAAAAATTAAGAAAAGCATACCTCACTAGCATCAAATCCTAAATTCTTCAAAACAAAGTATAATTTTGTTTTTACATAACTATATATAAAATTACAAAATTGAACTCACAGAAGCAACCGTTTTATGAAACTGCCCAGCGCTTATAAACTTTGTTAATGCATTTTGATATTCTTGAGAGCCTGGTGTTAAAACTACTTCTAAACATTGTTTTCCAGTAGGCTTGCACGTAATTTACGGACTTACGGAATTACGGAATTATTTCGAGTTACGGAAGCGAAGTTACGAATTAGGTAAAGTCGTAATTATTGGTCGAGCGCTTTCGCGATTGAAACGAGCTCTCTTCAGAGCAGTCAATTTCGTCGATTGTAAAAAATTAAAGTTTAAGTAAAAGAAGTTAGAGTTCCGGTATTCGCAGCCGTTTTTCTCTCTCTTGTTAGGCAGATGGGGAAGGCATAACGCGTCATTTACTAACCTATTATCAACTTATCTAGGATGGCCAATGTACATATTAACCGTAGATAAGGAATAAAATTGTGTTGAGACCGATGGACGTCAACACACCTGGTTTCAACTTCTTCGGGTGAAATCACTAAAGAATGTAAGAGATCAACTTATAAAACATGAACTATTTGTAAATGCCGTGATAATTAATGTCGCGCTTATCAAACAGCAATATAAAGACGGAAGAGAAATTGCGTAATGAACCAACGCAACTTAGTCTTTTCGGCATCGGTAAAGAGATTGAGACGGCAGAGAAACAACAATACGACGGGATTTCCCGTGTTTATTCTGCGCGAGATCCATTTTCTATTACAAAATCTTGATGTTCTGTTACCGATTTTATCGTTATATATCTGTCCGGACTTGGCATTGCTCAATATCTTTTGCACAATGCCTCGCAATATGTCGGCCAAATATGATTACCTGTCTTTACCAAATGCGGCAACTTATTTTGATTTATCGTCGACTCGAATACCACCAGCACTCGACCAAACTTGTGTCAATCTTGGCAAATAGGATTGTCGACTTGAGTTAGAAAAATAAATTAATATTTTCATGAGTGCAAAATAAATGTCACAGAATGCATTGTTTTGCGAGATAACTTTGTATTTTCGGAGAAGGCATGTCATATAAGTACGGTATTTTAAATAATGCGCAAATAATTAATATTTGATCTAAATTTATCGCAAATAATGTTATAACTTTTAGGCCGCGAAATGATTTAATGTAAAATGGAGCATGGAATTCGGAATATCGTCAATAAGTCGGCATCAATAATTATTATAAAATTCTAACTAAGTAATAAAGTCGGATATTGTAAAAAACGGTGAAATAACAAGTCTTCGTCGCGAGGCAAGCGAAAGTATAATCAAACGAGAGAATACGCTTGTAGTTGATTAATAAATTAGCAACCCGGAATTTTTATTTAATACGAAAGTCGTATTAATACGTTAATACGATTTTAAAAAGGGAACTATCGTTTCTTAAATATATTACCAGTGTTGGTAATGATAAAATTGATCGCATAAAATTTGGTGATCAAGTGGTTAAAAAAATCAAAGCTAATACAAAAGATAAAAATCAGAATAAAATTATTTTGAATTCACTCCTTGATATTTATCTTTAACATCTGTCGCCGGCGTGTAGTACTGCCGGGAATATTAAAACCAAACTTCGATGTCCCATTCGGAATAGAAGTGGATTAAATTGGTTGTTATGATAGGTTTAAATGTGTGAAAAAAATATCGCAATTACGGGGTCATTACGTAATTGATTTGGCCGTAATTACGGAATTGATTTTTGTCAATTACGTGCAAGCCTATTTTCCAGACATGTCATCCCAAAAAGTAGGAATATCTAAAGAGTGATGCATTAGATAAATAGTGGACATTTGGACAATGATAGAAATATATATTTATGAAGAGTTCAATATACAGAATGATTCACATGAACTATTATAAACTAATTAATCACCACAAATAAATATTTTTTAGTTGAATTAGAAAAGTACATTGATATTCTATCACATTCCAACACAAAACAACAATTTAATTTAAACCACTGACACTTTTTTCTTTTAATCTGCGTCGAATATCTGGTGGATTTTTACCATGTGGGTCATTATCAAAATTAGAGAGGTCGATAGTGTTTTAGATCACTTTGGCTCCATCAAATACTTGGACTTTGTTTAAAGTTGGGTTAGTGTTGTCTCCATTGCGTTTCTGTTGTAATAGTAAGTAAGATTATTATTAAGTGAGTTGAGAGAACGGATATATCCTATAAAATAATATGTACTCTCAAGTGCCTCCTCATCTTTTTCTCAGAATCTCCCAACCCACGATGAAAGGGTAAAATTATCATATCCCTATCTTATGGTGACTTCTTGAATATTTGCCATTTTCAACACAATTTTTCAAAAACTCAAGGAGTCCTTGTGAGTTTGGTTCACTTCAGAGTGAGTTTTAATTGGGTCACTTTGAGCAAATATTCATAAAAAATATACCAAAAATAACAAAGAATTCCCAAATATTTTGAATTTTCCAATATTTTTTTCTATCTGTTTTGAAAAACAAAGAAATACTAACAGCACCCTGTATGCCATTTCCAGTGTATACACAGCACGTATCGGAAAAATTTTCCATGCTCCAGCTTGATCTATTTGTTGTGAAATGACAAACGCAGCACAGGTTTCTGCAGTTTCAAATTCTTTCAAAATATTCCTTATTGCTTCATGAGTATTGACAGAGAAGAATTTGTCTCATTATGCAAAAACACCCAAAATTTGATCACCAAATAAATATACCGTGGCCATCAAGTCTACTCCATACCAATATCATGCCTAAACATAAAATGCATATATACATAAATGATATAAAACCACATGAAATTAAAATGACTCCTAGCAAATTAAAAGTTGAAGGGAAGAATTCAACATAGCTCTACTGCCTGTCCAGTTGCAATAATTATTAATTTTGCAGGAACTATATTATACTATCTACAACCCTTAAACCACCACTCAAACATAAAATCATGCATGCAAGATAAGAAGGACCGCATATCAAGAAAAATGTGAGAAACATGTGAATGTGAACAGTTATTCAAAGAAAATACCATCCAGGTATGTCAGCTACCTTGTTTTAAAAATAAGTAGCCATGCATGTAACAATACCATTCTTTTTTACCAGACTTGATCTGACCAATTTACCGTAACATATAACAATATTATTATAGCTGTCCAACATTCGCACGAAAACAATAATGTGCAAGTGTGGAGTTTCCCAAGTTTTTGTCATTGAACACCACCAGAAGTTGGTTTCACCAGTGTAGTTTCGGTACTTTTGACAAATATGTCGTCAAAGCAATTAGGTAGCGCATCGTTATGGAAGTCGTAAGCTAATGATAAAACTTCAAATTTCATCATATCTTCAACATTAAGTATATTTAGCGATTTGAGGTAATGGTCTTTATTTTCACGTCGTCTTTTACCAAGAACAATTCGTAAAAAAATCATTACAAATATTCTGCAATTTTGAGACAAGTGTTTTATTACCATGAAGCCAGACTGAACAACAATATCGAATATGGTTGTGCAGTAATGATTGAAACATTGCTAATAAAGCTGATTGATTAACACACTGAGATACTTCGTCAGAAACTGCTAAGTTTCTTTTTGTTTTACCATTACAATGTGCTATTTGTGATTTCCAAGATAGATTTTTATCAAAGATAATTCATGAGTATTTTATTTCTTTGACTCTCTGAAATACATTTCCATTGAGCAGCAGAGGTTTTGTGCAACTTGCACTTTTATGCTTGCTTGGATGGAATTATACAAATTTTTGTTAGAATTCAGGGATAATTTATTAACCAACACCCAGCTGTGATTCTTGGTTTGAAACTGTAAATAGATCTTCCAAGTTTTTCCTTGGGAGAATCAAACCAGTGTCATCAGCAAACATGACTGACTCAAAAGATTTCAGACACCCACCCATGTCATTAATGTAAGCTAGAAAAAATAATGGCAAAGTAATGATCCTGAGAAACTCCGTGCTCCATGACACAAATATTTGTAGAGAATGAATTGTCATATTGCACAACTTGTTTCCTGTCTTGCAGATAGCTCCTGATCCAATTGAGTGGGACTCATCTAACACCATAGTGATGAAGCTTACTTAATTGCGCCGCCTTATAATTAGAAAACTAAAACCGTCTTGTGCGACCTCAAAGAGTCTTTCGTTTGATCATTCAAAATCAGTGGATAACAGATAATTTGTAAAAATGAAAACAAACCTAAAATAGCAAAAAAGCACATGTCTAGCACAGCAGTGGAGATACAAATGTTAAATGTTTATTGAATTATAAGAGTGATGTTTAGTTATGTTGGGACAGAACCCGCTTTTATTTCTCAACTACAAGCTATTATTAGCAACGAGTCTTAAATGCCATTACTTTAAACACGTTTTGAGCCCATACCTTACATTCACCTACTTTTTTTGTCTAAATCCTACAAATGCTGACCATTATTGAAAGTAAAAGAGTATAATGGCAATTCATATGTATAATATTATAATTAGAATCAATATCGGAATGAGCTTGGTAATGCACCAGGAATACTAACATTCAAGTGATTTAAAAGATATTTTTATAAAATTACAACAATAGAAGATATAGATGCTGCTCAGCAGTGCATACAGCGGATAGAATTTTAGATAATTAAAAGCAATCACTGATCTTATTTGATATAATGGCATTACAAATAACAGTTGCAAACATAAAATTATTTAAAAAATGAAGCTTTACAGGGTGATTCAGCAAAAGTAATTTGCTGGAATGACCAATTTTAAACAGTACCAACAAAACCTCGACATCCAGTTTAAAGAAAATGATAGTGTGATTCTTGTTGGAATATCTCTATGTAGTTAATGTAAAAAAGTCCTTCGATTGTTTTTTAAATAGAAATTTAATTAGCA
The DNA here is from genome assembly GCF_013122585.1 of Styela clava. Lineage (NCBI taxonomy): Eukaryota > Metazoa > Chordata > Ascidiacea > Stolidobranchia > Styelidae > Styela > Styela clava. The sequence goes on from NW_024102826.1 coordinate 980,890, forward strand.
CAATTTTTGCTTGGATAACATTATATCAGTATATACTATTTAGAAAAACAGTCCAAGATAAAAAAAACTATTCATACATAGGTAATGCGATAGGTAGGGTAACCACTTGCATCCTCAAAAATCACAAATATGCTAGGATTCATCACGTTATCAACAACACTATCATACAAATCATTCTTTATGTTGCTTTGTCTCTGTGGAGGTGCAACAATACTCTGATTTCCTTTGCAATAATCTCCAGTTATAACATCTGCAAGAAACATTCTTCGATGTCCAGATTGATTTAGTGTTGCGTACCCATTCGAATAATTGGCAGTTATTGCGAAGTAGACGCCTCGGCCATATGCAGTAGCTTCGAAATATGAAAACATGCTAATTACACATTCATCTCAGGTATATAAATACTGTGATATAACATTTGTACAACTAAAATTCATGATAATTTCGAACACCTTATACTTAAATGCACGTTGAATTACTTTTCTGAATGATGCTTTTTTGTCAATTCATGATGTATATTTACATTTCTTCTTTTTGGTGTATTTCTTGACACTGGTTACATTCATTAAATTTGGATTGATACCAAGTAAAGACAATTTTTGTTGTCTAAAGTGTTCATCAAGAAAAATGGGTAAAAAACACGATTGTAGAGCATTAAAATTTAATGCCATACATAGAATCACAATTCTTATCTGTGAACTTGGTACATTTCTTTATAAATCGTGCCATATCATTCAAAAACGAACCATTTCTTATGAATACTACTCAAGCTGTTAAGCACCAGACCAAACACCTCATTTTTAACGGAACGGATCGAGAAAAATTTGTTGATGGCATACCATTTTTTCCAGCATAGCTTCTATTAAAACCGTGAAGCATAATTTGGTCATCAGTCGAAGTGCAGTGAAACAATTGTCGTTCAATTGGTTTTCCAAAATTTTTTCCATGTTTTTCCGTAACTTCAGCCTTCTTTGCAACATATTGTTTGTACAGGGACAGATTTTGTATTCTTTCAATCTTAAAGCATTAAAATAATAATTTTACCAGATGATAGGTTTGAAAAGCTTTACAAAATACAAGATGTTGGAGGTAATTTAGACAGTGGTTCCCAATTTTTTTGTGCCATCGCCCCCCTACAGTAATTTATACTCCTTTATCGCCCCCGGCACTACAAAAAAATGTAAAGTCAGAAACGAATATATTACAGAACAAGCAGAGCAAGAGGACAAATCATAGTTTAAAGTGTTTTTTATGAGATGGATGACCTCGATGGTCTTCAGCAACTTTTTTAATATTTGGTAACATTTTCGTGACGCACAATCTTAAATCAGTGGTTCCCAACCGCCGGTCCGCGAAGCTTTTTTGCTGGTCCGCAAGAAATTTCGCTGTTTTTATGCCGTCTCAATCGCTTTGCCGAAGACGAGGTTGCGTTTGTCTATTGCGCAATTTCACTTCCGCCGTCATATTGGCAGCGAGTGATCACACTTTTCGCTTTTTCGGCTGCGATTTATCGCTTCATCAAATCTCGCAAGATTCAGAAACCTAAAAATCGGCAGGTGTGCTTTTTCTGTTCTGCATGCTTTTCCTGATTAATATGACAATCCATATAAAACGTTGAGAATATTTTCTTGTTTGAACCAGAAAACAGAAAAGAATTGTATAATATTCCTGTAAGATATGAACTTGACCTTGTAGGTGGTCACGAGACGCACAAAAAAGCATGGGCCGCTGAGATTTTTTCCAGTATTTTGAGTAGACAGTAGAATTTTCAGCCTGTTCCCAAGTTACAGACGACTTTGTCTTTGTAATGTAATTTGATTTTGTTTGAGGCGTGGGTCAACTACAAATATAAACCCGATGAAAAAGAAAAAGCTTGATTGAAATTGGGATTTTACTTTACCGTCCAGATTTAAAAAAGAATCACTGTCACAATTTCAGATATCTCTTGATAACGAATACCAATGAGCATATATACACATTGCGAATACCCATCGCTAAGTAATAGAGCAACCAAACTGTTGTCCGTATTTTCAACCAGTTACTTATGCGTTATGCAAAAAAACATTTTCATCCCTAGCTTTAATTAAAACGGAGCAAAGAAATCGACTACACGCCGCTGCAGAGCCCCGTGTTGCAGAAACTTCTTTGAGGCCTCGTTTGTAATCCTATATTGAAAACGAAACAACAGCAAAATTCTCACTAGAGTTAATTGTGTTTTTACATGATTTGGCAAGTACATGTTTTTATATGAGATATTTTATGTATGCCATTCTTACGCATAATGGGTTCCCAACACTGCATTTCATTGCGCAAATATATGGTATTATTTTATGTTTCACCCATTTCAATTTTTGGCCGGCACATTATTTGATAGTTTTTCTTCGTGTGAAATGTTTTCAAGTGTGCCTTTTTTGTCTAGAAGCACATTGAGTGTCCGACATTGCATTATATTAAGCACATATATGTTATTCTTTTCTGTACCGGTCATTCCAATTTTTGCCGGTCCGCGAGTACATTTTATTTAATTTTACCGGTCCGCCAGGGTAAAAAGGTTGGGAACCACTGTCTTAAATCACTTCGTTTGCTGATGGAAAGGCGTTTCGTAGCAATAGTGTCACAGCTGAAAACCACTTTTCCACCATACAAGATGTAGGAAATGAAAGAATCCAGGGTTCTACCTCCTCAAAAATCGCCGGGTACTTGCCCGATGACCTGATAGTGGGAGAAGCTGTAACCGACCATCGGCTGCGCCAGGGTCGGCAACCTTTTGTCGCTTGCGGGCCAAAATTAAAGGTTGCAAGTCTTGGCGGGCCGCACATATTTTTGAAAGGTAAAAACAGAACAGCGCGCGAAGACTGCGACAATTCGTGAACTCAACTCATTCGTCTTATTGGAAGAAAAAAATTACATATGACATTTAATGTGACACTTGTCTTGTTTCCGCATCACGCTTGATAGCTTTTCGACGGCACACCGAATGAAGTCAAGATTGGAACATTTTCTAAATGGGCATCACTAATCTTAGTTCTACGCTTGTTCTTTGTAATGTTCCAATTTGGAAAATAATTGTTCGCGCACATATGTACTTCCAAACATCGAAGTGAATTTTTCCACATGATTTGTCAAATTTGGATAGAGATTTTCTTCAAGAAAATACATTTTTATAAAAATCAAGCAGTAATGCATCTCTCGAATAAAATATGAATTTTATTTCCTCACTGCGTTGCATCTCAAGAAGCTCCATTTGAATATTTTCTGCGCTATTGAAAACCCTGCACTCAGCATCAATTTTTCTGCGTGTTGCCATTTGTCTTATTATAATTAAATTGCAGGAACGTTAAACGAGTAGCTGTTCACTAAATTATTAGGATATAATATAATTCAGTCTAAACGTGTCTCACGATAAATTATGCTACATAAAAAATATAATCTACTCTTCAAGCATAGATTTTAAAATTATTTCATTGTCAAAACCGCCGTTTTGACGCTATATTTCAGTGAAGTGTCACAGGCCGGATTATTTCACCCCCCATGGCCGGATCTGGCCCGCGTGCCGTAGGTTGCCGATCTCTGGGCTACGCAGACTACCCTACGGCGCGGAGGAGTCCAGCAGGAATACCCCTGCGAATGCACGCAGAGTACAGAAATCAAGTACACGATGCGCCAGCCGCCAAACAAAAAAGGTTTCGCAAAATCGCCTCCTTTGTTTTTTTCGCTCCCTTTTGTATCTTTTTCGCCCACCGGGGGGCCATATCGCCAACTTTAAGAATCACTGATTTAGACTATCAGCAGACTCATTCCTATATTTGTAACATTCAAATCAAAGCATTTTGAATCTTGAACTGAGTAATGTTTACCTTACTCAGTCTAGACCAGTTGAAAGACTATGGTTTTTTATATCAGCAAACTATTCTATTAACTTTCCCTTATCCAGAATAATCAAATATCTTAATAGCAATAAACAAAACAAGAAACATGAGTGTATTACATAAATACATGTTTATATATACAGGAGAGTAATGCTCAAATAAATGGAAATGAAAGCCGAAACAAGGTCTATGCAATCTGTCACAGTAGACTACCAATAGTAGCGAAAAATACCACTGAACCAACCACTGAAAATATCAAAGCAATTTGTTTGGTACCGGTAGTTAATAGTAAAACCAATTTTTTCAAAACAAAAAGAAGAAAAGAATGACTAACAAGAACAACAACAACATAATAACAAAACTATTCATATGTACACTTCATGTCCAAAAATTACAAAATTTAACTCACAGAAACAATAGTTTGATGAAATTGCCCAGCGCTTATGAACTTTGCGAAGACATTTTGATATTCTTGAGAGCCTGGTGTTAAAACTACTTCCAAACTTTTTTTTCCAGACATGTCATCCCAAAGTGTAGGAATATCTAAAGAGTGATGCATTAGATAAATAGTTAAAAATGCTAGGAATGTATTTATGAAGAGTTCAATTCACCGGTATACAGAACGACTGCGCTGAACTTTTATTAAAATTAATATCTAACATTAACACAAAACAAATACTTTTAAGTTGAATTAGGAGAGTACATTGACATATTCCATAAAAATAAAAATGCAAATAAAAAATATTTACCACTGACACGTTTTCCTTTTATTTTGCGTCGAATATCTGGAGGATTGCTACCATGTGGGTCATTATCAAGTTTAGAGAGGTCGATAGTGTTTTGGATCACTTTGACTCCATCGAATTCAGGTACTTGGACTTTGTTCAATGTCGGATTAGTGTTGTCTCCATTGAGCTTTTTTTGCAATAGTAAGTAAGATTTATCATAAGTGAGTTGCGAGCACTGATATATCCAATTAAGTAATATTAACTCTCAAGGGCCTCCTCATCCTTTTCTCAAAATTTTCCAAACTACGTTGACTTGAATTGTTTTGAGGGTCAACATATTCATATCTTATGGTGACTTGTTGAATATTTGTCATTTTCGACACAATTTTTCCAAAACTCAAGGGCAGTTTGTGAGTTTGGTTCACTTCAAAGTGAGTTTTTATTGGGTTCACTTTGAGCAAATATTTTTTCTATCTGTTTTAAAAAACAAACAAATACTAAAAGTACCTTGTATGCCATTTCCAGTTTATGCACAGCACGTATCGGAAAATCTTTCCATGCACCAGCTTGATCTTTTCGTTGCCAAAAGACAAAAGCAGCACAAGTTTCCGCAGCTGCAAATTCTCTCAAAATATCCTTTATTGCTTCATGAGCATTGACCACATCTTTTGTAAGACCATCCAATCTCAATCTTTTTATATATCTTAATAAGAAAAACTATCTTAGAAAAAAACTAAATTTTTATATTTGTCCTTCAGAAATGGAAGGCCTATTCCTATGATTCACTTGTCTGACTACTGTTCCATACAGAATATGGAAGTAGCCTATTAGTCCAGCTCCTCTCACATCTGTATAGTGGAAAAAGGGACTGCCATTATATTTTGTAAATCTTCCTTCGAAGGGAAGAAGTCACACACATAATTATCCCTAATACAATACTGACCAGTGTGATAAACCTCAAAAACAAATACACACACTCAAGATGGCGCATATACTACTACTGATGTATAAATGCATAAAATAGGATGGATATATTTCAATGTTTAAATTGGATAAGATGAAGGCTGACTGAATATAATTTTCCCACATTTTTCTTTGTCACGAAATTTGGTTGAAGGTTCAGAGAATTTTTACTGCCATGGAGTTACCATGCTTTGAGAGTAATGTAATATTTCGGGTTAAGCATTTAGCCTACTTGACCTGTTACAATCCAGTATAAAAAAAATGACAAAATTCGATACTGGTTTTTGTATGTTACCCCAATATATTAAAAAAATACTTGATGTTTCAACTTAATTCATAGATTCAATGTTCCAGTACAAATTGTATAAACAAGAAACAAACTTGTCCGAAACATCCGTGATTTCAATCATTCCGCTCCTCGCAATCTTCGAGATTTCAAACCGTTCCCATTCACCTAATCTACCAATAACATCATCAGTGATAAATTGTTTGTAAATTATCTTTCGAATCTCATTATTGATAGAATTGATAGCCTGCAAACGTTTAAAACAATTGATATTGATTCTAATATTAAATTCGGAAAGGTGTAGATGACACAATGAACCAGCAAAAAACGATTTCATTTTTCAATTTATTCCAATCAAATTCCGCACCAATTCATTTAAAAAAAAAATATCATTCCAAAAAAATTTGGGTAGATGAAATGTGTGCAGGTTTTTATCCCTGGACAGTGACTTATGTTATGATGGATCGCTGAACTCTTGATCATCGTCAGGTAGTTCATGTAATCATTGTTGGTCTGTTAAGACTACCTCTGCCATGAATTCATGCCACTGAAACTAGTAACTAGTCACAGTGCCTAATATAGACTGGTGTATTAAACTGTCTTATCAGAATTCCACTCAATGCAATAAATACAAAAATCCTATCCCACTAACATAGTAGTTCGAACTATTGCTGTACACTCGCACAAATGCCATTTTTACAGATGCTCAAAACAGTAGGGTAGTGGTATAATCATATCAAATATTTAAGCCACCAAGGAATGGAAATACGAAAATCCATTCAATATGTGTTACAATACCTCTTGTATATCTTCTCTGTTTGTTGAGTAAAGATATAAAGGAAGAGAATTATCTTTGTATGCGATGACTTCTTCTGCAGGTCCACTACCATAAGAGAACAAACCTGCCAAATTGAAGTAATTAGCCAAATGAAGTCTAATTTTTGCAAACCAACAATCCTCTGTTAAATTTTGTAACAAACCCAAGCAGCAGAGCATGATTACTAAGTTCAATTTAAATTAAAATGGCACTAATTTCAACAACAACAACAACAACAACATGTTATATATTTGGAAGAACAACGAAAATACAGTAATGGCTTGCTAGTGATATCTAACAGAAGAAAACTTGGAGGTGGTAAGCAATAGTTGTAGCTCCAAGAGTCCATATTATTACACTTGCATTAAGCCACTAACTGAACCTGACAGTTCGTCAATGATATAAGGTCGACAACTTTGTTAAATGAATAAAAAAAATAATGAATAATTAGGATTGCACGTAATCGAGCAAAATCAATTCTGTAATTACGGTAAAATTGTTTGCGTAATTCCGTAATTGTGATAGTTTACCTCACTTTGGCATTTGCCGATTTCTCTAGCCATTAAGTATGGAATCAACAGACAGGTGTTACAAGCATCACATTAGATTTAAATTACTTGAATAAGCTGGTACTGGGCGAACGAAATAAAACGGACAAATAGCCATACCAATCCGAAACAACAAAATGAAACTGACAAATTGCCAAGCGAATAAGCAACATTTGTGTTGGAATTAACGTATATTATTTGCAAAACCCGAATAAAGTGAACATTTTTTCTCCTTAAACTTCGTATAAATCCGCATGTATTTCATATTTTGTTGCGACGTTGACGAAGAACGTTTCCATAATTCTTTGCTCAACCTAAGATCGAAAATAAGGTTTTATTTTTCGGCTGTCCTCTGTTACGTTTTTTTTTAAATTTAAACCGAACGATAAAATCCGCGATGGATACTGAATAATATTTAAAAGCTATTTTATACGCTGAATATGAGATTGCAATAAATGAAAAAAATATCGTTATGCTCAGTCACTATCGAAGCTGAGGATGAAAACAATTAATTACGACACAATATACTTTTGAATTTAATGCCATGGCCGCCCAGACTATCTCAATGAAGTTGAAATATACGATAATATTTGTAAAATATTTTCACTCAAAACGTCCTCGACGTGTTACAAGTACTTCAAGACGGCGATGATTTAAAGCACTGTAAATCGCAAATTGTTCGTATTCCGGCGGTATACATTATTAACTGAAACTATAATTATCATAGTTACTGAAGTTGGAACAACCAATTGTGCACGCGGTGTACCTTATACACTTATATAAATAAAAAATAAATTACCGCGGCGGCAACACTGTTTATGATTTTGAGGACATATACGCCAATTAATGTGAGGTATGTTAAATCAATCATTTTGTATTGTATTAGAATAAAATGTACTTCTTGGGGCTTTCATTGCAGATCTTAGGATCATTATAACGACGATAACGAATTCACAAGATCACAAAAAAATACACCAAAATTAAATCAAATGGGGTAGTTGACCCACAATTTTATGTCGACAAATTGTCGTGGTATTTTAATGTAGTTCTTTTATTAAATTAATGTAGCAAGATATTTTAAACGATCGCATCGAGCATGGATTAAATATCCCTTATAACAAGAAAATCCTTACGCGTTGAAAAACACGACAGTTTCGAAAGATATTTCATCCGATTTTAAAACCTCCTCTTTTGAAAATTCTGCCTGTGCCCCTGATTGCAACACGCAATTACCACGATTTCAAGTGATAACTTTGGCGCACCGCTTGGTAAAAATATGAATATCGCTTATTTCGTAACTGGTAGACATACGAGCAAATGTTTTACTCTAGAACAGTGGTTCTCAAACTTATTTAGTCCCAGAGCCAAATTTTAAACCTCAAAGCTGTGAAGAGCCGCACACAAACAACGCAAGTTAAAATAGCAACAAAACTTAAGCACGTATTTAAAATGCCAAGTTATCGTAACAACAACACACGTAACAACTGGGGCCCGGCAAAATATTCGAATAAAGAATCGAATAATAAAATATTCGAATGGCATTTTACTATTCGATTATCCGGTGCCACGTGACCTGCGCCGCTGCGAACTCGCGCGTCTCCAACTCAATCGTGAATTGTGCGAGATTTCCCCATGGCGCTAGCTACCAGAAAAAAAGCGACAAATTTGAAAAATCGTTGTCTTTGCGTTATGGTGTTATATACTTTTTTCTTTGAACTTAACGTATCGTTTCAATACTATATTTTGCAAAAAAAAAACATACCGACCGTTCCGTAAATTTAGAAACCTCAAACCAGATTAGGTATATAAAAAAAATTTCCCAGATTTTAAACTCCATGTCATTAGCCATTTCGTGCATGAACCGAACATAAAATTGATTGAAATCAAATGTTAAAATGACTTTTCGGCGTTTCATTGTGAAAAATGCGATTTTAGGTCGTCAGAAAATTCGAGTTATATAAATAGCATGGATTTAAAAATGATCGAAAGTTTTTCCAAAAGCTGGTATGAGTTACTTGTATGAAAAACACTCATTAAGTTGTAACCAGATAAGAAATGTCATGTCCTACTCCCTTTAAAGCACTTTCTATTAGCTCTGTAGTGACCCCTTCCATCCTTGGCCAAATAATGTTTCGAATATGTAAAAATTTTACTCGACCATGCATGACCGTTGAGCCAAGAATAGAACGTAAAATCAATCGTGAATTTGGTTGTAACAATGCACACTGACTCTTTTAATAATTGTTGCGCCTATTATCATCGCAAATGATTACAATTGTTAAATTTCGAAGCATTTGAGCAGTAATAATTAGGCATGACATAATCAAAATCATTAAGTGTAGTGCTGAATTTGCAAATTCCGTAAATGAAATTAGGCTTTACTCAATACGTATTTTAGCTATAATAACCGTCGGGGTGTTGTTTGTTAAAAAAATACTTTTTAACTTGAAGAAATTAGTTATATTTAGCGTCTGACCCTCTATTAGGCCCAGAGGCCTAGAAATGACTTTATTGCTAATTTATTTAATCGCTATTTTGAATCAACATTCAGAATTCACGCAATCGCAGATTTGCGAGATTTTATCTATATAATACTAAAATAAAATAATTTGAACACCATAGAAAAGCTGGAGAAACTCAAGTATCGTTTCAATAAATATCTTCATCTGTTACCTTAGTCAGTCCTTAATGTCTTCAACAGCTGTTGCTGATGTGAACGCACAGGTATACTAGAAATATAAAACTTCGATATCCGGCTACCCCTTATACTTGCAAAAAACGAGAAAGGGCGGGAATATAGATTACCAACTTTAGGATATCGCCGTCGAAACGATCGCGGTGACAAAGACAATCAGCGATTATGATGAAATTAACCATTAAAAAAATAATAGAGTTATTTGATTTACACATAATATTCGGCTGCGAAAACGCTTAATGTTGCGTCACTATTATATCTTGTAGATTAGTCAACGCTACGGAAATAAACACGGAGGAATCCATTCGACTAACTAATAGACTTAAACATTTCAATTTTAAGTCAATAATTAGTTTTCAATGAAATTTTTTTTTGAAAGTAATTGATTTTTAAAGCATTAACTAGAGCCGCAGGAAGGGTTGTTGAGAGCCGCATGCTGTTCTCAAAGCCTGGTTTGAGAATCACTGCCTAGAACTTGATTGCCAAATAATTACAAGTTCACGTAATTTCAAATTTGCGGACTTAACTAAAAATAAATTACGTAATTCCGTAAACCCGCAAATTAAGTGCAAGCCTATGAAGAATAATTTACTTTTCTCAAAATTAAGAAGTTTCGACCAGTTTCCCTTCTTTGCAGTTTTACTTAAAATTGTATCTTTGAAATCTTTCAACAGTTTTTTGTCAAAGATTACAACTTTCACGGACGATGGATAGTTGGAATTTGGATACGATTTCACAAACAACTCGATTGAGGCTCGCATGATCGATCCTACAGTTGAACAATCCATATGAAGATTTCCTGAACAAATAACTATGTTGATGAGATGTTCATTAAACATTATTACACTAAACATTAGTTTATATGATTTGCAGCCCATATACATCCCTCTAGAATCTGTATTTTTTTTGTACTGCATATTACGATAATTAAGACCATAAAACATGAAAAACAGCTTACCCTAGATCTGGCTACAAATCTAGCAGACAAACTCCACATTTGGATTCCAAGGTTTCAAAAGTACATAATAATTACACAAGAGGCGCACATGATGCTAACTTAATCTGATCGCCTCACTCCCAAGCAAGACTGGTATTAACAGAAAGCAAGGTTCCCTGTTACATGAGAAAGTGGATAACTTTCTCATCCTTAAAGATATAAATTGGGTGATTGGTAACCAAACAAGATTTCTGAATGTGGCAAGGCCACCCACTGGGGCCCCATAATTTTCTTATTTACATGGCAAGTCATAATTAACAAATCAACAATGCAATAAAAATCAAACCTGTTCCAAAGGCAGGAAAAGACACTGATGACAATCCTAATTTTTTGACTTCAATTAAAGCTTCTAGTATTTTTTTCTGAAGATTTTTCGGGTTGTGTGGCGCAACCAAGTGGATGATTTTCTTACAAGGAAGCTTTCCTCCGGAAGTCACAACATAATCCCCTCCAGATTGACCCCACGCCTCATTTTGAATTAAGTTGCCGCCCTTGCGCAAAATTTGGATTGACACCATACCTGGTAAATTTTTATGTGTTAGACGTACATCAGGGGTCGGCAACCTACGGCCCGCAGGCCGGATCCGGCCCGCAAAGCAATATAATCCGGCCCGCCACGCTTCACCGAATTATAGTAACAAAACAGCTGTTTTGACGATTATATTCTTTACGTAACATAATTTATTTTGAGACACCTGTAGACTAAATTATATTACAACGTAACAAATATATAATTCACAGTTACTCGTTTAATGAGCCTATAATTTAATTATTACCGTATTCGACAAATGGCAACAAAACGCAGAAAAGTTGATGCTAAGTGCAAATGGTTTAATGGCGCATAAAATATTCAAATGGTCTGTCTTCGCGCACTGCTTATGGTTTACCTTCTGATCTGTGTGAAAAAATGTGATTCATCGGCAAGTCGTTCAGTTTTTACCTTTTCAAAAATATGCACGGCCCGCCAATGACTTGCAACCTTTAACTTTGGCCTGCGAGCGACAAATGGTTGCCGATCCCTGACTTACACAATCTTTAATGAGATTAATGAGTTTTAGTGGACAGAACTGTTAAATCAACTCTAATGTATTGCTAGTTCTTGAATATTTTACTACAACGTAACAGCTTAGGGTGCTACTACATCCCAAAACGTTTCAATTTGATCTTCTGTCTACTCTCATAAATTAGTCCTAGTCTATGCATCTGGCAAGATGAGCTACTTAACTATCCTCACGCATCTACATAAGTTGTGCTTGCCATAAGTTTGACACTGGACCGGCGAGTGTTGCCTGATACATGATGAGGCTGGCTTTAATATTACCTTTTCTCTTCGAAGATGACTATGAAAATTCGGATCCATAGCAAATCCTATGTTTTATACGAATGTGAATTGCAAAAGTTCAAATATTAAAATTATGAATAATAAGCTGTGCTGTAATCAGGACTTTGTTTTAGAATTTTAATAATTATAGATTATACTCTCAATTATAGATGCAGTCTCTCAATTCTCAAACATACAAATTTTTCAACATTTGCTTTGCTTTACGTCTCGATTTGTTATAAATATTACCAAATTATGTAATAATTGTTAGTTTTAAAAAAATAAGCAATATATATTTACCTTGGGACAGATCAAAGTGTTCATTTGTGCTGTTAACTATTACATCAGAATCTTGTTGAGTGATGTCGCCTTTAATTACTGATACTCTCAGTGACCCGTAACGTGTTGTTTTATCATCAATTTTTCTAAAAATGATTCCATCATTTTTTGATTCTCCACAAGCAGGAGTGAAAGATGGGTCACCACTTGAACTTAATCCTGTATTGAACTCAGCATTGAAATCCTAAGAAAAAAAAACAATTGTTTCGAAAAAAAAAACATAATATGTAGTAGAGTTCAAGAAAAATATCTCAATGATGACAGCTAGAGTGTTATGGATCCTAGGATATTGTGTGTCAAACTGAAATTCTTTCGAATGCATATTCGAATGTATATGTAGCAGTTGCAACGAAGATGTTTGAAGAGATAGTGTACAATGATAAGCAAGAACAACACCTCTTTACAAGAAATAGAGATCACATTATACTTGTGAATTTTGTATTACAATTTAACCTCCTCAGTCAAAACAAAATATGACAATATGATCAAAGCAAGAATTACGAGATAGAAGCTTTTGCTGTTATTATCTTTGCTATTCCATGCTGATTACAAATAGAGATCGAATAAGAGATATGTTATTATTGAAGATGATATGTGAGAAGATTGCTGGAATATTCACCGCCGCAGGGTGGTTCATGAAATATTGTGGTAATAAGTAAAACTGTCTTATTTGTATAAGACAATAGACAACCATAGCGTTACATTAGGCGCTTCGAAAGTTATTCATTGGATTCTTGTAAAGTGTGTCCTTTCAATGTAGCCCACATAGTGACATTCATTAGTAACTATGGCGTTTGTTCTTATCATGTAATGTTACCATATGTTCTTGTATTGGAATATTTCTACAAGATCGACATGGTTTTCAGAAATGAGGTGACATGTTGTTAGTGAATTCAACTCAAGGAAGAAGCTGTTTTTCAAACTTGAAATCGCATCACTGGTTATTCCCATGCCTAATGTTCACTAATACAAGGGCGGGTGTCTGCATAGGACTTATGATTATGGCATCTTATAGGCTTTCCTGTTTCCTAGGTTGCTTATCAACAAACCTATCCTAATGTTAAGGTTGAATTGAATACACATTATATTATAGAAATCAGTGTTTTTCAACCTAGATTGCACAGAAACCTAGTATTCCTTAAAACGCTTATTGGGGTTTTGTGAGAGTGAGAGTGTGACTGTCCGAATTGTGTAATAATCTTCAAATAATGAAACAGCATAATCTGCTAAGAACAAAAAGGATTACTAGCTTGAGTAGTGTGGATAAGTGCATGTGTGTGGATTAAGTATTGCACTGAGCAACCTTCAGCCATAATTCAAAAAGTTTGTGACAGAATTGCAAGCGCAGAAAGGTCTCAATTTCTTGCCTCATAACTTAATAATTTTTCATTGTTAATAACTTTTCATTGTTATTGTTGAGTGTCCAATATCAAAATATTTAACTTTCATACAATTTTCAGTGTTTTAGAATTTTTGTTAATACATAAGTCAAATAGCATACCAGGGTTTCCATAAGTTTAAATGGTTGAAAAACACTTATTTAAATCATGAAAAACCAACATTGGATTATCATACTAACCATTATAAAAGCTGGGTTCCCAGGATGAAGCACAATGAAAACTTGCTTTAAATTATTTCCTTGAAAATTGGATATTTCCTGTCTCATCCATTGGGCAACAAAATTTGGAGGATGGTTATATCCTCCCGTAGCAATAGCTGGAAAAGCAATGGACCTAAAAACAATATTACGATAGTTTCAATAATTCGCAATATGGTGATTGATATACAGTGCATATAAACTACTTCATGTCATGCTGTGGTAGGAATATACAATTTTTTTTTTTAGATGAAGCTAATTGAATGTTTGTCTAGAAGAGTGAATTTCGTCAGTATAGTCCAACGGTTCCACAAGTTTGAATACAAATCTAAAAGTTTGAATTATTATCTTTATATGTGTATATTGTTTAATTAAACATTCATTGGGTTTGCTACTGTTATTAAACTTGCAACAACTTAAAGATCATTTTGTTTGCCATCATTAGATTTGCTTTTTTATATAGGTATAGTGTATACAATTTCAAATGATGCTTTTTTGCTTACAATAATTAAACTATTGCATACAAAACTTGCAACACCTTAAAGATCATTTTGTTTGCCATCATTAGATTTTCTTTTATAAATAGTTATAGTGTATACAATTTCAAATGATGCTTTTTGCTTACAATAATTAAACTATTGCATATGCGTCCCTCAAGCCCCCTAAATGTTTTATTGGGATTTCACTCCTCTCAATTTTTTTATATTTTCATTTCTATAAATACCTATAAACCCTCATGAAGCGAAAAGGAGTTGAAATGATGAATTTCAATGTAGACGCCAGAAAACAAAAAACTACAGGCAAAGCGGGCAACAATGCCGTTTTTTATTTTCATGTCTAATAGACAATAATCTCTGTAGAAGATTATCATTCAATATGCAGAGGAAGTTGCAATGTTGCAATTTGCTTCATGCTCAAGCTTAACAGCTCCATTTGATCATGTAATAAAAGAAAATTTTTGGAATTTTTAGCTAGCAAAATTGACCTCCAAGGCAATCAAATTTTACTCCAACAGGGTAAATATACAACCAGTTGAGAACATCTGGACAGAACTGATCCTAGTAGGAAAATCAATGCATACACATAAAATATGAAACGTTTGTTCCAATGTACAGTTACTTGCAAATTAACAATTCATTAAGAATGCAATATAACAACGTCAAATCTTACTGAAATCCAGACTTCTCAGCTTTATGTAAACTATTCCACACAACTAATTGTATAATTCCTTGCGAATTCTGATTATAATTTGTCACAAGCGCATGATATAATTTTCTACACGGTAGTGATCCACCATCAGTTTCTAAAACATCTCCAGCATTAAATGGCTGCTGTAGATTCGCACATTGTTGCTGGAAGTAAAAAACACAAAAACAATAAGATGAAAATTGTCAAATTAAAAACTAATTAGATACATGTTAGATAGTTTTGTAGAATTAGAATATTATTGCTTGTTTAATTTCTATTTCAGACTCTTTATATAGACATAGATTCATATTAACATTGTTTTATATAGAAAGCTTAAACTGGGTTATATTTTACTCAAAAATCTACAATGATAACAATCTGTACTTTTGGACCTTTTTGATTAAGGAACATTTTCAGCCGGTGGTTGCTATACAACGGGAGTTACTTAGTTAGTCCCCGAACTCGTAATACAACTAAAATAAGGAAAATTGGAATAAAATTATTGCTTAACCACAATCTGGTACACATACTACGTTACGGTGTCTGCCATCTTGGTTCACATACTTCAGGAGTACCGTTTCACTTCTACCATAATGACTCTCGCGCTCATATCACACTCATATCTCGAAGATCACACAAAAACACAAGAATTGCATACTATTACTCTTGCTCCTGCTTTTTGACCAAGTAATTTAGACACAGCTCCAGCGTTCGCAATATTATTCACATGTTGTGTATCTGTTACATTGACAATAACATCGACCTGAAAATAAAACCAAAAAAGTCGTCAATATAATATATCTTCTGGCCTACCTATGTTGATCTGCATTTAAAATTGTTACATGGGACAATAGAAGCAAGACGATTTAATCACATGACAGATAACACACCAAAGTATAACTTGAACCCTTGTCTGTAACCTAAAAAAACATAGCATCAGAAAAAATAAATTATTGCAACAACCAATCCCCAAAACATTTTGAA
This sequence comes from Styela clava, assembly GCF_013122585.1. Classification (NCBI taxonomy): domain Eukaryota; kingdom Metazoa; phylum Chordata; class Ascidiacea; order Stolidobranchia; family Styelidae; genus Styela; species Styela clava. The sequence continues at coordinate 997,222 of NW_024102826.1, forward strand.
TTCCTTTAAAAGAAAAACTATTAAGTCTCATGTATACTAGGGCTGAGAGAATAAGAACTGAGCAATTTTATTGATATTGAATTTTGGAATTTGCTAAAGTAAGTGTGATTCCGGAGTTTTAAAAGTGAGAAGGCTTGGATAATATTTTCTAATTGAGCTTGGACTTGAAATTGCTTTGCACTCAAAGTCGAATTTATTAGCCAAGATCGAACTTTTATTTGACTCTATATCCATGTGCAAGCCATTAACTCAAACAAATGGATATAATGGTGATTGGATAGTCTACAACAGGGGTCACTAACCCGTTGCCCGCGGGCACCAAGTCGCCCGCAGCGACCACACCAGTCGCCCACAGGTCTGTTTAAAATATAGCTCAATAACGGCGCTTATGAGTAGGCTGCATCTAGTATTTTTTGTCCTGCTATTCTTGTATAAATCAAACTTATACGGGAACTGGAAATGACACTATATTACCTATAGACCTTAGACATTTATAACCCATCCTACGTGTAAAAATAAAAGTGACATAAAAATTGTATTTAACATTAGCTCTTATGGAACTGTGATCACCAGAGCAGAAATTTGCATTTTTGGGGATTTTCTCGCAATATTTTACGATGGACGTGTGCAGTTTTGAAGATAGAATACTTTTTAGATAGTTTTCGGTATTTTTATCACAATAAACACGGACAAGATTTTTGATAATCGTTCATCGAAATTTCAATGGCGTCATGGTATAGCGAGAGTGATGTCAGTGGAAACACCACCCCCATTAAAATTTCGATGAACGATTATCAACAATCTTGACCATGTTTATGGTGGAGGCATGCTGACATATATATACTTACCTGTAACGTACCGTTATTGACTTTACACTTTATGTAATATGCTGGGTAGACTAATGTTTGTAATTAATGTTTAAAATTTCGATGAATGATTATCAAAAATCTTGACCATGTTTATGGTGATAAAAATATCGAAAACTATCTAAAAAATCTTCAAAACTGCACACGCCCATACTAAAATTCCGAACCCTTAAATAAGATGGCAGAAAAAAGAAAGAGAACCTATCATTTTCACGATGAGTGGGAGGTCTAGTTTTTTTTTACTACCGTGAAAACAGCCTGCGAATGTCTCATTTGCAGGGCGACTGTAGCAACGACAAAGCGACACAATGTGGAAAGACATTTATCAACTTGTCACAAAAGCTACCATGCTAACTATCCACTGGGAAGCGCACTACGAGCAGAAAAAGGTCGCGATTTGAAAGCGGCTTTAAGCAAACAGCAATCTCATTTTACGAGACCAGTAAAATGTTTCCAAAAAGAGACTGAAGCTTCATTCAGAGCTGCGCAATTCTTGTTCAACAGGAAGAAGGCATTTTCTGATGGGGCGGTTGTCAAGGAAGCAACGATGATAATTGTCAAAACCGTGCTTAAAGACGAGAAATACGAAACCGACGTAGTATCAACTCTTTCTAATGTTCAAATGGCTTGGCCGACTTGTTTGAACGGGATCTGACGAGGTGCAGGTGGTTCAGTATTCAGCTTGACGAGTCGGTGGACAACAGCAGCACAGCTGATGGTTTTTATCAGAATGGTATTCAGTGATTACTCTACAAAGGAAGAACTCCTGACATTACTGCACTTGAAGACAACTACCCAGGGAGTTGACATCTATAAATCAGTTAAAGATTTTTTGGTGGAGAAAGGGGTACCGCTGGCAAAGCTGGTGTCGGTGGTTACAGATGGCGCTCCTGCTATGATCGGTCGACGCGCAGGGTTCATCGCTCACTGTAAAGGTGACACAGAGTTTCCAACCACTCTGAATTACCACTACATCATCCACCAGCAGTCCTTATGTGCAAAGTTATTGGATTTGAACACGTGATGACTCCAGTTGTTAAGATCATAAACCGCATCCGTTCCAAGGCCAAACAACACCGAACATTCAAGGTACTATTGGAGAAACTTTCAGCTGAATATGGCGACCTGCCTTTACACACAGAAATTAGATGGCTCAGCAGAGGACGAATTCTGCTTCGTTTTTTGTCACTTCTGGATGAAATCAAAGAGTTCATGCAGTCTAGAGGGGAAGAGATCACGCTGTTGGAGGACACTAACTGGACACTTGGCCTTGCATTTTTAACAGACATTACTGAGAAACTGAACAGTTTGAACTATGAGTTGCAAGGCAAAGGTAAGACTGTTGCCGATATGATAAGTACTTTAAAGGCATTTGAAGCCAAGTTGAGCATTTTTTCTATGCATCTAAAGACGAAAAAGTTATTACATTTTCCTTCAGTGCAAATGATGCTGAAAGACAATGCATCGGGTTCTGAGGCTTTGAACAAAGTTAAAGATAAATACTCTCAAGTCATAGAAAGACTAGGACAAGAGTTTGAGAACAGATTTTGCGACCTTGGTCAACTTGAGCCATGCGTGTCATTTATTGCGAATCTTTTCAGGAACAACGACATATCAAGCATTGCTGCGAAGTTTGGTGCAACGTTCAGCTCTGATGCTGGACAGATGGAGAAGGAAATTATAACAATGCAAAATGACCTCTACCTCAAAGCCTATCAAGGCGTGCCAAACTTTTGGGGCCTAGTAGACACAGAAAAGTACAGTGGCATATGCACATCGGCTTTGAAGGTCGCAAGCATGTTTGGTACAACCTATTTGTGCGAATCAGCATTTTCTGACATGAAATTCATCAGGAACAAACACAGAACAGGCCTCACTGATGAAAATCTGCATGACTCGCTCGCTCAGAGTTGCAGTTTTAAGTTACACGCCAGAACACAACCCGCTGGTAGAGAGCATGCAATGCAAGGTTTACCATCAACTGAATAGGAATTATACCAGATTTGCTTGATTTTAGTTTTATCCTGGATGGAAATAAAATATTCATAATTGGACACGTAGTGGACCTATGGATCGTTTCGTTATTATTGCTGTTTGTTTTTGTTGCTGTTCCTTGACACATTTATATTAAAAAAACGATATCTGATATTTCTTCCAAAATGTTGCTGTATTATTTTTATCCATAGGAACTCGGATTTTAGTCTGCGTGGTGACTGGCTGTCCGTTTTGATTCTATAAACACTTGCTACGCGAGATTGGACCAAAGGTAAGGTGAACTACTGCGTCGCTCAGGTCTATGCGTCCATATATTTGAGATTGCTCTCTTGTTTGTTAAATGCGACGTTTGATAGTTCAATTGTTAAGTCTATTTACGTTATGCTTTTGAAGGTTGATTATAGTAGTATCATTTTACAATGTTCAATTTAAAAAACATTGAGTTTCAAAATGTAAGTGTCATTGATAGTAAATTATTTGCTATGTTGTAATAATTGCTGATGATTTCCTGAAACATATTAAACGTTAACAGTTTTCTACTCGATAAAATTCCAGTAATTATCAGTAATTGAGCAAATTCGCGTTTTCAGAAGTGTGCATCGAACTGGCCCACAGCTTAATCTGTACCCAGAAAGTAGCCCGCAGCAACGAAAAGGTTGGTGACCCCTGGTCTACAACATCAGCCAAAACACAAATCTGCCTATGACTTATGTACTGTAATAGAATATTTTTACCTGCTGTGATGATATATCTCCTACAGCAACGCTAATAGTGCAGCAAGGAGTTCGCAGTGTAGAGCTAGAGGCTTGGTTAGTCTGTTGAGATGAAAAAACACTTGAAGATCCTGAAGGCTTTTCCTTAGCTTGATGTTTTTTAACACTTTCTACAAAGGCGTCCAGGACTGCATCATTGCTGAGTTCAACAAAATCTACCTTGAATATGAAAAATTCAAAATTGGAATGACACAACTAAATCCAAAACATTAAGTTTGCAAATATTCAAATAGGGATTAAATTGTCCATCCTTGAATTAAATGCAGTTGAAGAAGTCGTCATAAGCTTAAAACTCATATAGGGCTCGAGGATTAGGAACTCATGATAAGTGTTGAAATTGTGCCAACCTCTGTGGATTTGCAGGTTTGAATTCAGATAAATTATGTATAAAAAGATTGATGAACTTATTACCATGTAACTGCTAATCAGTTACAACATTGTACACCATCTGAAAATAAAACCTGGTTAAATATCAGCCCAACATAAGATGTGAACTGGAAACCGGACAAGAAGCTGAGGTATACTCATCAGTGATCACCATTCTCCTTTTCCCCAAGATTAATATGAAAATCTTAGCGAACTGATCTGTTTCGAACATGTACCTGTTTAACACTTGAATATGGAGTTTCATTGAAATAATCAACAACAGCATCCAAAATAAGTGGAATGCAGACACCAGTGTGTCCTCCGAAGACGCCACAACTTATAGCAGGTATTGCTACTGATTTTAATCCAGCAGTTCCAACACATTTCAGACTTCGTAACACACATGCTTTCAGAAGAAGTTTGGGATCTGCTCTGTCGGAGATAGAATTCCATCTAGAAAAACAAAACATCATACTTGAATCTGTGAACGCATTTTTGATTTTGCACTGCTGTATAGAGATGACCATTGATCTACTTATTCCCAATAAGTGAACAATCTGAATAAATGAAGTATCTCGTTATATTGATAAAAAAGAACAATATATTTTTATGGTGATATGTATAAATATGCCATAAGGTGAATTGTTATAAAATCATTATCTGATATCAAACAGTGTTGATTCGAATTGCTTCAGAATTAAAAAACTTACATACATACTTTAAACTAATTATATTTAGGTAAAAAATATGATTAGGTCAACCTTGGACCAACAGCATGAACAATCTTCTTGCAAGCAGGTAGATTACCAGCGGATGTAATTTGTGCATTTCCTGCCAAAAAATTTCCATGATTCCTTTCAATGAGTTTGTTCAGTTCTTTTTGAATTAAATTCCCATTCATTTTATCTAGGGGAGAGAGACATCAGGAAATATATCAAAAATTTTAAAATTCTTTCAAGAATAGCTTAAACCAGTGATTATCCAGCTTTCATGATCTATGGCCCCTAGGAAAAATTCTCAGCACTTGTGGCCCCATGATCAAGAATTTGGCAGAAAACTGAGCCACCCAATAGCACAACTGAGGTCTAATAATGAAAACTACGAAATTTAATCTAGCCTTAACTTTTATATTGTAACATTTGGGCATTGCAGGCCTGGGCATGCAGAGATGCCTAGCGAAAGAACCACAGGGTGCAAAGAGGACACATGGCCCAGTTTGAGAGACCCTATTAAACCAAATGTGCATAGATTGTTTCATTATTTTATGGAATACGCTAGCACACTGATCCTTACTATGCATTGAAACATTATTACATTTTTCTCAAAATTGATAAAGCAGAGCAAATATTGAGAATTTATTGAATTTGAAATGATGAGAATCAAATAGATTTCCGTATTTTCCCGAAATTACGCCTATATCGACAATAGGCCGACTCCCTAAAAACGGCCTTAAAACAACGATTTTATAAAAAATCGCACATAAGCCGGTCCTACGAATCGTTACACGCCGGACGCTTCAAGAAAAACGAAATAGAGAACAGAATTACTGTAACGCAAACATTTCTCACGTTTATCGTTTCTGCATGTTAGCGAGGGCCGTAGGTGGATAATTACCCGTAACTCTTACTTGTTAATTTATGTTAATAAAGTCTATATTGCTTTTCAATGTGTCGTGATTGTGTCAGGAGTTTAAAATAGAGTTCCTGAATCAGCATAAAACAATTTCCTTTGATCGCCACAACGACGATTAATTTCGTTCCTTGTCCGTTTCAAGGAAAGAAATAACGCTGTATTAACACATTCTTATAAATCACTTAAATCTTAACACGCCAGACGCCTTAAGAAAGGCGCAGAAAGAAAACAAAATTGCTGTAACACAAATATTTCTAACGTTTATCATTTCTGTTTGTTAGCGACGGCCGTAGATCCTTACTCGTAACTCTTACTTGTAAATTCATGTAAAAAACGTCTACATTGCTTTTCATGCGTCGTGATTTGTATTAATGGAAGGGATTGTTGTCGGGAGTTTAAGAGTCCCTGAGTCAGCATAAAACAATTTACTTTGATCGTCCACAACGTGGTTAATTTCGATAAGAGTCCTCATCACCGCCCCTTAACGGATAACATATCCATATCGTAAAGGTGCTTAAAAGTCGTGCGCCGTTAATTGCCTCTACGGCGAAAGTGCACCAAATAATAAAGTTTTCACCACGAAACAACTGGCCGTAAATCGACACTGTTGCTGTTATATAAAAGAAACATAAGCGAAAACAAACAATCACCGCCTGTACAAGCGTCACGTGTCAAACAACCAATCACAGACTGTACAAGCCATCAGCTGTATGATAAGACAACCCACTTTCACAAGCGAGTGTGTGTGCGCGACTCTTTTTATCGTGAGAACTTGGTAAGATTTGAAGCTTTTGGAATTACCGGCAAGTCAGCATAATATCAGTGATCAAATTCTGATACGTGAATGAGCCGATTTTTTGGTGCAATCTGAGTCATGCGCGTATAAGACGGTCCCTTAGTTTGGCAACTTTTTTTTTGAGTTTCAAACTGGGCCTATACGCGATCATATACGGTAAATCAGAAAATGGTAAATTCAGTGCCACTAATCAATTCCCACCAATTCAACTATTGATGTATACTCATTTATAGAAATGCAATTATATTATAATGAGTCATGAGGGAGAGCAGTGCTCAAATATATGAACATGATGGTTGCACATCAGAACTGAAACTGTAAAACGAGATTTATTAAAAATTGATCGATGTATGCCACAAAAATTCCTAACAATTAGAATAAAGTGGCAAAATTTCAGATGAAATATCAGCTTCCACGAGAAAAACAATAGCAAAAAGCCTTCTAATGGCTTTATCCATCCCAAGTACTGAATCGCTAAAGTGATTTTTTTCCAACACTAAAAGGAGAAAACCTAAACAAAACAAAAAAATTATAATTTTTGAAATAAAAATGAATACTAACCTAGGTTCTTGATGACTCCAGAAACCCCTCCAGGAAGAAGTGCAAGTTCAGGATTTGAAGCGTTAACTATGACATCACACTTATGTTTGATAATATTTGTCTTCCATACTTCCAGTTTGAAAGAAGTTTTTGCCAAAGTTACCGAAATAAGTTTTTGTTCTTCAAAATCCTGTAAAAGAGATAGTTTTGACATTCAGCAGATTGGCAAATATATGGCTAGGCCATCATATGCCTTGAGATAAACATGACAATAAGTATTTTGTAATACCTAAAGCACTGTTTGTCAACCAGGGCCTCCAAGAATCCACATAAAGATTCGAATTAGGAAAGCTTTGTGTGCATTAGTTCAAAGTTTCACATAGATACTTCACTATGCACTAATTGCGGTGAATATTCAATAATTTTAAAGAGAATAAACGATGATTTGTTCATTCCTTTGCTTTGTTTCACTGCCTTCGTGTTGAAAACCTTTGGGAGGGGGCACAGAACATGATAGATAACCACTGAGTTCAGAGATGCAAAAAGCAATGATCAACTTAAAATAAAATGAGAAATAACTCACCACAGATAATGATTTTTGAACTTTCGGTCTCAAAAACAAATTCTTCTTATTATATTCAATCCATTCTGCACATTCCTTTGACATGGTAAGAATAACACAATTATTAACTCTTCCTGTTTGTTCGAGAAAATTTCTCCCTTCATCTCCCTGATAATATTCTTTTATTCCAGGTTCATCCAAAATATGCTTCATTTCAACGATAGTGGTGCGTAAAATTTTAAAATCAGTATTAACTAAAATAAAACAAAAGTGAATTTCTAATCAGGAATTGATTCTTAAAAACTTTTTCATATCAAAGAAGCGTAATATCGATTTATGTCTTGAATTTTCTATATCACAGTCATTCACCACTCTTGCTCTGAACGAGGCTTTGTACAAGCACTGATATCTAACAATATGTGAGCTACTATTTCTGGAAAGACTGTAATCTTTCCAGTTCAGCATTGGCTTCCCAATTTATTAAATTCTGGGTGAGATGGTGAGCATGGTATTTGAACTATGATGTGTAACCTACGATGCCAACATAATTAAATCCAGGGTGCTCACATATAGGAATGGCCAGAAAAATAAATCAAAAAATTAGGATATTTTCAGTCTAGATTGTTTTTTATATATTGAGTTCGAGATGATATAGCTGAAAGTTGATTATTATATTATCTAATAGGTAGCAAAGTTGTATGATGAACTAACTACCTTTCGTTCCAAATATCTTGTACAACTTGATTCCTATGTGACCAGGGTAACACAGACTTCAAGAGTTTATGGCAAAAAACGAGAAAAATTCAATTTCACATCATATGAGTTTTACCAATGTTTTGATAATGCATAATGATGAAATCAATATAGTCACTATATCTTTTATGTAATTTTGTAGCAAAAACCCATATGTTATCAAAGTCTTACCATCATCCAATGCTCCCATTTTTCCTTCTGCAAAAACGCCACCACCTCCTTCAGGAGACAATCCGCACTTTATTTCTCTCTTTTCACAAGATTCAGGAGTAAACAGAGGAGATCTTTCCATGATAAAACGTGCACTACCATATGGGAATTGCATAAATAATCGTTTGCTTGCATTGTTGTCAAGAAATTGGTTTATTTCAACTCTCAGCTTTTTGACTCCCGATCTGATCCCAACCATCAGTATTGCTTCATTAGGCTAAAAAATTACCACAATAGCTTTAAAAAATATACAAATTCAGTCAAAACAAAAAGTTGTGAAACAGTCTGCGAGGATGAGGACAGAATATCCTAATGTTATAATAAAAACATCCACAGGTATGTTCCTAATAATTAGCAAACTGCACATACATATGAGCCGAAGAGGGGTAATCAAGATTGAATATAGATAAGTAATTTATGACAGAAATTCATATTATTTTTTTTGGGGTAATTACTAGGTAATAGGAAAGGTCGTGCAACCTTGATATAAATTCCACATGCATTATCTCTTCTTAAATTTTGATGAAATTCGTTCCAAGCAGAAGATTTTACAACTTTAGCTCTTGGTTCATATGTACGTATTGTTTCAATAACAATAAATTTCTTGATCAGATTGATTCCTTGATTGAAGTCATTGATTGTTCCAACTCTGAGACAAGGTTCTTCACCATCTAAGCCAATCATTGCTAGAAGAAGAGAAATTGTAGAGACTCCTTAGCAGACTAATGAAGGATTTTCATTCTGAGAGTGAGGAAATTCAAAGGTCCCATGATCATATGGCAAACCACGACCTTTCGTGTAGTTACCAATCCAAGAAGGGTACGAAAAATAATTGACTTGCTAATTGTTCCATAAGCATGCACTATGTTGGTGAAGAAAGCTAGCCGACCAGTGGTTATGCGAACCACTAACAATGGTGAGGAGTCCAGCAATCCTCTTGTACATAAAAATTAGAACCGTGAACCCTTGCAGGGTAATCAGCGGTGTAATAGCAAGCTCGTTTTCTACAGCAAAAAATAGTATTGAATCTCAATCGGCTACTAGTTAGTTAGCATATACCTACCTCTTATATTATGATTTCTCAACTGATTTTGAATTTGTTTAGTTATCACTTCAGATCCTGACATTGACTCAGATAAATATCTCACAACACTTTCATCCAAACCATTCAATCGCTTCTTTTCAATGGTCTGAAAAAGAATAAAAACATTTGAAAATTCACAAAATTAGACTTCATGTTTAATAATCTTCGAGCTTTGGTAGTCAAATTTTGATGATTTTGATATCTATTCAAGTGCCAATGCAATGCAAACCAGGGATAAATTTAACCTGCGTTGGGGCCTGAGGATAAATTTTGCAAGCAGGAATAATATGAACAATTATGGTCTGATTTCCATATTTAATCATTCCCATGATCAATTTGAACAGGTATGATGTCATGATTCCCCAAAAGGCTACTAGCTCGGAAATTGTTTTTTTAAGAGGTAATATTCATGAAATTATACTAAAATGTTGTCTCATGTGGTAATATTTGTGAAATTATAGGATTTTTGAATTTATCCAGAGGGAAGAAGAAGCAGAAAATACAATTTGATTATAAAACAAAACAAAAAATTATTAGTTCAGAATTGTATTTAAATGGATAATTTTGAACAGCGAAAAAAGCTTTAACTTATAAACAATTTTGTAAACAATTGATACAGGGGGCCACCGATCCTCTTCCACATAAGCAACCTCGTAAAATTAAGGTTAACCTTTATTCAGAAATTAAATAATACAAGATTAGTTACATACATTCAACTTAGTCATGGCATCAATCTGAAAAGTTGAAAGAAGAGGCTCAGGTCCTGTCAATATAATTTTATGTTTTGCCATGTCACATTTTATCTGTACGTTTTTGTGATTCATTCTCAGTTGTTCAACAATTCCACAGTTCACCATAACTCTGAAATAATAGGATCAACTTAATAAACACATTAAGTCATTAGCAAGTTCATAGCTAGTAAATTTCCTGAATTAAATATATCAAAATATTGCACCAAGGGACTAATCAGGTAGTCCCCAAGTTAAAGCATTCGCAGAAAAAAAAACTATAGTTCAGCACTTTTCACGACAGATGAAAAATCTAACTCACCCAAATTGATCGTTATTGACTGACATTTCAGTCATAATTGAATTCACACAATTTTTCATGTGTTCAATCATATGATCAACTGATGACTTTATTCCAGTTATTTCAACAATTGGTTCGTTCTGCTTCCAACTGTAAAAGAAGACACAAAGTTGATCATTTTGGTAATTTGATGTTAGAGTTGTGAATAAAAAATCTCTTTTTCCATAACTAATGAACCAATAACTATCAAATTTTCAGTACCCTTTCATTTTATTCCTAAATTTTGTTATATGTGCTATATTGATCATTTTGTCTCTACTTCCATATATTCGAGCATTGCTCTGTTGTTAATATACTTTATATTACTTGGATCACTTCAAGTCGGGTTAATCACTCAACCATTGTATACATGCATGTATAAGTCACTAATAAGCGGTTAGTTATACATTAATCTATCCAGATAAAAGAATAACAAGCTCGCACCAAACGATTAAATCATCATTGTCAATGTTCCTAGTATATTTCTCATCAATTTGAGGAAATAATTTATAAGAACGAGCATTTTGTAGTTTTGATCTTTCGAATGCATGATATGATGATGTATATTCTGACAAAAAATCCTCAAAACATTTTTTACATTTTGTGTTAAAATCATTTTGTGTCTCTTTTCTCTGTTTCTGAATAAAGATAGTCTGATTAGATAAAATAAAATAAAAAATGTGCCAGTAAGGAATAGTTTAGATAAAAATGAAGTGGTGTGAGGCTACTTAAAATGATAAAAATGACAAAATATGTGCCAGTATTTTAGTGTAATTTAAATATAGGCAAAATTCACATAGAAGTGGAAAAATATCAGTATTATTTATTGATAGCCAACACTATATAACAGTAAGACCTATTTTTTCTGATTCAGAGCGAAGTTCTAATCTTTTTGTCAACTTTTAAAATATTTAACTAAACCAACATTTTATCGGTAAAACTATATGAATATTACAATGAGGATTAATATTATAGCCTTGTAACACATTTAGATCGGAACCTTACATGGCAATAGTCAAGTTACGATAACATCTTAAATGGCTTTTTTGGAATGATATGTTCTGTATATTATTCCAAAAAAGCTTTGTTTTAGGTAACACTTTTCACAAGGAGAATATGTTATCTTTTTTAAATTGCAAATTCACTGCAGTTACAGTTACCTGTGTTCATTACGAGTAGGGCTGTCCAAAATTGAATATTTTTTTGATTCGAATCGAACCGAATATTTTTCTCGAATCGAACCGAATAATTGAATATCATTGCGCAATCCTAAATTTGTCTCTAATGTATAATAAACACTTCCTCTTCAATATTGTGATAACGTATGTGCAGTTATATCTAAATCATTGCAAGTATTTTGCATAACTATGTTTCCAGAGTTATGAAAGAAGATCACAAGCCTCCTTGAACTGGTCAAAAAATCAGGGTTTTGAAAACTATCAAGTTTTAAGAGTTGAAAATTGCACAGACTCTTTTAATGCCCGGAGTTGCTATTTCAGTCCTATTATCATTATTTTTGTGTAATTTTCAGTAAAATGATAAACAACTATTAATATGGATATAACTGTTGCCCAAAAAATTCAAAATTGCATTTCGGGAACGCACAAATTCAGAGCTAGTTTGATGAGATTAATATTTGATGACCATATTGTTGCTGTACAACAGCCATCAACTCACAAGTATTGGGATATGCCATTTCTGCCATTCTGTTTCTATGCCATTTCTCTCTACCTGTATCATACATGTTTGTGTTATTTTCTATTTAACTGATTGGAGTATTTGGTTGTATTAAGATCTTTGTTAACAGTTAGACTTACATTAGGTTAAATGTGTTATGCTTCATTCACAAACATTGGATTTATACAAAGACACTTAAGTTGGTAATCTGTAAAGAATCTGCTCATCAGACCTCCCAACATGGCGCTGCGACTAACAGATGCTACCAGCTGGAGTACTTTTTTCAAATCTCTCGGCATCCCCGATGAGAGATCCGATGAATATGGAAATACATTTCATGCTAATGAGCTCACTGAGACTGAATTACCACAGCTGGACAAAAATACTCTTAAAAGTGATTTGGGTATAACAATCTTAGCACATCAAATTAAAATATTGAATCATTCTCAGCAAAACATATCCAACTCTTCTCAGCCCACCAAACTAAATCTGCACGTAAAGTTACCTGAATTCTCAACTAGAATGTCTAGTTCTGATTTTCGCACTGCTTTATCCGTGTGGACAACATTCAAGAACCTTCAACCACATGCAAGTGTTCATGCCAATGATTTACTTTACTATGCATGTGATCAGGCAGTTCAAAAAATCATCAACAACACATGTTCAGAGTTCAGAGACTTAACCGAAAAGGAATTTCTAGCTAAAATCAGGAACATTGTCACACTAGAACTAAATCCTCTTACGCACAGAACAAAATTCATGGACATGCAGCAACATACTGGGGAAACAGTCACACAGTTTGTAGCCAGACTGCTTTCTGTGGCACACGACTGCGAATACATATGCCCAAGCGAAGCATGCAAGTTTGATCAAACCGACTGGCACGTTCGGGATCAGCTCATCAAGGGCATCTGCAACACAACCCCTCAGGCTGACATACTGTCCAAATGCGCAGACAAAAAGGCCCTCATTACCTTAGAGGAAGTTGTTAAGTATGCCACCGCTTATGAATCGGCTATTCGAAATCAAGAAACAATACACAGCCACACACAATCATATTCTGTATCACACTTTGCCACACAAAGACAACGTCAAAAGAGAAGCCCTAGCAAGAAGTCATCTTCAGGACGTATTGCATGTAGGGGATGTGGCAGTCTTAATCATGGATCCACAGAAATGGACAGGAAGAATCGATGCCCAGCATGGGGAAAAACTTGTTCTCACTGTCGAAAAGATAATCATTACAAGAAAGTATGCTTCTCCGCAAAAAGCAATGCAATACAGGCACAGTCCATGACATCATCCGAGTCCCAGTCAGACTCAGATTCTGTGGATGAAAAAGCCAATCTGAGCGTAATTTCACTTTATAACGTTGGAGATCCACACTCCTCATTAGCTGAAATCAAAATTCAGATCTCTCATACTTTGTAGCATCTGCTCCAAACCTGTGACAGCACTACCGGACAGTGGAGCATCAATATGTGTCGCTGAACATCCATATATTTCATATTTGCACATATCGAAGATAGTTCTACAAAAATGTAACAAAAGCATTCGCATTGTAGGAGGTAGTACTATCAAAGCTTACTGCTATGCCAACGTAAACATAAATATTATTGGATATGTTAAACAAACGAAACAACAACTATACTTTACTGAACCTGGGATAAAGCTACGCCATCTATATTTAAGTAAAGATGCATGTATAGCATTGGACATCCTACCGAAGAGCTTTCCACTGCCATCACCTAATGCCAGCTCAATAAACTCTCTTACGAGCACAAGGTCTCCCACAAAACCCTCAATCACAAATCAACGGGTTCAATCACTACCGACCAGACCTATGTCTATTCCTTTGCCTCCAACTGAGGACAACATAACTAGACTGAAACAGTACATTTTGGATAGTTTCAAGGCTTCTGCCTTTGACCGATCTCCACCATTCCCCACGAAAAAGGCATAGTAAAGCCCGTACCTCCAGGCATGATCACACCATGGTGTTCACCCATGGTCACTCTCTATTGCTGTTTTGATTAAGGTAAGCTGGTTTCGGCGCACTTACCTTCAACAGCAGACTACTGGAGTTGTTGGGCCTCAAAAACCCCACTCCAGTCAGTTAGTTTGGGAGAGGCCCTTCCCGTTCGCATTTTATATCGGGCCTCTCCACCAGTGCAAGAAAGATCTTTCAGACGTTCAGAAGTTTATAAAAAGAATTAGAAAGACTTAGAAAAGGATCAATAGCCTTCGGAGGTAATTTGAAAAAAAGAAAAGATGACGACCTATTCAGCTGCCGCAACACCCGCCAACGAGACAACGGATACCACAGCAAGACCACTCTCATTGTTTCTGAGGACCGACCAGAACCTAGAATTTGGAGACCTGTTAGAGCTGCTAAGAAACGACGCTACAACCAAGGATTACGTTCAACATTTCAGAGGGCTCTACGAATCCAGGAAAGGAGTTTGGATTCTCTCGTTTGCCGCGGCCGAAACATCTGACCGAAGCTATCGGGAGGATTTCTTACGCAGCACTGGAGGAAAAATCCAAAGCCAGAACATCGTTATCGAGGTGTCACTACCAAACAAAGCGCCAGTGAGGATCTCCATCCGGGGTATCTCGTGGGAGACGTCCTTCGCGCGAGCATCCGAATCATCAACAATCTTGGATGTGGGAAGATACGGAGCGCTGTGCGTAACTACCATCGAAGGACTGACCTATATAATGGATATACCTCATTCTTAATGGAAGATTTTAAAAAGGAACGACTTCCGGACTTCATCTCAATTAATGGATTTCAATGTAAGACATTTTTACCGCGTGAGCTGTACACGCCAACATGCGGAAGATGTTTGCAAACTGGGCACAAGACTTCCCAAACATCCAGGAAGCGACAAAAACATGGTCCATACCAAAGCGGTTGCGTAAAGCACAGGCAGTAACATCAGAAGCCTCCGCTGCAAATGTACCAGCCCAGAACAGTAACGAACATCAAGAAGCTGTAATTGAACCTCAAACAGAAACCATTGTATGTGACCCGGGTACGCCCGAAAAAGAAAGTTCGCAAGACACAATCATTAAAGAAAGACAAACCGAAGAAATAATACGAACCCATCAGGAAGACACCATTGACGAAATTCAAGAATTCTCAACCTCAGGCTCAAATGAGAGTGAAGTGAGTAAGTGGTCAGAGTGTGAAGACACTCTAAGTCCACTGGTAACACCGCAAAGACCCGAAAACATCAGACGGTCATCGAGGCTAAAACAGACCTCGACTATAGGAAACACCCCGTTTCACCCTCCACCGAAAGGTCAGGCTTATGTGAAGGTTATGGTCCATAACTTCGAAACACATGATGCTTCAACTACACTACTCAGCGACACGCCACAGGAGGTCCTATCTGCACCAGCTAATTTGGAGAACAACAGAGCATTACCCAATTTTCTGGATTTACCTGATTCAAATTGTGAAACTTTGGACTTATCAAACAAAAGAAACCGAGAAGATACTCGCTCATCAGAGTCGTCCTTCTCGGTGACTTTAGAAGGAAAAAAGAAAAAGCAACAACTGCAGAGATGAGAGTCTTGAAATTATTTTAATTGTAATATATAAAGTGCCTTTTATTTGTAATACTGACCTCTGAGAAATTATGGACATATAACCATAACCACCACAAACGCTAGTTACCCCAAATCTATCTACTATATAAGCGATGGCTACTATTAAGATCCTGTCCTTAAATGCCAATGAAGTTCAGAATCATTGGTGGGACCTAAAAACCTTCATCGAACACGAGCGCCCTAACGTTCTATGTGTCCAAGAAGCGCACAGGCTCGACAACGTACTGATCACCCAATGGGCCAACGATATAGGGTATGACGTACACTTCAATACCCTAGACAAGCACGAAAATTATCACCAACAATTTTTTCAAGGGACTCTTATTCTCACCAAATTCGTAAATACCATCCACCCAACAACATACATGATCCATATTAAATATCGCATGGACAGCATTGAAATACAATTGGACAACCAAACCATAAAGATCTTCAACGTGTATGCCCCCGCCCAAAATGGTCCTCATAAAACTGAATTTTTCGAGGATTTAGTTAATATTTTAAAGCAATATTGCGACTCTTATAATTTTTTGATAGTCGGTGACTTCAATATCGTGCTGCAATCAATTGACGTGCTCCAACCAGACAATTTTAAACTTCGGCCTCCAGAAAAAATATTCCAAAACTTTATCCAAACTAACAATATCTATGACTCATTTCGGAGAAAATATCCCCAAAAACAGGTTTTTACTTTTATGTCACATCCAAATGGACGAAGAATAGATAATATTTTCAACACGTCAGGACTAGACCATCTGATCTCGCGCATAAATTTTGCTACAAATACTGTTGCCGACCACCTTTTATGTCCGTCCATTACTTTGTCACAAATGAAAAAGATACGCTGGGGAAAGGGCACGTGGAGAAATAACATCTTGCACTATCAGGACTCCACGTATAAATTAATCATCAATAACACTTACGATTTGGCTCTTTTTGATTTGGAGAAATACGATAAAATTCAGGACTGGTGGGACAGTTTAAAACTCAGAATTAAAAAAATAACAGTTGCTTACTCCAAAAACAAAAAAAACTCAAAAAAAATAACATTACCTTTATACGAAGGGAATTGGATAATTTGGTAAACGAAGGCAAAAAAGAGAATTTCGTCAGAATTGAGAATTTGAAATCTCTGCTTAAAAAGTTTCAATACGAGCGGCAGCAACTGGATATCATGATGGCAAACATGGAACAATTAGAACAAAACGAAAAACCTACCAGAACATTTTATTCAAAAATCAAACGAAGAGCAAAACAAACCACAATCACTAGCCTAATATCCCCGCACAATAACATAACGACAAATGAAGATGAGATTACATCCTTGGTTGAGGATATTTACACATATCTTTGGGGTACAAAATTTGATTCAAATGGACGAATCCGGGGCCATTACCTATCACTGATGAGCAGCACACAAATATCTGAAGATGAAAACGCCATCTTGGAAAGGCCTGTGACTAGCGAAGAAATCTTTGACGTCATAAAGTCATTCCAGAACAACAAATCGCCCGGAATGGACGGCCTGAGCAAGGAATTCTTTATAACATTTTGGGACAAAATCAAATTTCAATTCACTCATTTAATTAACAATATAATATATTTCGGCATCTTCCCTAAGTCATCCTCAACAGCAAAAGTCAAATTATTATACAAAAAGAACGAAGAAACCAATCTCAAAAACTGGCGCCCCATAACAACATTAAATATGGACTACAAAATTGTGTCTAAAATTATTACAAAACGTCTTGAACCCATCATGGACCGTATCATAACTCAGACTCAGAAATGCTCTCTTCCAAATAGAAGCATGTACGATATTCACTATAATATAGATTCAATAATTCGGTATTGCAAAAGAAAAAACACCCCCGGTATAATCATATTAATTGATAACTTGAAAGCTTTCGATAAAGTTGACCACAGTTTCCTATTTAATGTCCTACATCATATTGGACTTGGTCGCAAGACGTTAAATACCATCCAAAGTATGTACTCTAATATAAAAAGTTGCATTGACGTTAATGGTCGTCTGACAAAAGAAATTACCATCTGCAGCGGCATAAAACAGGGATGTCCCCTGAGTATGCTGCTCTATGCTATCGTTGTCGAACCATTTGCAAGATCCATTCTACAAAACCCAAACATCCATGGAATAAAATTAGGCCGCTATGAACACAAATTAGACCAGTTTGCCGATGATATAACTTTCGCTGTAGCAAATCAAACATCAATATCCGAAATCTTCTACGAGCTCCAAAAATTCCAACTTGCATCTGGACAAAAAATAAATGAAGAAAAGACAGAAATTTTATGCATTACCAAGACGGCATACTTTTCGATACTAAATATGCCATACAGACAATATATTAAAAAAGATGTAAAAATACTTGGAGTATATTTCGGACAAAAAACACCAAAGCAATTATGGGCAGAAATCAAAGTAAAACTAATTCAGACTCTAAATTCAATAAAACCTCGTCATCTAACATGGTACGGAAAGTTGATAGTTATTAATTCGTTAATAATGTCAATCGTTATGTATCATGCCAGAGTCAAAGATATTCCACCGGACACAATAAAATCAATAAACAGCGCTCTCTACAAGTTCCTATGGTACCCGGAGAAGCTCGAACCTATAAACCGGAAAAAACTGCAGCTACCTTGGAGCGAAGGGGGAATCAACATGGTTGATGTTAAAACAAAGGCCAAGGCCTGCCGCGTGGAGAGAATAAGGATCTTGGTGAACGGGAACAAGATCGACCAATTCTGGCACTTTGAGGCCTTGTTCTCATTGGGCTCAAAAATTAACAATATTAATGGCAATCTTTACTCCAACTCAATGCCCCACGCCATGCCCGTACCACCATATTGGAAAGACATTTACGAAATTTTTCAAACCGTAAATTTTGCATTTAGGAATGGGAGACGGCCAAACATAAGGTCATCTATCAAAAACTGAAAAATGTACACTCAAGTCCTCAACGGGAAAGTGTAGATTGGGAGGAAGTTAATCTTCTTAATAGCAGGATCCGATCCAATTTCACAAACGCTGAAAGAATTGTTTCATACAGAATAATTAGAGACGGTTATTTTTTCGGCGATAGAAAGAGAGGAATGACATTCAGATTTGGTCCAATGGGAACACTAAAAATTTTGAACTGCAAATTCTGTAAAGCCCCAATAGACAATCCAAAACATCTTTTTTTACAGTGTACAACTATATCAAATTATTTTGCAGATATCAGACAAATACTGGATCAAATACTTGGCTCGTCAACAAAAATTTCCAATAATCAAATATTCTATAACAGCTACAATGGCCCTAACGAAGTTTTGATCAAAAAATTTTTTGTCATTGTAAAAAGGAGCATAATCATCAGGAAATTAAAACTGGACATAGAAAACAGGTACATATCCCATACGGACCCAAATATTGTAGGCGCAGCCAAAATAACCTTTTTAGAATTCCTGCTTCTGATGGAACACAAGTACATGGACATTCAGTTTCTCGGTTTGAAAAAGAATTGGAAAGAAATTCTAAATGGATATTCAACACTTTAATTGGACTACGGGTAAAAATAACTTTGCTTTTAACAAAAAACAATGACTCTCAAATTCAGCCCCCATAAAAGGGAGCATATCCACGATAATACCATCTCCAAATTTTCACGGAAATGATGAATCGGAAGCTTCACGGTAGATGTAAGTCTGTGTGCGTGTTACACGTCCACACAGGTTGTACGGAAGCCGGGGGTGGCGGAAGTTAAGCTGTGCTAAGCATGGCATTGACGGAAGCCCTGGGCATACGTCCTGGTATTTGGCACATAGCATGTACTAATGCCCGGGGTCGAAGTCTTTGCCTTGCAATGCATAGCGAATACGGAAGCCGCCTTATCGATATGACCGCTGCTTACGCAGTGGCATGCTTATGGAGCGTAATACCGATATGACTCGAATATGACGTGTCTTTATGACACTGATCCGAGACTGGAAAAACTCTGATCCGTATGAAAAAAAAAAAAAAAATTGGAAAATTGGAGATGGTATTACAAAAATTTAAGCTCCTATTTATGGGAGATGAGGGAGCGCCATCATATATATACAGTTATAAAATGGTTTGATATTATTTCACCAAGACACAGGTTGGGGCTCTTTTATGTCGTAACGTACCCATTCGAAATCTCCTTCCAGTTTTCTTGTAGTCCAAGTGTTTGTAAATTTTTGTATTTATTGTCTATTGTGACCAGAAATTTCGTAATTTTAACTATTGACGCTGTTACTATGTTTTTGTCTGCTGGGGCCAAGTATCTATTTTCAATATCTAGTTTAATCTTCTGTTTTATTATGATGTTTTTAAGTATGACGAGACTTTTTGTTACTACTATGAGATGTGGTCCATGATAACTATTATAGTACATTTCGTCTTTCGATACTTGGATGTGACTACAGAGCATGTTGTTGAGGACACCCGTAATCTCTGCCAAATAGGTTGTTATGACACTGCAATTGAGAAAAAGATGTTTAGTGCTGTCAGATATATCATTACAGTATTTACAGTTCAAAATTTTTGGTGTTCCGGTTGGTCCAAATCTTAAGCTCATTCCCCTCATTTTGTCTCCAAATGTATAGCCCTCTCTAACAATTCGGTATGAACATACTCTTTCCGCATTTGTGAAGTTTGTGCCAAATATGGCTTCTGCTAAATTGACCTCTTCCCAATTAATGTCATTTTGTGGTTGGTCAAGGGAGTTCTTTTTTAGTTTTAAATACAAGTCCTTATGTTTTACAGTACCCAGTCTTCACGCGAGATATCTATTGTCTGAAAGAGGTTGAAGATATATTTCCAATATGGGGGGACAAATGCGGTGTGTGGCATTGCATTGCTATAGAGATTTTCATTTACGAGCTTCGTTTTAGAGCCTAAGGCATAGGGTGCTTCGTAGTGCCAAAACTGGTCCTTCTCTCCTCCATTAAGAAAACTCTTCATTTTTTCAACCTGACAGGCCTCAATTTTTGCTTTCACGTCAACCATATTAATTCCCCCTTGTTTCCAAGATAGATATAGTTTTTTTCTTCCGATAGACTCTATTTTTTCCGGGTACCAGATGAACTTGAATATAGATCTTTGAATGGTTTTAATTTTTTCCAGGGATATTGGTTTGACTTTTGCTTGAAAGGTTATGATGCTCATGATTAGTGAATTGATTACTGTTTCAGGATATTAAAAACAAAAGTGTGACTGACGTTATCAAATGCTTTTAAGTTATCTATCAGGACGAATGTCCCTGGGATGTTTTTGTGTTGACAGTATCTTACAATCGCATCGATGTTGTAATGGACGTCATGTATACTCCTTTGGGCTAAAGAACACTTCTGCAACACACTTACTATTCTCGACATGACCGGTTCCAATCTTTTTACTACGATTTTAGATATGATTTTATAGTCCATATTTAGGGTTGATATGGGCCGCCAGTTTTTCAAATTCGTCTCGTCGTTCTTTTTATACAGAAGTTTAATTTTAGCTAATGCGCAAGATTTTGAGAAAAGGCCGAATGAGAAGATATTGTTGATGACTTGGGTGAGTTGAGCTTTTATGGTGCTCCAAAAGGTTATGTAAAATTCTTTAATGAGTCCATCGAAACCAGGTGATTTATTGTTGCTAAGTGATTTCATTGCGCTGTAGATTTCTCCGCTCGTAACGGGTTGCTCCAAAATGCGGTTTTCTTGTTCCGATATTTGGGACGAGCCCATTAGGGATAAGTAGTATCGCTGGTGGTAACTGTTTGTTCCTTGCCCCACAGATCGCGATAGAAGCCTTCAACTAAGGCAGGGGTTCCCAAACTTTATTGGCCGCGGGCCAAAATTAGAATCGAAAGGGTGTTCGCGGGCCGGAAGAGTGTAGTGCCCGAAAGTGTGCAACGGTTTAGCTGGGGTTCTGTGGATTCACATTTGACATTTTTTTAAACATGTTTGTTTGATTCATAATGGCGCTTTATGTCGTATTGTTTTATAACTTGAATAGTTCGTCGGCAAAGTGGACAAATCGCTGAAGTGTGATTCTTTTCAATACAGAAATACGAACGATGCCATTTATCGGAGTAACATCTGTTTTCAGAGTCTTGTATATTATTTGACATCTCTAACCTTTCTTAAACGGCTGATAACTAAATTACTGCCCTATGTAATCCTAATACGGTACGTATAATTGAGATACCGGCATAATCGAATTCTTACCATGAACACGAGCTTAAACTGTGATAATGACATAACAATTGGCGGTTTCTAGATTGTAAAAAGGTAGAAACAAAATCTATTTCATTGTTTCACTTAAGCTCGGCGGGCCATTTTAAATCATTACGCGGGCCGGAGTTGGCCCGCGGGCCGCGGTTTGGGAACCCCTGAACTAAGGACATAACAGCGTCTTGGTCGGAAACTAGGTCGTTATTTGATGTTTTTAAACTCCCTATTGTGGTATTTTTCGCGCGTTTCTTAATTCTGGCATAGAAGGAGGAAGTGGGTTTTTCATTTTGCTCCATTTCCTTCATATTTGCCATTAGTATGTCCAGCCATCTCCGCTCATCCTGCAACGTTAGTAGTTGGGATTTAAGGTTTTCGATTTTTACCACATTTTCCATTCTTCCCTCATTAATGAGTTTATGCAACATTTCACGTATCTGAGTAATCCTGTTCTTTTTATTTTTTACGATATTTTTAGAGAAGGCGACGGTGACTTTTTTGATTTTTTGTTTTGTACTATCCCACCAATCAAGTATTGAGTCATTATTTTCTAGTTCGAGAAGTGCCAAATTGTATGAATGTTCTATTATTTCGATGTAGGTCTGATCCCCGTAGAGTGTGATGTTATTCCGCCAGGTGACTTTACCCCAGCAGATTTTCTTTGTTTGTTTAAGCTTAATTTGAGGGCAGAGCAGGTGGTCCGAAACTGTATTCACTGTGTGGGTGATGGTTGAGATTGTACTGTATAGGTCGAAAGAGGAGTAGATCCGATCAATTCTCCATCCCTGAGTTCCGAATTTGTACGTAAAAATCTGTTTATTGGGGTATTTGTCCCTAAAAGTATCCAGGATGTTGTTGGCTTGTATAAAGCGGCGAAAGATTTTTTCGGGCGGTCGTAATTTAAAGTTTTTGATACTTTGTGCGTCAATCGGTTCGAGAATGATATTAAAGTCACCGGCTATTATTAAGTTTCCTGTATCACAGTAATTTGCTAAAATATATACTAGGTTTTCGTAGAATTCGGTTTTTCGGGGCCCGTTTTGTGCCGAGGCGTAGACATTGAATATTTTTATGATTTTCTGATCGACCTGAACCTCAATACTGTCGCAACGATGCCTATTATGTATGGTATAACTGGGCGGTGTTAAGGTGTTCTCTAGCTTGATCATTATCAGAGTTCCTTGCCGAAAGTAGGCGTGGTGCTTTTCGTCCTTATCCAAGGTGTTAAAAAAGGCATTGAAACCTAGCTGATTTGACCAATGCGTAATTTTGTCTTTATTTAGGCGGTGAGCCTCTTGGACGCACACGACACTCGGGTTTTCGTGCTCTATGAAGGCCGTCATTTCGGCTAGATGGTGTTCGAGCCCATTGGCGTTCAAGGAAATTATATTCAAGTCGGCCATATTGGGATGTTTTTTAGCTGACTATCCTACGGGTTGTGGTGGGTAGAGTAAAGAACTAGTTAAATACAACAGAGAGGTAATGTCACACAAAATGAGTTTTCAGTGCTAAAACTAAGGTTTACTCACTTTTCTTTTTTCTTTTTACTTGTCCCACCCTTTTTTGGGTTGCTGCTTGCGAGAGCCGACTCAGACGAGGTTGTGTCTTCTCTACATCTTTTGTTGTGGTCTGTATTATCCGGGTTCGATTCGTCTAGGGCCAGGTCCAGGTTTGGCAGAGGTGTTTCCATATTTGCTGAGGCCGAAAGTATCTCATGGGGCGCTGCGACAAAGAGCGAGAACGATGTTGTGTCCTGCGACTCGTAGTTATGAACCATAACTTTGACATAGGCCCCTCCTTTTGGTGGTGCGTGGAATGGGGTGTTACCAATCGTTGAGCTGGTTGTTCATCCGTGGCGGCGAGGGTCTTATAGGACTGACGTTGTCAATTTCAGAACATTCTGACCAATCATTGGATTGTTTTGACGAGTCAGCAGAAGGTTGTGTGGATAAGATTTCATAAATGTCTGCGTTCGTTTTGTTTTGATTACCTTGTTCTAATTTGTCTGTTTTTTCCACATGAATAATTCTTTCGTTGTTCCCTTCTATTTTTGTATTTTCGGGAACTGTGGATGCGTTTACAGCTTTTTTAATTACTTTAGCGGTAATATGAGATTTTTGATTGTTGGTGTCTTTCTCTGACGTTTTGTTCTGAGCAATCATCTCCCCTGATTTTTCTGGGTTAGGTACTAGCTGTTGTCCGTTAGTTGGTGGTGGGTTTCCAGCAAGGTTTGGGACAGTTAGTTGTTGTGTCTGTCCTCCTCTCCTCTGTTTTGGTAAGGCCCATCCATTTCCCGAGCTAAATAGGGCAGGAAACTCCTTCGCCCGCAAGGTACAGTTCTTTTGAACGTGCCCAGGTTTTTTACAATGCCTACAAATAGGCATCGTCCGCACGTTGGTACGTATAGTTCTCGTGGAAGATATGTTTTACACATAATTCCATCAATTTTAATATAGTCGGGCATGTTTTCTTTGTTAAAGTTTTCCATAAGAAAGGATGTGTAACCGTTGTACACTTGAGTTCCCCTGTAGTAGTTTCGAACTGATTTCTGATTTTTCCGAAACCGATGCTGTTAATTTTAGAAGCGGCTTTAGAGTATGGTGTCTCAGGGGGAATATCTCTCGATATCTCGTGCCCTTATTTGATCACAATAACCACTTGTATATGAGTTATTGTACAGTAAGTTCATCAATCCCGTGAAGTCAAAATTGTTGTTGGTTCTCAGAAATACAGTCCGTGGTCTTGTTGTGTTTTGACTTGACGGTTGTTCTGTTGCGGCTGCTGCGGCAGAGTAATTCATAATCCAGGTGAGTGGTTAATCCGATTATAATTCCAGGTAGGTGATAAATCCAATTATAGATTCTTTTCCTAGCTCAAGTATACAAAGCTTTCTGCTATACTTTCAACGCTGGTGGAGAGGCCCGTACAAATTGGCGACGGGAGGGCTCTCTCGACTCCAATACATACCTTAATTATATTAGAATTGATAAACCTTAATAACAGCAATAATCTTACACTTGATCTTAGCCAAAAGGCTGAGAAGCGATGTTTCAGTCCTGTACCATATTCCTATGATTACTGCCTCAACAGCTACAAATCGATTCTATTTATAGAACTGGCGTTTTTGGCCGACACAAAATTTGCCTTTTTCTCCTTTGCCTTCTCGTGTTCTCTCAAAAAACGTCATCTTCAAATCATTGTTACGATAACTTTTCATTTATGACCATGCATGGAATAGATAATTACATGTCACCCGGCAATAGAAAAGACCTTTTTACAGCAAAGAAAGCGATAGAAACATGTTTTTGCCCCACGAAAAACGCGGTGCAAAGGTGGTCGTGAGGCGCATTATGTACCAAATTTTAGCGATTCGTAAATTGGCCAAAAATCGCTTCGAATAATTTGCGATTCGATTCGATTTCGAATATTTGGTTCGCTTGGACAGCCCTAATTACGAGAGTAGCATATAAAGTCAAGTCATAATTACCTGATTTGATGTAAACACAAACATCATTTCCTGATCTTGCTGTTGTGGTCTGAATTCGACAGTTGCCAGATATTTGAAAGCATTCTTCAATTTTGAATCATGCTTTTGACTTCCAGTTATAAACTTGATGATCTTTTCGTCACAAATTGGCTTCAATTCAAAAGGTCTCAATCTGGCACCAGGTTGAGGCGCTGGTTCTAAAAAATATTATTTTGGTATTTTTCAACATAAAATAGTTATAACAGTATTATTTCAAATATGACAGAGGAAAGATATTTAAAATCATATATTTAACTACAACAAGCATTTCCATATAACAATCGAAGAAAAGCATACATTATTTTACAGAAATTAATTTTTCTTGGAGTTAGGGACCTGGAGTTGAAGCGAAAATTTTCCTCAATCTGTCAGGGTCGAGTATATTTTTCCCTACCCAACAGGCGTTTTCAGTATAATATAGCAGATTAGCAGTAAAGTAACATCATACCTGACATACAATATTATCAATTCACATAATGTACATAAACATTATAAATCAGTTTTTTTTTCATCAATAGAATTTATTGGATAAAATAGAAAATAATATAGGAATTAATGTAAAACCTGGTTTCTTTTTAGGAGTTGGTTTAAAATTTTCCAATATATTCAGATGATCGTTAGCAAGAGAATGATGATACAGTTCAACTTTAACTGGTTTGTCATTGATAATGATTGGTTGATCACAAGGTATTTTGAATTTTTCAAAAATTCGTTCAGCGTCTACAAGAAATAAAATAAAGTAGAAAAAGGTGATTTGCTTCATTTTTAAAATACTTTTTCATATACCGTATTTCCCTGTGAATAAGTCTACTTGGCAAATAAGACGAGGCTAGATTTTAAGCCTGAAAAAATGGGTTTTTGCATATAACCTGCCAATAAGACAGGTAGTAAAATCGCATTAACATTGAGCGGTCGCCGCATTTGTGCGTTGGTTAAAATAGCCTATAATGACATTTTCTTGTAGCGTAATATTCAATCCATAACAACTACGAGAATTCAAACTGTCTTTCAATTTCAATCTAATCGTGTTCATTCAACGTAACTCGCAATTGCGTCCACCATATAAGAACATTATAGATCTAAAATAGCACGACAATCTGCGGACATAGTAGGAAAAAACCTTAAGTCAGCGATGATATGAAAGATGTTTACGCTCAAATAAGACATCACGCTGACAAAAACTATTGACAATATTCACAAATTGCATTCCCAGGTGTATCAGTAATATAATAGCCCTTCACTCGTGATGCACACAAATGCGCCAACTTCAAATATGATAATCACAGCATCGAAATTCCAGATTCACAGCGCGAGTTTGTAACATTTCGACATCTTTTTTAGTTATCTTATCAGTGAGCTGGTGAGCATGAGGTTTCTTTAACCTATGGCAGAAGCATTATTCAACGTCTACACAATACTCTTGTCAATATTGGATCTTATTTAATAAATGATGTAAAAACAATGAAGTACCTGTGTGCAGTGCAAAATATACCAAAGCCTGATTGTCTTTCAATCTATCAATCCTTGTGACGAGACCACCGCCAGTACGTCTTTTGCTTTCAAATATTAGCCTTATTATACCACTTGTTGCGTCAGTCGGAATGTCGAATACTTTCAAACAATCTGTCCTCAACAAAGGTGTGGCCTGATCGGGAAATTAATAATTTAATTCTATTAGAAATGTGTAAACAGAAAACAGGTAATGTGATGTAACATGATATTAAACATAGATTATGGATAGATACGAATGACATATTATTTTTAAAACAATCTGATAAGATTATTTATATTTTCCCGAGGAAGAGGAAAGCCGATAAAATGGCTTAATCATATGATGAACAAACCATGCCTATTCTTTGGTTACCATACCATATCTAGTATTAAGATCGTTCGCTGGACTTGATGGTTAAACATAGTTAAGATTAAGACATTCATTACCTAATTGAATTTGGCTGAAAAAAATTCATTAATACTGATACTCAGAAGTTTGAAGAAACTCTAAATAACTAATTGACATCAGTAGTTTACATTGAAAAATACAAAACTTTCAAAAAAATACAATAAAAACGTCTCAACATACTTTCAGTGAATTTCCTTCCAACCTTTTTGCCTTTATATTTCGAAGAAGAGTTTCATTTTCCGATACATCTGATGTTACATATGAAGTTACATGTTACATATGAAGTAATTTGAAAAATAAATTCAAATATTCCATCAAAACCTAATTTGTGCACCCAAATTAAGTTGCTTGATTTTTTTAGCGTAAATAAGAAAAGTAGAATACTGAAAGGGTCACGTTTATTTAAAAATTTACCAATAATACTCTTTTTATTTATAACTGGAAAACATATCTTATATTATATATATTATTGTACATATCGCCGTTGTGCCGTACCTCTTTGTCTTGTGTATTTTACTAGAGTTTTATTTGCATAGTCAATTTCATGTCTGTAGTCTATTTTATGTCTGTTGTCCTAAACTGCTGTTATAATTGTTAGGGGTACATGTCGCACATCTGTGTCTTAGGCCAGTAAGGTATTGAACATGTATCCAGTCTGTTTTACTGTTTAATTATTATGCAGATACTGTTACATTTTTGAGGCAAATAAACATACATACATACATACATACAAACAGGCCCACTTGTAAATTACAATTTAAGTTCACAATGAACAAGTCTTTAGGCAAGCAGCCATGAAGAAATAAACGAGATAGTGATCGGAGACTGCTGACTTATCGATCGATCTTCCGCCAAAAAAAAAAATTAATTAATCAATTAATAACTCGCTAATTATACAACATAATTCATCCAAAATCAATAGGCTTCTGGTCCTAGATATGATGAATGTTACAAAAAATTAACCGTATTCATTTCCATATTCAATTCTATAAACACCGGGTAGATCAGTTTTCACACAGCTGCTCGGTGCAGTTTCATTCGAAGAACAGCTTTCCAAATACATTACTAATGTATCCATAGTTGTTTCGGCTCCAACACCCTGAAATAAAAAGAATAATTGATAGAATTTGATATATAAATATTTTATGTGACACTCATTCACGCCCTATATGAGCAGCCACTGATATATATAAAGAGCTACTATTATTTTGAAAGATCTGCTAGGCCAGTGGTTCTCAACCGGGGGCCGGTTGCTCCCTAAGGGGGCCACGGAGCATACTGCGGGGGGCCACGACACAAGTCTAATAATTGATCATAAAGCGACATTGTTTGCATACTTTCCTTTTAAAATAAAATTTCACGTTCAGTCGTTCATCGCAGTTTCATTACCTGAATAGGTTATTTGCGATCACAGGGTGTATTCACTTTCTTGACCAATCAAAATAGTTCACCAGTAGGCCGTCTAACTTGCAGACTGGCAGTTCCACTAGACTGCGAGATAACCTTCGCTATCGTATTATAGACGCAAAAACCCATTTGTAAATTCCTAATGCCCAAAATACGAGTGGAATGACCGTTACGTTGGCTTTACCAAAGTAAATCGAGATGGCAGAGAATGTGCCCAATGCTTGCATTGCTCGTATGTAATGAGCAATAAATCATCACGTCCATCAAAACTCTAGAACCATCGTGCCTGGTTACAGTTTTTCTGATAATACTACCATCAACACAAATCTAGAAACCGTCTTGATGTTGACAATGACATTCGTCTGGCTATGTAAAAGACGGCGCGTCATATAAGAAACCTCGTCAGACAGTCCCAAGCGCAAGATTTCCTTCGATTGTATACTGGATAGCTTTTACTTCTTTGTCTGTGGTTTGCTTTTGCATTCCATAATAGGTCGTAAAAACATAATACAATCCAACACGTTCAGTATTTTGGAATGGCAAACAGGGGGGCCACGAGCCATAAAAGGTGGAGAACCACTGTGCTAGGCCATTGTACGGACCAAAATTAACAAGTAGACACTTTAATAATCTAATATCTTTCGCCTTTCTTCCATCTTTTTTTAAACTCTCATGAGATCATGTCTAGCAAAAAAAGATGAGCTGGCACACAAAACAACAAAAAACTATAGCAGGTGGCATCAAGAAAATTTTGCAAGGATTACTAAAGTGGATCCCAAATTGGTGAAGGGAAGTGGACAATGAAAGAAATTACTGTAGGTAAAAACATGTTAAGCAATATACACATAAGGCCTACCTTCAACACAAAGATATTTTCGAAATATGAAGGAATTAATTTTGGATGAACCATGAATTTCCCAACATCAATCTTTTGATCTTTCTTCTCAAGACAAGATTCACAATCTGCAAAAAGTAATTTAGTCTATTAGTTCTATACTATACAGATTAAACAGTTAAACATTTATACAACAAATATAGTTGGATATAGAATTCAATATTCCAAGTTCAAGAGTTTCCATTTTTAAGAGAATATACTGAAAGCTAGGACACACACACTCAAGTTAAGCATGAACACTGAAATGCCAAGAGCCACTAAAACTTATGGTGACATATTTGCGTACTCTTGTGGTAAAATTGACATCTGTCACCCTGGCGATGTTGAAACTTGTGACATCGGTTTACGGTAATCTTCATAAACATACAAATAGCTCTAAACCAGAGGTTCCCACACTTTATCGGCCGCGGGGACAAAATTTGAATCGGAGGGATTTTCGCGGGCCGGAAGAGTGTACCCCCCGAAATGCGCGACGGTTAAGTTGGGATTCAGTGGATTCACCACTGCTGTCAGTTATCCAAAAAATGTCTGTTGTTGAAGTCTAGTTTTTGTCTTGACATGTCTAAGCTTATATTATGGTTCATAGCTAAATTACTAATTAGCTTATTAATCCTAATACCGTACAAATAATTACACGCTCGTTAAAAGAGCCGCCTTTTCAGCGTATAATGATTTTTCTGTCGCGTAAAATATTCAATCTATGAAATTACGGCATTCTAAAATGTCCTTATATATATATATTAATTTAATTGCGTACAACGTAACTCGCGGTTGCGACTTCTTTAAAATAAAAACATTACTATACTAAAATACCACGGCGATCTGTGGACATAAAAATATGAGATAAGCTGCTTGATGTATTTAATTTTGATACATATTTTTGCAAACTCGTTATCGACGTTAGAAAAATCTCAATATCTGATATAAAATCCGGTATAGTACAATTTTAATTTATACAATAAAAAGTATACCAGAGTAAATCAAAAATACGTAACACCACCTTGAAATCCACGTCGAACAGTCACTACGATTACGCCACTTGTTAAAAGAGCCGACTTTTTCAACAAAAAATGATTTTGTGCAAAGTAATCAATCCATGACCGATACGGGCATATTTAAAATGGCTTGCTGTATTAATTTAATGACCTGCGGTTGCGCTGACAAAACAAGAGCCACTCTAAAACACCACGGCAATCGGCAGACTTAAGAATGTGTAGCCTATTAAACTGCCCGATTATATATTGTTTTGATCCGTATTTTTGCTATTTTGCGAATTCAACAAATTTGAGATATACTTGTAACACTGTCTCCGCGCAATCGCAATGCTGCCATTCCGATTATTTTTAAAGATGAACGTAAATATGCTGTAAAATCTCATGGAGTAAAATTTATTTCAGTATTCAGTACAATAAAAATTGATCGAATATTATATATCATCATAAACTATCTCAACCTTGTTTAATGTTAATTACACGAAGATTTTTGACGGCAATTTAAAGTAAAGGATAAAAAGGGAAATTCCACCCACAATTAACCGTGTATTGATTTTAGTGACGATATGTTTCTAACCGCGACCAAACATAATATGTGCCGTAGCCACCTGAAATTTTGCGATTTTCAATGCCTAGATAAGCATTTTTAGACTATCGTGTGCCTCAACAAAACTTATATTATTCACGGTTTTATTTTCAGCATTTCATATTGCCGCTTTTCAATCGAAAATGTTAGGTCGCAAATTTACTGCTTCATTTGTCTTTAGAATCTCCCCGCCAATGAACGTATAATAACTCTAACCAGATGCCCAATTCTATGCGAGTACAAGAATAAAATCATTATCATCGTTATCGTAGTACAAATTTGTGGATAATTTGTGATTTAGAGAGAATAGACACCAACGTAAAGGTGTTTACGGCCTAAATAAAACGTCATGATGATGAAAACAAAAGACAATTGCAAGCGTTATTGGTGACTTTTTCAATTTAAAAAAACATTCAAAAGGGCGGGGGGGGGGGGGGGGGGGTTGACCCCGAAAACCCCACCTGGCTGAGCCACTGATTGAGATACCGCTTTAATTGAATTGTTACGATAAACACTTGCTTGAACTGTGATAATGGCGTAACACTAGGCACTATCTAAAATGCAAAAAGGGTTGCACACTATTCCACTTAAGCTCAGTGGGCCATTTGAAATCGTTACACGGGCCGGATTTGGTCCGCTGGCCACGGTTTGGAAACCCCTGCTCTAAACAATCGAGTATTCCTGTCAAGATGCATAGAATAACTTTGAGATATAGCAATGTCATACTATATACCTTTGGGATCATCAAATACAATAAGAAGTCCATCGATCATTTTAATGATGCAAAACACAGGTCCCCCATTCGATCGTTTCTTTGATTCAAAATGCATTATCACTTTTTGAATATGGGTTGTTGATGTAACGATACCTTGAGCCAATACACATCTGTAGAATAAAACATATCAAAAATTTATTCGTTATAATTGATTTAACAATTCACTATAAGTAGAATTTAGTAGTCTTGTTAGGGATGTGAAAAATAGTTTGTCTCAGTGACTAGAAGATCAATAGATTTCAAATTTTAATAACTGCTAATTTAAGTTGAATCTTTTTAATCATTTTAAAACAATCTATGTGTGAGTCATCACAGTGTAGATTTATTGACCTCTTGTCAATATTGCTGTAACTGTATGATTCAATACAAATAGAAATCTGTTAATGCTTAATGCAGACTCAATCCTTATTCCAAATTAACCTTATTGAGATGACATAGAGATAACATGGAGATACCATGGAGCAGAGGTTCTCAAACTTTTGGTGTTGCGGAGCCCTTGAAAAGGTTGACTACTATTCACGGAGCCCCAAAATAAATTTTAAAATCGTTACTTTCAAATTAATATTCATGAGCAAGTTAAAAGTACGTTACTTAATTTAAATGCTGAACCTTTTTAATAGGGTTAATACAAGTCATGAATCTGAAACTACCGACGGAGCCGAATGCAATAAAATAAATTTCAATTGTTCGTATTTTGCCCAGACATTGTAATTTTTCAAACGGCGCTATCTTAAAAACGAATCTTGAGTGCAAAAGAACAAATCAAGTTTGACGAATCCCAAGATCGCAAAAATACGATTCCAATTTATTTATAGTTGGCAGTTTATCACATATTTTATGTTATTTTAGTATTCTTTCATTTTAGTAATCCTAATAGTAATCTCGAATCAAACGTGAGTAGCGATGAGCACAATTACATTATAACGAAGAGACACGTTAAATGCTCGAATCGGTCATGGATTGAATATTTTGCGCAACAGAAATCTCGATACCCTTTTTTTAATCGCGAAGAATGTTGCGCAGAAATTTCCGATTCCAATTTTGAATCACCTCTCTCTGAAGAATCCTGGCTGCGCTCCTGCCTTTAAACAATGTCATTTTTTAATTCCGACTCTTTGCCATATTTCGAGGCTATATTGTTGTCAGATTTCATCAAAGCTGTTATTGCTTCTTTGAACAGTTACAAAATTAGTCAGTATTTTGAAAAGTAATCGAATAGCTCGCGGAGCCCCTGGGTTTCTCTCGCGGAGCCCTGGGGCTCCGTACGAAGCACTTTGAAAACCTATTCCATAGAGCAGTGTTTTTCAATCGGGATGCCGTGGCACACCAGTATGCCGTAAAATTTTTTCAGGGGTGCCATGGGAAATTCTCCAATTTGTGTGTCTTTGTGTGTCTATGCGGTGTTGCGCCCGCCAGAGTAATCATGTATAGATCTCGACCGATATATCGGGCCGATATTGCGTGTCCATGAACCGCCGAAATATATCGGCCATACTCGGCAAGCGCCGGGCTGCGTGCTGCAACGGCTCTCGCCACTGCGTAACTGGTTTCCCAATATTTCTCTCGCTTTCATTTTGCTTATAAAGGTGTCTCTCCTAATTCCCGGTGTCTTATGATTAGCCATTTCATACATGGTCATTACTGAAAAGTTATTATCTGGAGTAACAATGACGTTTTATAAAGTGACGTTTTTGAGAGAGTACACAATGAGAAAAAGGCAAATTTAATAATAGCATTAAACGGTGGTTCTATAAATAGAATCGATCGGAAGCTGGTGAGTTAGTAATCATAGAGACATGGTACAGGTAGCTCAAAGCAATATTGTCAGTTCCGAATTTGTGACCTCCCCAAATTCAATTTTGAATTTCTGAGGTAACAGTTTTGTCTATATTGATGATTGTTTATCATTTTGCTGAAAATTACAAAATAAAAACTTAATCCATTATTATTGACTTAACAAGGTATTGAGAGTCTCTGGAAACAAAGTTATTAAAAATCTCACATGTAACTGCACATATGCTATCACAATATCAAAAGATCATTATCACGATTCACTTTAAAATATATCAATTTATAATTTTTTATTACCCTTAACATATGTCCATAGTTATATTTAAAAACGTCTGATTACCAATTCTTTTTCCTGGAAATAGCTAGACCAGGGGTCCCCAAACTTTTTTCAGGACGACCCCAAAGACAACTTTCAAGTGTCCAGTGCGACCCAAGTTAATATATATATTTTTCATGAAACTTTAGAGCTTCTTTGACTGGACTTTTGAGTTTGGTCATGTGGTGGTATTAAGTAAAATGAGCTAAAACCCAACAGTGATGTCACAATAAACACCTACATTTTCAATAACAAAAGTACAGAGTGATGCATATGGGCCTGTTTTACATTAAGCCATGGTACAAACTGCTAAATTTAACATGGTTTGTCAAATCTTAGACGAGTTGTACATCCATCCTCTACCATACCTCAGCGACCCCACCGACCCCATGACCTGGTTGCGACCCTACCTATTTATCACTCCGACCCAATTTGGGGTCGCGACCCCTGGTTTGGGAACCCCTGAGCTAGACTGATATTGAAGTAGCAGGAAAAGTTACAGAATAACATTTGTTGAGCATTATCTAAAGTTAGTTAAATAAAAGTCTTACTGCCATGATTACAAATATCAAAATGAAACTACAGATTCACAAAGTGCATCATGAAAGCGTGGCTCAAAATATGATTTTTAATATTATCAGCATTGCGATATCGGTTATCGGCCACCAGTTGGCCGATATATCGATATCGGTCTCGGCGTCAAAAAGTGATATTGGTCGAACTCTAATCATGTAGTACTGATCCATATCAGAAGGTGGCAGCAGCAGGTGGCGATTTGCCTTGTGCTTGCAGACGAGAAAAATGGTCACGCATGGATGCAGCGGGCAGGTAGCTATAACAATCAATCTTTTCATAATTAAATGTTCACAATGTCATGGTTCATTTAGCACCAATTGTGATGTCATACAGATGTCACGTAATACGAGACCGCATTCGACTGACTAAGACTCAAGGTCATTCTCGCTCTTCCTGGCTGCGCTTTGCATTTGTGATGGATGAGTTTTTGAAAAGAAAAATGCTGACACTGTACTGGGCCCTGGACAAAATACGGGTCCAAATGAAAGTCCTAGTATGTGTGGAGGTGAAAAAAAGACAAAGCAATACAACGAAAACTATCTTTTATTTGGATTTACTTTTACTGGAGATGCAACGGCACTGACTGCATTGTGCTTGGTATGAGGTGAAAAGCTCTCCAACGGTGCTATAGTTTCAAGCAAGCTTAAACGACATCTCGAAACTAAACACCATTCACTTCAAAACAAAAATGAGTATTTTGTTCGCCTTCGTGATCAGACAGAGAAACAGGCTACTTTCATGAAAAAAAACGCAAAGGTGAACGTGAGTGCCCTTAAAGCTAGCTACCAGCTACCACGTAGCTGAACTTGTCGCTAAATCAAAAAAGTCCTACACTATGGCAGATAAATTAATACTTCCCGCCTGCAAAGTCATTGTAACTGAGATGCTCGCGCCCGAAGGGGCTAAAGAAATAGCCAAAGTCCCTCTCTCAGATAACACAATTTCCAGACGAATCAATGAGATGTCTGCAGACATAGAAAGTGTTGTTTTGGACAAGATACGTATCCGTAATAAATTTGCTTTGCAACTTGACGAGTCTACTGATATTAGTGGACATGTGCATTTTGTGGATGGAGACACAATCAGAGAAAACTTTCTATTTTGCAAAGCTTTGCCAGAAAAAACAACCGGAAAACAAGAGGAAATTTTTTGCGTTACATCAGAATATCTGGAAAAGAGAGGACTTAAGTGGGAAAACTGCACGAGTGTCTGCATGGACAGAGCTGCAGCCATGGTAAACTTTGTAAAGTTTTATTATCTGAATGAACAGAACACACGAATGCAAGGCTGAAATGAAAACCTGATCACAAGCACAGATGAAATAAATGGATTACGTTCCAAGGTGCAACTCTGGCAGCAACATGTGGATTATGGCAATCTTTAAATGTTCCCACTCACCAATAAATGGCAAGGTGTTAATACTGCTGCACTGTGTGAGGTAATAGTTAAACATTTGAAAATTCTTGAGCAGAGGATGTCATTTTATTTATCTTCAGCCATCACAGAGTACCTTGGCTGGTTTAGGGACCCATTCATCTCATCATCAGCTGTTGGAAAGGACATGACTTTGCAGGAGCAGGAGGAACTAACTGAACTGAAACAAGGTTGTGGTCTCAAGCTAAGCTTTGCTGATCTACCTTTGGACAGTTTCTGATTGGCAGCTGCCAAGGAGTTCTGCAAGCTGGCCTGACATTGCTCCCATTTTCCACAACATATTAATGCGTGAGGTGAGCTTTTCAAGCCTAACTGCTATAAAAATTAAAAACAGAGAAAGACTGAGAGCTGTGGAGGAAGAGCTTCGTTTAGTCTTTCATCGATTTCTGCCAGGATATCTGCTCTGTCTTTATCCAAACAGCCCCAGGTTTCACACCGAGTGAGAATAAATATGAACGATCGTGAAAGTCTTTTTGTCTTTGTTTTTATTCGATTACTATTCAACATCTTTCTTCAATGTTAAAAAAGCTTATAACAATATAACACTCGGTGGTGCAATGAAGCACTCCCTGTTTATGCCTGATATCGGCACTTCAAGAAGAAAATGGCTACCACGAGATAAAGTGATTGATTTATGACCCTTCCGTTTTGCCAATTTAGGAAAAAACGACGCCAGACTGGAATGCATATTAGTGCTTAACCGACCAACAAAGAAGCAATTTTTCAGCCCCATCTTATTGGAGGGCTATATGGAAAAACCCTATTTTTAAGTGCTAAAAATAGGCTTAGTCTTATTTGCCGGGTAGACTTATTCGCTGGGAAATTAACGCTTATCATCGATTTTAATCGGTAAGTATGTTGATAGGTATTTGTCTGGCTGTCTGTATGTATGTCTGTTAGATGCACGCGATATCTCACGAAAGCGAGATTGAATCTGCTCCAGATTTTGCATGTGCATTCATCATATCTCGGACCAGAAGCCTATTGATTTTTGGCGAATTATGTCGTTCAACTAGCGAGTTATTAATTAATTAGTGATGGGGCACAAAGTGTCACTATGGAGTAAGAAAGAGCGCTGTTTTGGGGGATCCCCTAACTTTCGATCGATAAGTCTTCGGTCTCTAACCAATATTCTCGTTACTTTATTGAAAAGAATCAAACTTCAGCAATTTGTCTTTCCTTGCCAACAAAATATTCCAGTTCTCAAGAAATCGGTCCTGAGGAATACAACATTAGACGCCATTATGAGACGAAGCATTCTTCAAATTATGATCAGTTGACGAGTGTATTTCAAAATATAATTAATTGCTAAATTCCTACAAAAGTCAAACAAACATATTCAAAAAATGTTAATAAGTGAATCCACGTTATTGGCCAGTTATATTGTAACCCGAAACATTGCTAAAAAGAATCGCCCGTTTGTTGAAGGGTTTGATAAAAAAATTTCACGAATGTATGCTGCAAGTTTCAGAAGTCATTTCTACTGATATAAAAAGTGAATTTTCCAGCATCAGTCTTTCTAACAACACAATTAACACCTTAACAAATCAAAACTTCGGTCCAGACTGACAGATAATCACTTGAATGCGTTTTCGCCAATACAATGTACTGAATTGGAGCCACGTTTTGAACATCTGTTTTCGAGCCGTGTTGTGATTTTTATTCCTTGGGTATTCTATCACCTAACTATTGTAATTATTAATTTTATTACATAACAAACTACGATGCTAGGCGTATCTAAAATCGAGCTTGCAGCCTATTTTAGTGCCTATTTTTCAAAATTTTCCCCAGCTGTGCCGTCGCTGGTTTAACATTATTTTACCTTGACCCTTCATCAGCAGGTAATACTGCTAAACTGCTCCAATAATATGCATTTTCATACAAATTCTTCTGAGTCATCAAATCAAAAATGTTAATTCTTGGAACTTTCTTAGAAGGAATCTTTGTTTGTTCTTGATGGGGTGTTGAACTTGAATGTAAATTTTCTGTGGCTCCATGAGGGTTACCTGATGAAATAATGAATATAGAAAGATAGGAAGTTTGAAAAAAACCGACTTAAAAATTTATTAAAAACAGTTGAATAAAAATCAAATTTTCGGACACATTGTGTTCATGTGGATTGTTTGGCTAAATTGTTTTTGTTAGTCTTGCTTTTAGAGCAACTTTTCGTTTGGGGAAGAATCGATTTTCCTTGTAATTAATGGATCAATCGATTTTAAAATTTTCAGTATAAGGATATCATGGCGAAAAATAGCACACCTTGATGATGCATTAGAATTCCATTTTTAAAATGTTCAGGTCCTAATGAAACTGAGAATAGAAATGAATTGACAGAATTAAAGCTCTTATCTCAAGTCTAAAATATTCTGCCGGTCGAAAAATTCTATAATTCTCCTACCTTTGCCAGTGTTCACAACATGTAGAATATAAGTTGATCCGAATTTGATTTGGTTTAGTTTTGATCTATAAAACTGTTGTAAACCTGAAAAAAAGAAAAATTCAAAAACTATTCAACATTGTTGTCTTACATAAATTAAATTGCTGTTTAATAAATAAATCTAATGTTTAAAATATTTCTACGGGGAGAGGAGGAAATGATAACATCATTGAAATGCGGGGCTTATGAATTTATTTTTCAAGCAATCATAAATATTCCAAATGCTTATATTCAATGTCGAAATGATAAAATAAATTTGGCTGGCAGTTTTATCGTGTAATTGTGGCCATAAAAAATAAAAACCATCTAGAAACAAGCGCAAAGGTTTTTGCCTTCTTACTAGCTAGACAATGTTTTTTATTCAGTGTAATAGGACATAATGGTCAAAATGTTTCAAACTTTGGGTATTATTTATTTCCATCGTTTTTTTCTACCATGTGATTATTATTAGTTGTATAAATTTCATCCCATTAAATATTTTTGCATTTGCCCATATTGAGACGGAATCCATTCAAATCGTGACAAGAAATATATTAGAAAGAGTTACATCACAAATGACTGGTATCAGGTATCACAAAAGATAGTTTTAAAAAAAATAAAAAATATATATTTCCAGTGGAACACAGGCTGTCAATCATAATGCAAACTTTGAGCAATTTGTTGGACAATAAAAAACCATATTTCTATGTCCCATGCTACAGGAATTTAAGAATTGATAAAAAATCATGAACACGATACAATAAAAATCCATCATACCTTTTGGATCCTTGAATATAAAAGTAACCGAGCCATCATTATTTTTTGTTACTTTTTCAACAATACCTGACTCGACCTGTTTTTCAATAAACAGTTTCAGCTTAATTACATTTAGTGCTGGAGGAAATCCAGAAATTGTGACAGATCTGTTCTCCATTGCCGTTTTTTGCTTGTCACAAATGCCTATCCAAAAATAGGGCAGATGTTGTATTATGACAAAAGAAATGTATATTTATTATAAATGAAAAATACAAATAAAATTTTATCACACAATGTAAATTTGGGATACAAGATAGGTTTAGTCGGTTAAAAAGTACGAGTGAATGTGATAGTTAAAATAAATTTAAAATATGAGGTGAATTAGCAGAAAGACAATATGACAACTGTGTGACATCATAATTATAAGTCAAGATATCAACTTAGGAGTTCACTTTTCAATTGTGCTTTTTAGAAATTGTAGACTAAGAAAATTTTACAAAAAAGTTCTGGTTCTGCATTACCCGCCCAGGCTGCAACTGAGTTGAAGATGGTCGACCTTTATGAGGAAAACCAACTGAAATGTGCTTTAAGGGAGGGGACCATTGAGGTATGGAAAAGCATGCCAATGGAAAATACCCCAATGTCAAATGAGCTGCGCTTTGCCCTAAAACATGTGAAAGTAAAGCACTGGTATGTTCTGACGGACACCCACGAACAAGAACTGCTTCGATTGGCTACAACGACAAACAAGTCAAATTTAACAATGATTATCCAATCCGAGGAATGCCAGAAGCCCCACTAAGTATCAAGCATAACAATAAATGGCTTGTAAATTTCTGTCATAATCATGTTGATTAGTGACATTTACAGTAAACTAGCTTTCTAGCAGAGCTAAATAAGGTATATCTGATGTTTGTGTGCATTCTTGTTTATAATGTGGCTCTTCGCTGCAATAAAGTACGAAATGCGGCTCATGGTTGAGCACTCCTGACCTAGTCAATAACAAGATTTTTTTTTTTTATTTGGTACCAATAATCTCTCCTCCTACGCGTTTTAAATGATCAATAATCTACGTTTTGCAGTTATTTTGAATAAAAACTATTATTTATGTGTGAATGGATATCGGTTTCCGTTTTTTCTATATTCGAAAATCTCGTATTTTTCTACTTTGAAATTTTGTTTTTGATAAATGAGAATATAAGACATCCCCCGAAAATAAGCCCAAGTGTTATTTTTCGAGGGAAAATTGAAATAACACAGTCTTTGCCAAAGGAGGTAAGACATGCTGTTTAGGTTTCAAAACTGTATAATATTCCGTTTTTTCACCTATGCCGATTTATGCCAAATATGCTCTTTTCAGTAATGGATTACGCATGATTACAAAATCGACTCAAATTGTATTGTGTAGAGTTTTAGAACCCCATCAATATCGAACAATAAAATCTAAGATATGCTGCTTAGCGCAGGAGTGTGCAACCTTCAATGCAGAAGGACCAGATACAAATACCGGTAAGTGGATGAAACAGTGGACTGCACTCTTATTTCTAGTAGTTGCAAACACAAAAATTTTGGATATAGATCTGACATGCTTTTTTCACTTCGCACAAGCTAGCTGTGAGGACATTATAACGACATGGGCATAGATACCAAATTAAACTCGGCTATAGTCTTTGCAACACAAAGGGATTGAAATTATTTGCCCATACCAGATTAAATTATATTAAAAAATCTTTGATTCTCACCTGATGATGACGGCATATCCTCTTGCATATTCCCAGCAAACCCTGCATCAGCTTGTACTTGAGGTTGTTGTGCTACTGGAGGTGGCGCAGCTATAAATAGTTAGTTGATAGTTTTAGGAGCATCCGTGAAATTAAAATTGAAAATAATCTGCCTCAAACTTACAAAAAGGCTTTCATCTGCTTTAAAACTGTGAAACCTAAAATAATAAAATGTTAACCAAACACTTAGTTTTTCCTGTCCTGTCACAAAGTCGAACAATTTGCTCTCAA
Organism: Styela clava; assembly: GCF_013122585.1. NCBI lineage: Eukaryota > Metazoa > Chordata > Ascidiacea > Stolidobranchia > Styelidae > Styela > Styela clava. Next base: position 1,038,787 of record NW_024102826.1, read on the forward strand.
AATGAAATAGTTGTTAGCAAATTGCCTGAGAAAGGAAAATGAACATACCATAATGGACATGGAAGTGCTGAATATTGCCTGCGTGAATTACTTCTGCCAGAGCTTGTTGAATATTATCAGCATGAATCACTTCGGCATGAACTTCTTGAATATTTGAGCCTGAAAAAAGTTCAAATCAATCTTTATTTACTGGAGAATAAACTATAATCTCTGTTTCATTGATGGTTATTGTTTGAATCAGAAATATTCATATATATTACGAAATCAGGTTTCCTACCAGGAATATATTTTAAAACTATGTCAACCTTTATTATTCAATCTACAATTTCCAATGAAATAGAAATTTAAAGGAATATACTGTTTTTAATAAAGTTCCTGCAGAGCAAGATGGACTATGTAAATTTAAATCGGACTTCGCGCCATTCAGTTCAATATTCCCAATAATTATCATGCACAAGTTGCAAGGTTCTTCACAGTATTCTTTTTCAAATTTATAGACATCGAATAATACTGAAATAACTTGAATGAAATCTCACCTAGGATGTTCACAATATTAGCTCCCTCTTGCTGTTGACCTTGATCTGCCATTCTCGAGATTAAACAAACCACCTGATACAAACATTCCAGTAAAATGGTTGCTGCTACCTTTTTATTGGCGCTAAAGTACAGATTTATTCTTCAGAATATGAACAATATGAGCGCATATTGGTACTCAACTAACCAACAGAAAAACAATTTTACTGCACCATTATTTTGAGGGGTTATATGAGAAAAACTACTTTTTAATGCTACAAATAGGTCTCGTTTTTTGACGGGTTGACTCACTATTCGAAAAATACAGTGATAACAGACTTACATTTTGTTAAGTATTCACAGATAGTGTTTTTCACATTGCTCAAAAGAGGGTTCGAAATCCTGATATAATGAAGCTCTATGTTTCATTATACTTTGAAAACAAAAAGTTGGGAAGTCAAGCTTCTCAGAAATACTCCTGTTATCCCCTTCAAGCATTTGGAAACACATACAGATTATTGTGGTTAATCTTACCTCATCTTCCCATAAATACAGAAATAAGAGTGGTTTTCGTCACTGGCAAATTATTCCAGTATCCCCCTCATCCTTCATTGGGCAGTTATATCAAAACAATGTATTTGAAAACTATTTCTATTTTTGAAATAATATTAACCTAATCTTGCAATATCTATAGAATTAAAATTGGGGTCTCGTGTAGTTTCATACCTAGCATATTTCTAGTGGGAGTAGCATAACAAATTTTTTAAGTGTCAATCCTAACCCCCACAGACTATGCCATCCAAAAATTATGTCACAGTGACGTAATAGAGCCTTCGAACTGCAGAAAAGCAACCGAAAGCAGACAAGCACCCCAAATCGAGCAAGCTATTTTTCTTGTAGCAACGATCCCAATATGAAAGAGATCGCCGCCTTTAGTGAGTTCTTTGTCGTCGGCCCTGATGCGATCGTACGTGATTGTGATGTGGTGGTGACATAATTTTTGGATGGCGTAGTCAGGTGGGGGTTAGGATTAATAACATATGCAAAAATTGTTATGCTACGCCCACTAGAAGTAAGCTAGGTACGGTACGAAACTACACAAGACTCAAAAATTGTAGTTACAAGTTAATCTAGTTATTTGAAATACACATAAACCACTATTACAGTATTATTACGATTCTAGGAATTCAAGCAAAATGTAAATAAAATAAACATAAATCAAAATCCCATGCAGGGATAGTTATGTATGAGAGGACTCCTCGTCGCCGTATGGTGGTTCAAGTAACCGCCGGTCCGTTACCGATTCTCCACCATCAAGTAAATACTTCCGAAAAAAAAACTAGTTAATCCCATACCCTGACATGGAATGGCACCTGTACAACCAGGTGACTTTGGATGCCTCGTAACTTCGGATGAAATTTTCAATCATTTATAGTCTATCTCGATTTCTCGATCTAATTGTGCCATATTGTGATTCTGGCAGTTTCCATACTTAGTTCGTTGCCAGGGATAGGTTCTTAACTGAAGTGTGTTCATTTTGTCTGTTTTCACTCGAAGTAGGATGTGGGTTCTATAATTTTAGTCTGTTTGTTGTTTTGAGGTTTTAGGAGAAAAATATTAGATTCAATTGGTCTTGTGGACTAGTGGGAAGAATTCTATGATATTTAAAGTAATATGTTGGTTCTGTGGTTCCTGTCCGTTTGTTGTTACGGCTGTGGTTTTAAGAGATAAATATTAGATTCAATTGGTCTTTTAGAATTTAGACTACCGGTAGTGGGAAGAATTATATTTATGATAAATTGGTATTATTTTGACATTTCGGGTAATGCGCGTCAGCTCTTTGTAGTTCTGCCGTCCAGCTTGTTTTGCTTCGGCAAAATCAACGAAATACATCAAAAACCGGCTTTGCAAAGACAGCAAATTACAATAAAATTGGGTTCGCGTTGTCATCGCCATGGGAATACGGGGTCAAAGAGCAACATGCCACGACGTTTTGATAAAATGCCTCGTGGCGTCGGACTTAAACAAGTTAAGTAACGGCTAAACTAGGTTTTTGATCTCTGGTTAACTTTTGAAGTTAACCCCAGTTTAACTAATCCGAGATTAGTCTTAATCAAGGTTTAAGTTAAGTGAAGTATTTGATCTCCACCCTTGATCTGTCATCATATTCAATCGCGCAGTAAGTATTTATTTTTCCTCCAATTCATGAACACGGTATCTTCGGTGGACCCTATATAAAACACATTTTAAAAAATTACACTATATTATATTATATTGTTTGAGAGAAAATCTATGAGACTAATTATAACTATGTGATGGAGATAAAATGTCGCGATCATCGTACAAAAATCGGCAAAATTAAAAAGCGTGAATTTTTTTTGAAAAGCTCCTCAATTGAATAACAAAACCTCCGATTTGTTCTTGTATTTTATATATTGCAACCAAAGTGTTGCAACGTAACAACTCTGTGTTCCTTATGAAAAACATTTATCGCTTTCCCTCGCAGGTGTGAAACGTTACTAACCTAAACCGCGGCCGATGTTACGATACTGATATAATCGGAACTCCAGCTGTGAACGACAAAATTCGCGATTGCGTAATCTAAAACGTTCCGCAGAACAACGTCGCCTGACGTCAATGCCTAATTGTACTTTGCGTCGTTACGAAAACTTGGCTTCTAATCATTCATCGATTGACGTAGTTAAATAATTTCAGTCAAATACCATAAGAAATGCATTACACGTCGCGGAAAAATTTGAGAGAGAATCACACTTCCTATGTATATATCTATGGGATCACAATCTTCATTCAATATGCCAATACTAGTTTTTATAACTCTTAAATTAATATAAACTTGTTCAGTCTGTACTTGGTTACCATATTACGTATGTTTAATTAGGATATAATACAAGAGAGCTACGCACAAATATTAGACCAGAGCGAATCAGTCTTTACCGGTACCTTTGACGCTACCGGTACCCTCAAAAAAGTTCTGAATTTCCAGTAGCAAGAATTTTGCAGAATCAAAACGTACAGCCAGTCATGACCCGTATTCCCATGGATAAAAAATAATACAGCAAAATTTTAGACGAAATATTAAATTTCATAGAATTCACGCAAAATTTTGAAATAAATAAAAGTAATAGCCTTCTAGCGAAGAAATTAATCTTTAACCACTGAAAATTTCAAAGCAATTGGTCCAGTATTCGAAGAGAAAAGCGATTTTTTAAAAACGTGTCAAAGAACAAGAACAACAATAACAACAACATAATATTGAAACGATCGTTATGGCCACTAAACGTGTCCAACAACATAATATTGAAACGATCGTTATGGCCACTAAACGTGTCCAATAATCCATTTCATTCTTTATCTTAAGGTAGGCTATCCTCAAAATTTTTCCATGCATTGGTAGAGTTGCAAGATGGAAAAGAACTGAAACTAGCACCTAAACTTGCGAGAAAAAATGTCAATCTATCACACTATGAGAAAATGCGAGTGAACACTGCATCACAGGTAAGTAAATATTAATTTAAATGCTTATGATGGGTTTTCGATACTGCAGTTTACATCGTTTTATATTTTTGCAGGGACTAAGCCACAGCACTGCATCGGCATTGAGAGCACTTGTCGCCCACAAATCTATGAATGAAACTGCTTTGACAACCGCCTTCTTTTGTGAATTTGTGGATAATTGGTTTGCAGTAACCAATTGCAGACATATGAGAGATACTCTATTCGTCAATTCTGAAAAAAAGTTGGAACTCTTATCTGAGGTGAATATTTTGAATTAGAAATAGGGTGCTTACCAGTATTTTCTTGTTGGTGTTTGATCAGAATAAATGCTGCCAGTTTGGAGTTTTTTCGAGGAATAAACTACAAAGCGACAAGCATTAAAATGATGTTGATTTAAATTTTTGTAACCACTATTTCAGGCATTGCATGTTGTAAAAAATATGAAATTTGTCGCGACTGGATGGAAATTTGTCGCTGTGCAGTCTGAATTGCAATTGTCAATGACTACAATTTTACGCCTACACCAGAAGCTGGTAATAAATGGAGAAGTTATTTTTCTCATGGCTGGAAGGCTGACGCAGGATGCCTTGGAGAATTTATCTTTACAAGTAATAATGGAAACATAAATCTTATTTGAAATGTTAATTCATTGCAAACGAAGTTTGTAGTATATTTAATTATGTTTCAGGTTCGTGGCAAGGGAGTTCAACACCCGAAACCAACACAATTCAGTGTGGCTGTCAAACTTAATTTCGTCTCATAATTTATGAGCACCCCGACCTCAACAAACTACGAGAACAATTTATTCGCATATATTTTCATTTAGTACTGTATAATGAATTATTTGATTCCCTGTGATATTTGAATTGCCATCTTTGTACTTTTTCAGTGTACACATTCTGGACCTTCATAATCTATTCACATATATTTTCTTGTGTACTGTGTAATCAATTATTCAATTCACTGTGATATTTAAATTGCCATCATCGTACTTGTTCTGACTGAGCACACATGCAGGAACTCCATAATTTATTCACAATTCTATTTATGCGGTACTGTATAATGTGGGATAAATATAACTTTCACTGTGCTATTATAAAATAGATAAACTAATTTGACAATTTTTTACCAAACTCTACGCGTCACACATTGAACGGAAATATAAAGATGTATAGTATTTGATTTATTACATCCTATATATCAAAACTTCCGCTCACAAAAATAAATTTGGTTAGTTCCACCACTATCCACTAGATTTTTTTTTAACGAAAATTGCATTATGTATTGTTTTATAATTTATTTGTTTTTGTATCATTATTATTGTTTTCTGGTTTGACGAAATAAATAAATTCTTTCTGTTCTTTCAACCTCGATATATGCCGATATCCTTCATTTCATGCATGTCGTATATTTTTTTATCATATTTTAACAATGTAGGCCTACACATTGTTGAACAAATAGTTGCAAGTTCCCGTAGTGTAGTTCCGTCAGTTTGTTAAAATAAGTTCTGTACAACTAGCGATACTTACATCAGAAATTATTACAGTAAAATGTGTATCTCTTTGTTTAATATTTTTGGTCTTATTGGGTGTCGATTTATCAAGTGAAGTTGGATGACCCTAACCATAACTTCGTATATGCTGACCATACCGCCGAGCCGAGATATCTGAGAAATTTAAATAAATTTGCCGCTGCGATAGTTTGCTCCGAATTAAGCATCTTTTTTTTATATTTCAACTGTTTAACGATCGCAGGTTTAAAATCACTTAGTTATGATCATACAGCGATAGAACTCTTGGACACAAAATGGCGTTTGCTTGAACCGCACTACCGCAGAAATATAGAGGACTTGCACGGGTCACGTGACCTTGTTTACTGGACGGCAATAAAACAAAAACGTCCATTTGGCTCCTGTCGGTTGCAAGTCGGATTACACTTTTTCGTTTTGTTTGGCTGTTGAAAAGAGTTATTTCATATTGTTCTGCTTGCTGTACGTATAGTATAGACAACGAAATGAATCTTCAGTTATATTCCACTGTTTTCAAAAGATCCGGAACGTCGCGCAAAGTGGATATCATCTATTGGCAGGACTGCTTGGTGTCAAGTCCAGAAACCATCTCACTTGTGTTTCACTGTTTGCAGACAGCACTTCGTTGATGTGATAATGTGCCGTTATCAATTTTTTTAAATATTCATAAGCTCCCTCATTTCAATGGAAAGCAGATGACAAACTACTGTTATTGGTAGGCCTACGTCTAGGCCTACCCATAGGCCTACTTGCAGACTTGACTTGAGTAAGGAATTAATCAATATTTGCCATAAGGTATTGTTTCCCTAGTTAGCATGTAATCTATTAGTAAGTGTGTAAAGTTGAATAGATAACTAAAGTTTAACGCCAGTGCTCATGCAAAAAAATAACCAGAATTCAATTAAATTCTCCATCTAGGAATACGCTCGCCACCGCATCTCTGATCTCCCTGGGAGTTTCACAGGTTCCAATCCCAGACAGGAATAGTTATGTGCGAGAGGATTGCAGCTCTCCTCCCACTGAGGGTGGTTCACACGACCGCTGGTCGATTATGACATCCCCCACCATCAAGTCCATGCTTCTAAAACAAATACCTGGCTAATTAATCCCGACATAGAATGGTAATCATACGATGTTGCACCTACAATCTGTCCCCAACCACAGATAAATCCTATCCTAAAAACTACCCACATTGGTAGGCATATTTGCGTTTTAAATTGAAAGAAATCTTCATTAATGGTCAGAAAGTGTTGTCTGATTGTTTTGTTAGTTAGCAAGTAAATTATTACTGATCTGAATCACAAACTTGTCAAATGATGATTAATTAGTGTTTAATTTGTTTTCAGGAAAAAGGAAAGATAACCCATTATCAGCTGCTTATGTCCCATCGATATTTGAATTTTTGCCATCCCCAGAGAGGAAGAGAATAGTTGGAAAAAGGGGGATTTTGAAGAAAGGCAAAAGGCAGGACCATTTCAACAAATTCTGTTAACTTGTATGCGTTGCAATATTACTTTGCAGTTGTTAGCATAAACATTTAATGTGTCTTTCGATTAGACCTACCACCAGTGGCGGCGCGTCAATAAGGCCAACCGGGGCATCGCCCCGGTTGTTTTTTTGGTATAATAAAAAAGATTCGAAAAATACCTCAATATCGGTTGCACAGACTGTCTACACTAGCCATATTCTCCCGACATGGTTCATTTTTCGCTCGCAAAGCCTTCGCCGAACGTCGACGGGGCGACGCCGATTTTGCCCCGGTTGCTCATTGTATATCGTATTCTCTCTTTTATCTTCCACTCGCCGCGTTTGTCTCGTTTGTTTTCTGTTTCTTTTACTAAATCATCGGGGCCGATCGGGGCTAGCCCCGAAATTATGATGACACAATGCCGACGTTTCTTACAACAACGTGTTGATATATTCACACATTCCTTCTCGTTCGTTGGTTGCTTGAAGAGTTGATAGTTTCCTCGCCTTCGTTTTTGTCGCTTGTTTTGCTATTTGAATCAGTTAGAGACCTTTAGTCCATTTGCTTTCGATTTTCCACATTCCTTTTGAGCTCCTCACTTCTTTCCGGCTTCGCATTTCTTAGCCTTAGACCTCATAATGAATAAGGTTGATGCACTACTTCGCACTCCGTTTTCGCAGCTGCCGCTGGAACAAAAATTAGAGGTACAACGTCTTGGGCCTTATCAACCAAAAAATTGTTCACTGGAACAATCCCATGACGGAGGAAAGCGTCGGCGTACATTCTGCGCAGAAACTTGGTATAAAAAACACGAATGGTTGTGTTACAGCGAGGACAAAAATGCACTTTTTTGTTTTTATTGCCTACTTTTTGCTACCGCCCGTGACTCACGTTGGAGTAAATTTGGTTTTAGAGATCTTAAACATCTTTCCGAGCGTGCCAGGGATCATCAATCTTCTATTGAGCACCTGGACAATGCAGTAAAATACCGAACATTCGGAAATGTTAATATTGCAGCACAGTTGGATGAAGGACGCGCGGTTTCTATTCGTCGGCACAACCAAAACGTCGAGAAAAACCGCCATGTTTTTGGTCGATTGATAGATGTTTTGAAGTTCATTGGTTGTCACGAGCTGTCCCTTCGTGGGCACGATGAACGGGCTGGCTCTTCTAATAGAGGGGTATTTTTGGATATGGTGGAATACACCGCATCCCTAGATACAGTATTGAGAGATCATCTTGATGCCGCAACTGTTTCGAAAGGGACATCTAAGGATATCCAAAATGATTTGCTCGACTCAATGTATAAAATTTATTTACAACATTTGGCTCTGGAAATTGAGAATTGCCAGTTCCTTTCGATTCAGTCTGACGAGAAAACTGACATCACGTGCGTTTCCCAACTGGCTGTGGTTTTTCGGTTTGTGAAAGATGGTAAACCTACCGAGAGATTTCTCAGCTTTGTACCAATCGTTCGCACGGCATGCGGGATATCGGCTGTACTGAAAGAAGTGTTAAAGCCTTACAACGCGAAGTCAAAATTGATAGCTCAAACTTATGATGGCGCGGCAGTCATGAGTGGGTCGAAACATGGTGTTCAAGTTTATATAAAAGAAGATTTTTCTCATGCGCATTTTTTACATTGTTATGCACACCAATTTAACCTCGTTATTAAATATATGTGTCTTGATACCCCTTTCGTCCGTATATTTTTTGCAAATGTTTCGGGGTTTTCTTCATTTTTTTCCGTTTCGCCGAAGCGCTCTGACCTCCTTCGCCAGATATGTAGCCGCCGTCTCCCAGCTTGTGCACCAACACGTTGGAACTTCCATTCACGCGTGGTGCAGGGCGTGTCCGAAATTAGGTCTGGGCTCATTGGGTGTTTCAATGGCATTCAGAGCTCTCCGGTTTGGGACGAACGCTCTGTGAGGGAGGCGGCAGGTCTAAAGCTTCTGCTAAAAGATGGTGAGTTTTCATTTTTTCTCGCTTTTTTTCTCCACAATATTCTATCACGTGGATGTATTATACGGCGCATTGCAGTCAAGGCTAATGGATGGAGCGTCTGTGCAGTCGTGTATTTCAGACTTCTGCGATGCTGTATCTCGTATCCGGGAAACAATAAAATACGACGACACATGGAGTGCTTCTTTACGCCGCGGGCAAACAACGCAGCGTTTGATTTTGTCTGCAAAGGAATGCTGTGACATTCTGGTGAATCAAATAGGCGATCGTCTGCGCACTGAACACCTTGCCGCGTTCTCTTTGATGAACCCAAAAAAATTTTCAAAATTTGCACGTCAATTTCCCATCCATTTGTTGGCTACTGTCTCTCAAAATTTTACCCCATGATAAACGTGGGTAGATTGGAAAATGAATTGCGATGTATATACACCAATCAAACTTTTTTGAACATCACATCAACTTGCGCGCTCTATGGGTTCCTCATAGATAACACTCTAGTAACTACCTTTGCGGCGTCTGCAAAATTTCTGGACACCATTTTGACGACGCCTATTTCTTCCGCCGACGCAGAGCGAACATTCAGCTCGCTGAAGCGTATTAAAACGTATCTCAGAAACACAATGAAGCAAGATAGATTAAATTCCTTGGCTGTTTTATCCATTCATAGAGACGTTTTTTCTGGGATGCATGACTTTAATCAGCGCGTTATTGAGCATTTTGCTTCCAAGAAACCGCGGTGTGTTGCATATATGTTCAAGCAGTAGAAGTCTAGCAGCATATATATCTATGAGTGAGCGACGCATGTCCTTATCTTTGCATTACCTTTCCTCTCTTCATAGTAACGTTTGAAACCATATTTTAGGTTTTGTCTGCTTTCCCGAAGTTTCTGTTAATATGTCATTGTATTTATCTGGGTAAATATTGCCTTTCCTTTTGAAAGAGGTTTCAAAATAAACTATGTCTATATTTATTAATCCCTTGACTTGGACCGGTTTTAAAGACACTTTCTTATCGTTAAAAATTGTCGCTTTTGCCGATTGGTTGTTACCGATGGAATGGTTTTTATACTCATAAAATGATGGGAGAACTTACAGCGCTCATTCTGTCCCCGTAGATGGAGGTGACTTGGTCCCGCAGTAGCTTGCCCCGGTTGTCAAAATGACCACGCGCCGCCACTGCGCTACCACACTTTAAAAGAAGCCGCCTACAACTCTTTTCACTAGAACCATAATACTGTAAAATATTTGATAGAAATTACCCCCGAGGTATCATATCTTCCATTTGAAAGGGCTGTGGAGGCAGATACATTTTTTACTCTAAATTATGGAATGTCACTTCAAGGTTATCTTATCCTTGCTCATAGATATCTTGAGGTTAGTGACTCCAACTGACCCATGCATGCCACACTGAAAATTCTCTTGTGTACCGATAAAATTAGGCAGTTGGAGCCTTCAGACCTTGAAAACAGTCGAATCTGAGCACGATGGATTCATGTGAAACACGTAATATGCAGCGCCGATCCACAACCTCCTGCCTATGGAATCAAAACATTAGACAAATCGGTGTACTGTGCGCATTCACAAATTTATTTGTTTTCAGAAGCATGGACTTGGATGGTGGGGGATGATCGTAACCGATCAGCGGTCATGTGAACCACCCTCGGTGGGAGTAGAGCTGCAATCCTCTCGCACATAACTATCCCCGCATGGGATTGGAACATGTGAAACAGAGATCAGAGATGCGGTGGCGAGCGTATTCCTAGATGGCGAATTCAATTGAATTCTGGTTATTTTTTGCATGGCCACTGGTGTTAAACTTTAGTTATCTATTCAACCTTTCACACTTAGTAATAGATTACCTGCTAATTACGGAAACAATACCTTATAGCAATTGGTTATTAATTCCTTACTGTCTTACACAAGTCAAGTCTGCAGCTGCAAGTAGGCCTACGCCTAGGCCTACTAATAAAAGTAGTTTGTCATCTGGTTTCCATTGAAATGAGGGAGCTTGTGAATATTTAAAAAAATTTATAACGGCACATTATCACTCACCATCAACGAAGTGCTGTCCGCAAACAGTGGAACACAAGTGAGATGGCTTCTGGACTTGACACCAAGCAGTCCTGCCAATAGATCCATTTCGTTGTCTATAGTACGTACAGCCAACGGAACAATACGAAATAACCATTTTCAACAGCCAAACAAAAACGGAAACGTATAATCTGACTTGCAACTGACAGGAGCCAAATGGACGTTTTTGTTTTATTGCCGTCCAGTAAACAAAGTCACGTGACCCGTGCAATTCCTCTATGTCAGTGGTTCCCAACCTTTTTACCCTGGCGGAACGGTAAAATTAAATTAAATGTACTCGCGGACCTGCAAAAATTGGAATGACCGGAACAGAAAAGAATAACATATATGTGCCTAATATAATGCAACGTCGGACACTCAATAGGCTTCTAGACAAAAAAGGCACACTTGAAAACATTTCACACGAAGAAAAACTATCAAATAATGTGCCGGCCAAAAATTGAAATGGGTGAACGAAATGAATTTACATTACAATGACAAAGTCGTCGGTAACTTGGCACCAGGCCCAATCCTACTGTGTCTGCTCAAAATACTGGAAAAAATCTCAGCGGCCCATGCTTTTTTACGCGTCTCGTGACCACCTGTAGGGTCGCAACAAGTTCGTATCTTACTGGGATATTATACTGTTCTTTTCTGTTTTCTGGTTCGTTTATTTATATACGTTTTATATGGATTGTCATATTAATCAGGAAAAGCATGCAGAACAGAAAAAGCACGCCTGCCGATTTTTCTAGGTTTCTGAATCTTGCGAGATTTGATGGAGCGGTAAATCGCAGCCGAAAAAGCGAAAAGTGTAACTACACGGCGCCAATATGTCGCGAAAGACGTCGCCAAGATGTCGCAATATGACGGCGTAAGAGAAATTGCGCAATAAACAAACGCAACCTCAGTTTTCGGCAAAGCGATTGAGACGGCATAAAAACAACGAAATTTCTTGCGGACCGGCAAAAAAGCTTCGCGGACCGGCACCGGCGGTTGGGAACCACTGCTCTATATAAATAGAGTGCGCTTCTCTCTCGTTTCCGTGGGACCATTTGAGGGCTCTCTCGTTTTGACGACAGACTTCCTACTTTTACGATAAGCGTATTGCATTTCTCATATTATGGGATTTGACAGAAATCAATCATTTGCGTCGATTTTTCTCGCATATTCTCCTAATCTTGATTCGTTTCTCATTATTTATCAAACGCTAGTATATCCCAGCCCACCATACGGTGCTAATTTTGGCAGTTTTATAAATTTGCGAAAGTCGTGGGTTAATAATACGGCCAGTCAAAAGCGAACAAAAACGACCACAAAACATTAACCAAGATGGCTTATCGGAATCGCCTTCCCTTTTACCTGTCATTGGCCTTATTTCATCGCCTTAAGTATTTTGCGTAGGGATCTTAATATCATTGCGTGGCCTGGTTCCGTAGTACCCGAGCTGTACATATAAATAGAACTAAAAAACGCACCATAAGTGCGTGTACCAATAAGGAGGTAACTAATATTGTTCGCCTACTCCACACCAAGTTCTGAAGTTGTGTAAAGGCTAAAGAGACAGAAACCCATGACCACAGGATATATTCACTTGGCTAACACACACACAATCCCCGAACTCGTAATAGAACTAGAATAAGGAAAGTCTGAATGAGGTTATGGCCTAGCCCCAATCTGGTACACCGTACACAGACTACGAGAGTACCTAAACTGCGCTTCGCCCTCTGCCGAAGACTTCCCCGTGGTGGTTATTGAGTTTTCATGATATAAGGCAAAAACAATTATTTCCCCTTATATCTATTGTAAAATCGACTGAACAACCAAATTATTTCAAGAACGAGATCCACATCAGGCTATAAATTTCCAACTCGAGTATAATTGTGTTTTAATACCCAAACAAAGCCGCATATAGATCCATATGTGGCGCACTGGGCAGTAAAATAGACGAAAAACTGGCCAAAACCAGATGCAACACGGAGAAACTTTGGAAGCATGAACGCCAAGATGGATGCGACAAAATTGTCTCGCGCTGCGACAACGTAAAACGAGAGAGAAGATCGTTCCATGTGTTTCCAGTTCAGTGGCTGGAACTGTCCACCAGCTTTACCTAGGTCAGGTAGGTACCGTAGTTCTATAATTTTCGAAGACGAAAATGGTAAACAGGAACGCAATTAAAACAGATATAAAATGGGTTAGATAACTTTACAGTGATCGCTTTCCCGCTAGCGTACCTCCGTTAAAGGAAAATCACCACCTTGTTGGGTTTCATAATCTCACCTCACTCATCTTTGACGCCTGGTAAAAATACAACATTCAGACATTTCAAAACATCAACATCCTGGCTTTTAAGGCATATTTTTAGGAATATTCTTTAAAAGCATTGGATATTGTACTGATAAAAATTTAGTCGGGTAAAAAAAACTTAGACAATTAAGAAAAACTGGCCAAAACCAGATGCAACACGGAGAAACTTTGGAAGCATGAACGCCAAGATGGATGCGACAAAATTGTCTCGCGCTGCGACAACGTAAAACGAGAGAGAAGATCGTTCCATGTGTTTCCAGTTCAGTGGCTGGAACTGTCCACCATCTTTACCTAGGTCAGGTAGGTACCGTAGTTCTATAATTTTCGAAGACGAAAATGGTAAACAGGAACGCAATTAAAACAGATATAAAATGGGTTAGATAACTTTACAGTGATCGCTTTCCCGCTAGCGTACCTCCGTTAAAGGAAAATCACCACCTTGTTGGGTTTCATAATCTCACCTCACTCATCTTTGACGCCTGGTAAAAATACAACATTCAGACATTTTAAAACATCAACATCCTGGCTTTTAAGGCATATTTTTAGGAATATTCTTTAAAAGCATTGGATATTGTACTGATAAAAATTTAGTCGGGTAAAAAAAACTTAGACAATTAAAGCAAAAAACCTACAGATGGCATCGTGAAAAGACTGGCGAATTGTTCTGTTCATGTTTCGTTGACATACGGCGCCATCCAATGAATGGATAAATTATCTTTTCCAAGCGCAAGGCAGATGTTTATAAATATCAAAGTGACTAAAGTGTTATAGTCACTTTGCTAAATATAAATTTGCCATATTTACATATTTTTTTTTTTTTTCAGATCATCCCCCAGTTTCATCTGGCAATAATTTTAATTGATTGATTTAATTTGGAATTCAAAAAATAATATTAAATCCTAAATTATAATAATACAAATAAAGAATATATTTTATTCAGTTGAGTTTATTCATGATTCAGACATACCGGTATTTATTTTCGTCGTGCAAAACCAATATACGATATGAAATAAATAAAAGGCATGTAACAAATTACAATAACGGGTATCGGCTTGTTGCAGTTTACGAGGGGTCGCGAAAGACTCAAAGAGTCATCTAGTAAACGACACCTTGTGTTGTAGCTGATTTGAAGCAGTAAATAAAGCAACGGAACAACTCAATATTAAACATTTTCTTAATTAGACACAATCATATAAAAAAAGATGTAACAAAAAAAATACGAAATAAACTACGGATGCCACAATGACTATGAAATATTTTATCTAAACATTCATTTAATTAAACTCAATCATAAAAAAAGAACAACAAAAATTCGAAATAAGCTAAGGGATGCCACAATAACTATGAAATATTAAACGTTTACTTAATTAAACCCAATTTTACAAAGTAAGAACAACATAAAATTCGAATTAAACCACTATATGCCTCAATGACTTTGGCGTATTACTGCGGTTCCCAAACTTTTTATCCGTTGCGACGCCAAATTATCAGAGACAAAAACTCATGGCGCACCTACACGATAAAATTACTGCTTTTCAAATAAAACTTGATTTACGATAGTTACTTTATGCATTTAAAAGTTTGTAAACAGGTTGGCCTACAAAATGAACGGAAAAGGTCAACTCTTCTTTCTCATATTTGCTTGGTTTTTCTTTGAAATAATAAAACCATCATTTTTAATGGATTTTTTTTTATGGAATTTTTGCTTTCACCCCACAGCCACGGTCCAGTGATTTTAGCTTATTGCAGGCCTATGAGAGGTCTTATTTGGACACGACTGGAAAAAAAAAGGTAAGAGCAATTTCCTTCCCTGTACTCCACCAGTCACGACCAGTGATTCATATTGTATCTCAAGAAAGGTAATAGGTGGAGGTGCCATATTTGGGCCATATTGGTAATTGAGGTCAAGTTTATTGAAAAAAAATTCGTCACGGAATGGTGGTAATTGGTCTTTATGACGTTCTCAGCCCTCGCTTTGATTAACAATCGTGGTAATGCATTCATTAAATAACAGTTGTACAAAACGGATAGGAAGGGGCGACGATGACGTTAAGGACGACACGATAAGTCGAATAAAAAGACATAACGATGTTACCACTTTTTTAAAATAAAAAAATGACAATAAAACCGAGAGAGCGATATCCAAATATATGGACACGAAAGCCAATACGAAATAGTATGAGTAGGCAATCTGTAACAGTAGGTTACCGATACCGCCTGACCACCAGATCGCAAACGCGGAACCGCCAATTTTTAACTGTGATGACGTCAAGGCACACCTAGATACAAAAAAAACGAACCTCTTAGAGCCCATGGAAATTTATGTAATAAATAAAAGTAATGGCCTTCTAGCGAAAAATGCAATCTTTAACCACTGAAAATTTCAAGGATCAAAATTTCCAGTAATTTTAATTAAGAGAATAGCAATTTTTTCAGAACGATGAGTAGAAAAATACCAACAACAAGAGCAACAACAGTACCATAATAATAAAACTACATTTCGTGTCCAACAGTGAACACTTATTTATGTAGCTTACAAATAGTTCATACTTTGCTCTATTCTATTTCGAAAGACGGGTTTAATTCGTTAAAAATAGTCAGTAGTGAGAACTACATGAACCAATTGAATTTCTTGCTGGGCAAGAGTGAACTCAGCGCTGATTTTTTATTTATTTATGAGACGGAATTGATGTGCGGAAATTTGTAGTAGATTACAGGTGAAAGTAAATAAATGTTTTATATGAAACAATGCACGTCCACAACCCTTATAGCATTTCAAGTTTCTATTCATCATTTCGGCTTCGCTGAAATCAATACATTTATAAACGTCGGCATAATTTAGGGTTAAATCAACTTAAAAGTTACTTCAATTAAAATTAAATTCCACCCTAAATCAGTGTATATTGTTATCTAGTTTGAAACATTTCCCTTAATCATCTAGGATTGTCGTATATTTCCGTGGTTTCCACCGACACTGTCACGTTTGGTCATCCAGTAGGTAGGCTTGGTCATCACTTGAATTAACCTGAAAGGAATTAACCTGAACAAAAACAAATTCACTGAGTTTTGAACAGTATCTAGTGCAGCACAACGCGAGCAGTTTTGAATTATTGCAACAATTAAACTTTTCAGTTGGCTGAAATATGCCGACAACGCTTTATCTTCCATACTGTATGTATTCGCTATACGGCCTTTATGCATCTTTTCCCGGGCATCAATTTCCTTGTTTATTTCCATAACCATAGGCAATCAACAAAAAATCAACAATGATGTAACAATTGCAATTTCTGCAGCCGCTCAGACACTTCTGTCCCTCAAGCAGATATTCAAGTATGGTTGTAAAGTAAACATTGCCTCGTTTTTGTAGTAAGAATAAGTCTGGGGTCAAGGGTCGGAGAAACGTTGTATAGACCAGCCCAGTCTTTACCGATCGCCCTCTCCTGCTATTGTCCACGAACGAATCGAGAATGGCTTGTTTTTGTCCGTCTTGCGAATTAGGTCACAAAAGATGTAGTGCCACATTATAAAATGCTCCCATAGAACGTGACTTGTGCCATTGTTCCCCACGCCAAAAAAAAAATCGGTGGTACGCGGACAGAGTTGAATCAGTAAAATGGTACGCGGTCAGTAAAAGGTTGAGAACCACTGATCTAGTGTCTGATTATTTATCATTTTTATTCCAGGGAAATATAAATCTTGTTTGTATCGATTTCCGCTACGTTTACTAAAACATATGTTCTCAAAGTGCTCCGTACGGAGCCCCAGGGCTCCGCGAGAGAAACCCAGGGGCTCCGTGAGCTATCGGATTACTTTTCACAATACTGACTTGGTTAATTTTTTAATTTTCAAAGAAGCAATAACAGCTTCAATAAAATCTGACAAAAATATGTCCTCGAAATATGGCAAAGAGGCGGAATTAAAAAATGACATAATTTATAAGCAGGATGGCAGCCAGGATTCTTAAGAGGGAGGAGGTTCAAAATTGGAATCGGAAATTTCCGCGCAACATTCTTCGCGATTAAAAAAACGGATAACGAGATTTCTGTTGCGTAAAATATTAAACCAACAATTGGAATTTATTACATTGCATTCGGCTCCGTCGGTAGTTTCATAATGGGGGAAAAGATACATTGCGCGCACAATTGACTGTGTTTCGATTTCGCAGTTACTACGATGAAAACCTAACATAACACCAAATTTTGTGATTTACAATGTCTATATAAACGTTTTCAATCTGAGGTGTGTCTGCTGAAACCAAACGTGTGATCTTCCATTTTAAGTTTCAGTTTTAATATTTTAGAATGCCGCTTTTCAATCAAGAAATTTGAGTTGCGGATTTACCTCTTTATTAATCATTATTTTTAGCATTTCGTCACCGATCACAATAATATGGTAACATGTTTTTCACAGTGAACTCATAATTCCCCACGAGAACAAAAAAGCAATAACGTCGTCATTGTGTAACAATACATGTATATATATGCCGAGGGAAATTTTTGATTTAGGGAGAATAAACACCGGCGTAAAGATGTTAAAAGCTTCAGAAACACGCCATGCTGACGAAAAAAATCGGCGATTTTACCAAAATGCAATCGCGCACGTTATTAGCGGCCTTTTAAGTCTTCCAAAAATGTCAAAAGGGAAAAGATTCGACCCCTAATTTATTAATATGTTCGTCAAGTGTCAAATTTACAGTTTTAGTATATATAATTTATGTTTGAAATTTAGATTTATGTATGACTTGTATTAACCTTATTAAAAAAAGGTTCAGCATTTAAATTAAGTAAAGTACTTTTAACTTGCTCAGGAATATTATTCTGAAAGTAACAATTTTAACATTTATTTTAAGGCTCCGTGAATAATAGTCAACCTTTTCAAGAGCTCCGCAACACCAAAAGTTTGAGAACCCCTCTGTACTAAAACATACATTAGCCATTGTTCACAAATTTTTTTTTACTTAAGATTTACCACATTATTCTCTTCTGATAAGTGCTGAATTGAGCGCAGGGTTGCCTCTTTCATATTATTGCGGTATCGAGTACACGATATTCCAATGATGAAAAACATCACGAAACATATGCAAGTTCTGTAACAAACAGTTTTTAGTAAATATACCAAATGTACAATTTCTTGGATTCTACGTTCTAATTGATGCATAGATAAATAACCATATCTAAAGATAACAACCGTTCGCCACAAAGCATCAAAACATTCACATGAATTGTGTGCCCAAAACTACTTTCCGAATTAATCTACGCGGAATCGTATTATTTATTGTTTTACCAAAACCTTTCAAAGGTTCTGTCACTTTTACTTTCCTCCGCCACATTTCAGTAATTGGACATTTTTTAAATGAATCAATATCAACAATTAATTCATCTGACACACACGAGGTAAACTATATGCGAAATGGGGCTCATCAATTTTGCCTTATTAGTGAGCATAATTACCTTCTTACATTGCGATGCCAGCAATTCTTGGAGTCCTTTGATCTGGTTGTTTCAAAATAACACAAAAGCTGCAGGTCCATTAAGCTTGAATGTCTGAAAAAAAGTGTATTGAATTTTACCAGTTTACAGTGGTATATATATAATAAACAAAAGTACAATTCTAAAAGATAGGATCACAAAAGTCTGTTTATTATAAAACATAAAATCAGTAAAATTTGGTTGGAATTTTCATCCTCGCGGGGCTCAAGATGAGCAACTTATTTAAACATTAGTAGTTAGTCGAACATTTGCTATCGACGGGTCCATTAATTGAGAGAAAACATTTTTTTGCACAACAACTCCAACAAAAGCAAAATGGCAACAAGTTAGTAAAATGATAAAGTTTTCGTCCGACAACTCATAGTTTTGAATTGTTATCGGAGACGATTGTGAGTGGCATTATTATATATAGTTATAGCATATTACGTAAGAAATACTCACGAAATAAACAAGTGCATATTCGTCTCCAAATTGAGTAAAAGTGTTTTCGTGAGATGAAGAGTTGCATTCCAAGTAAACAACAGCCTTTCTGTAGTATAAAATACAAAACATTTGTAAGAAACCTACAATCAAATATATTATCAGCGCCATATAAACAACTAATGTCGCGATAACAAGAGCCTAGAATGCGTTTTATTTGCAAGTGCTAAAATGGAAAAAATAGTAAATATGGGATAGTTAATATGGGATCTGAATATATTATGTGAACTACCTTTGCATATCATATGAATGATAATGAAGACTAATTTGACCATTCTCTTCTTCCACAAATGTTGATGAATTCATGACTCCAACATCCATGCACGGAATTGGATTTTCTCCCGGAATCATTACAATCTAAAATAGAATAATTGAAATCAAAATGTATAATTTTTGTTTTATTTTGGTCGATTATAAATAATCTGCCTAACAGAAATACGTCAAGTCATGCTTAATTTATTACACTAGGACGAGATTGCGGATACGAAGTTTAAAATCTAAACGTTTCCCCAATCAGCAAGGCTGACACAGTTACGTTCAACGACCAACAGAACATCAAATAAGCCTCACTATTCCACAATGAATTGCTTCAATTTTTGAAATATCAATTATTTTTACAACGCAAGATTTTCGATTGTAATATATTATAGTAGTTTACTAACCGATAATCCACTTATATAATAACAATCCGTGAATTCGTAACATGGATTATATGAGTACATGAACTGAAACGGATACATCGATGATGGAACGTAGCTGAACCTGTAAATTCAATATACAAAATGACCAATATGTAATATATATTATATTCATGGTACTCCCGAAGTATGCGCACCAAGATGTCGCACAAACTGAACCCTAACCTGGTACACAACCTGAGTTCAGGTTGTGCGCCATCTTGGTGCGCATACTTCAGGAGGTCCATATTTATATTAGGCTACTCATATTCCAACATAATCGAAATGTAATTCAGTTGGAATGTGGTGAAGGTGGTACATTTTGAAAATGGTAGGCTACATCGTTTCAAATTTCAGTGACATAGGTCGGTTTCGGAATACTAATATTTAGCTCGTGCTATGGCAGTGATTACAACTTTGTTTATTTTTGTAAAATGGGAACAAAGAACATACCACGGTTTGTTGACTTTATTGCCGATACTTGTTAAGTCAATAGTTCCGGAATTGTCGGTTCTATCGCAGATGCATGTTCCTGTATCGCCGCCATTGCATACTTTCTGGAATGAGGCCGTTTTGAACAATATTGCAAATGCAACACAGTGATTTAGTACTTGCATGATAGATCTGTTTTATGACTGATATCAGCTAGGTAATGTCCTAAATAATAATATTTACTGAATATTGCGTTAACATAGGTTTGCCATAAGTTTGGTAATTTATTATTCTCCAAATACAAGATTATCAAGCACAAATGATACAAAATTGAAGAAAAATGTGAATTGAGAAAATTATAATTAGCCTTAAGCCATTCTTATTCAATCGCTTTTCTCACTTTGTGTCACTATTTCATAAATTGCCTAATTTTTCAAACCCT
This sequence comes from Styela clava, assembly GCF_013122585.1. Taxonomy (NCBI): domain Eukaryota; kingdom Metazoa; phylum Chordata; class Ascidiacea; order Stolidobranchia; family Styelidae; genus Styela; species Styela clava. The sequence goes on from NW_024102826.1 coordinate 1,059,670, forward strand.
AAATTACGCATACTTTTTTTTGTCCTCAAAGTGTTTAGTTATATGAATAAACTACGTTTGATAAGATGAAGCAGATAAACTCTTATATATTGTATATTTTCTCATTTTTCCCTAAATAATTATTTTCAAATCGTGGGATATGATTGCCATCATCTGGAAATAAATCGTACCTTGATAACAAGCTTTACTACTAATCGGAAAATTATAAAAATCTATTAAATCGTAGTAGTATATATTTACGATTAAATATCAACGATATATTTTTATACATATCAGAAACAATAACTAACAATTACTAGTAGCAACCTGTGTCAGCTGCCATAAGTCAGTTGACTATTGTAAATAGCAAATGTTTGATGTAGCATGCAAGCAAGCACTCGATCCTGGTGTAATTGTAGACGAAAAACAGTAGACCTATCATTCTTATGGTTACTTTGAAGCAAATCAACGCCAGTACCACACATTACTGCAATAAAAGGGTGTATCTGCATAGAGCCATAGACAACGAAAGGCAACCAATTGCAGAATGAATTTATCAACAACAGAAGTTTCGACGAGGAACTCAAAATTGTTGTTAATGTGTTAATTTAAAAACTCCACAAAGTCTAATTTAGCAACATAAATAGATGTTTGTATAAAATGGTGTATTATGATAATATATTTTTCATAAATGTTCATTTCGAAAGAGGATAAAGACGGCTAAATTGAATGAACAATAGCGCTTTTTTATTTATTCCAATGGAGATGATAGCCGGTAAAGCATACCACGAGTTTTTAAAAAAACTAACCACATCTCGTCTACTGTGACAGATTGTACCCATACTTCTTCGTTTTGACTGTCGTGTCCATATATTTGAGCATCTCGCTCTTGGTATTATTTTTATCGAACACGGAGTTTACATATAAATAACTGGATAACATAATAAAATAAAACCTCGAGATATTCTCACTTGACTTCACTTCATAAAACGAGTGTCTATTTTATTGAATGGTTTTGAACCAGGACTCAATCAAAAGGAAAATAGTAATAGTAGAGTATTAGACACCTAAAAAACGATTGGTCAGGTGAAATTCATTGTTATGACTGAAACAATTAATAATTAAGCCAAATGATCCATGAATTCCAAGCGGGCACTACAAGTGGAATTTCCTAGACCAAAAAAATTTCTTTTATTCACAACAATTTGGCTTTCGTCAAAATCATTCAACATCTCATGCAACATCCCTGCTTGTCAGTAAAATTCTAGAAGGATTTGATAAGAATGAGTATACTCTCAGTATGTTCTTGGACTTTTCCAAGGCATTTGATAGTATTGACCATGACATATTACTAGCCAAATTGCACCATATTGGCGTTAGAGGTCAGAGTTATAATTGGTTTAAAAGCTACTTATCAGGAAGGAAACAAGTAGTTATATTCAATGATGTAGCATCTAGCACATACTGTAATTTGACTGTAGGTACTTTACAAGGTTCTATTTTGGCTCCATTATGTTTTTCAATCATTATTAACGACTTTCCGAATTCTCTTCTTCACTCTGATATCATACTCTTTGCTGATGACTCAACGCCATATCTTCGAGGCAAAAACTTGCCTGAACTTTTGACCAAGGCAAATACCGACTTAGAAAATATTCAAGCTTGGTTGTCTGCGAACAAACTCACTATTAATGTCGATAAAACTAAATATATGATATTTAGCACGCCGAAGCAAAAGTGTCCAACTCTGCAACAAAATTTGGAATTAAATGGAATAAATATAGAAAGAGTTAATCAGACTCGCTTTCTGGGTGTAATGATCGATGATAAATTGTCTTGGAAACAACACACCAATATGGTTCTATCGAAAACAAGGTCGTCTCTTAGTGCCATTACGAAAATAGCCAACTACTTAAATACATCTTGTTTAATATCTCTATACCACTCTCTGATAGAAAGCCATATTCGTTATTGTGCCTCAGCTTATGTTCATCGCCAATCGTCCATTCTAAAAAAAATTCAAAGTGTTTGCAATCGCTTTATTAGAAGAGTTTTTCATAGAGGTAATCGCGAAAAAATTGATGACTTATTTAAAGAGCATAGGCTACTACGAGTTGTGGATTTAGCTAAATTCGAACTATGTAATATGATGTTCTCTTGTCACATTGGAGAGCTTCCGTCCAGCCTGAACAGCCTGTTCCAAGCAAACCCAAATTCAAACAGCAGAAATAAAGATAATTTTTTTATTCCATTTGTCAGTAAAAGTATTTCACAAGAATCAATCGCAGTATGTGGACCAAAAGCTTGGAATTCCCTACCCGATGACATCAAAATTCAAAATCGAACTCAGAATTTCGTTCCAAACTTAAACAATATATATTATCATCATATTAGCAATTTTCTCTGCTTTGAACATGTTACTGTTTGGAGATTATTTTTTTAAGGTCAGTTCAACACTGAAAGGGAGAGCTGTTGATTATTTGGATTGAATGAACTATCAGGAAACTGTCCTCCTCTTCAGTCACCATAGACCAGCTGACAATTTCAATAACTCCACAGGATACTTCACCCGGATTCAAAATAGAACAATGGACTGAATTAATAACTAGCACACCATTCTAATTTCATTATCATGCGTAATTAGACAACAACAAAAGCACAGCAATTTAGGTTATAGATAGAATGCTCAAATAGTAGGGAGTAGGGACAATGGTTTTTGTTTGAGTAGCATGCTGTTCAATTTATTTCCATTGTTGCTACCACTTTTTCTTCTGCTCATCCCGGGATACCATAGAATTTTATTATTTTAATTTACATTGGAAAATCCATGACATGGTAAAATGGCTTCTCTTTATAACTTATCATTCCCTATCCCACTGTACCTTTATACCTTTCTAATCTTCTGGCTGAAATGCAACCATAATAGGTTTTGTGGAAATGCTTTTTATTAATTTTTTTTATTTTATTTTTTGAAACCTCATTGTTTTTGGCTGAATCCAGAATTTCAAAAAAATCTTTATAATAGTGAGTCATTTGATACATACCTTTATTATCATATTTCGCCAAAACCTGTAGGGTCACATTTTGGCCAGAACAGCCATAGCCCACTTATAACACTGTCGCCCTTGAGTGGTGCATACCATATATGTACACACCCTTTGAACTTGACCATTCCCGCGTTTTATAGTATGTGGTATCATCACTCAATGGTATTGTACATTCATCCAAATTCTTAATTTTTTTTTTTAGAGAAAAATTTTATTACTATATTCATATGCATTGTGTTTCATGTTGTGCTGTGTCTCTATTTATAGATGTTGTTTTGTCTAACAAACTCCTTTGTACAAACAGTTTTGTACACTCCACCCATATCCCTGTTACCGCATCCACCCACCCTCCTCGCACAACTGCCTGTATAAAGGACCATATTGTACATATTTGATTTACCCTATTATAATTTATATATATCAAAGGGGTGTATGCCGCACATCTGTGTTTTAGGCCAATATGGTCTTGTGCATACATCCCGTCTTCAGTATTTATAAGTACTTACTCTTTTATATTGCTTTTACGAGACGAATAAACATACATACATACATACATACATACATACATACATACATACATACATACATACATACATACAATCGAGATGCGCAGTTGTGCACGGGTCACCGGGAATCCCCAGAATCGATTCTGGTGTTTTCCCTAGTGTGATGTTAGACTTTTGGTTCGGTTCCTGTTTCAGTGTTTGGGGTTCGATGGCGCCGTAGGCTTGGGCGTGGCTGGTCTATCAATCTTCCCCGTGGTAACTCTATGGATGAAAGCTAGCCAATTAACTTTTTCGTCCTGGTATTCAACAGATCAGTAAAGTCTACCAGACGTAATACCTGAATACTGGAATACAGAAATAGCAAACCCAGAAATTGTTTTCTTATTCGCGCTGCTACCAGACTACGGTACTATATCAGCTGATATGAGACAAAGCACACACATATACCATAATAGTTTTTAGGGTGGTCACCTTCTAAAAATATAGACCTGTACACTGAAACAGTCAGCAAATATTAGAATATGTCATATTACACTATGACTGTATGATATACTGATATACCCAAACAGGAAAGTTACTAGGCATGAGCAATTACTTCAGTACTTCATGAATTTAGCATTGTACTCTCCACAGAAATACACAGCCATGTTACCAAACTGTAGAAATAATATTGTGACACACTCGCATTTAGTACAATATTTAAAAACTTTAAGGTGAATCGCAGGTCATCCAAGTTTGAGTCTCAGCAAGTTTTATTGTTGCACTCTCGAGTTATGAGTCATTTTGAGTTTCTGCTGTTTTATGTCACAGAAGATGTAATTAACATTTGTGAAGTTGAAAAAATATGAGACCTATTTAATCTTGGAAATGGAATCAACCGACTCTATTTTGAAAATACAAGACCTAACTTTGCTTAAGCTATGACTTAACTTAAATTTGAGTTAAATTTTGCGTAACGGTCTCCCTGCAATTTTTTTGAGGACCCTCGGTCCACTAAAAATTCAGAATAGGAACATGTTATATTGAGCATTGATTTATTGCATGTCGTTAGTACAGTTCAATGTGATGGGTGCAATTGCTTGGTTTCCATCTGTTCATCTATTTGGGGTTCTGTTTGGGCCATTACTCTCGTATCATGTCTCATGTGTTACAAGTAAATACTAAAACTGTTTTCGGCACTATCTCTTATGAAAACCACCACTGCAGTGTTTTTTGTGCCGGTGACAAGTTGCTTTGCGGTCCCTCCAAAACCACTTGGCGGACCCCACTTTGAGAACCAATGTTCTAGAGCAGGCCTGGGCAAGCTTGCGTAGCTTTTGTGGGTATGATGTACCTTTTGATCAATTCTAAAACTACCGACGGGGCCTGATTTATGAGATAATTAATGTAAAAGGTAAGCTCAAGGTAAACTCAATCGATTTTTATGTAACTAAAATGAATTTTACTCGGTGTACTTTTATCGCAGGCGTGGGGATTTTTCTGATGGTAAAATCTTTAAAATAGAGCTAAGTCAGTGTTGCAGGAACAGATCAGATTTGTCGAATTCACAAAATCGCAAAACACGAATAAAAATAGTATGGCACGTTACCTCACATTTAAATGTCCGCGGAATGCGGTGGTATTTCAGAATTGTAATGCTTATATTTCATCAAAGCAGCCGCGGGTTAGGTTGAAAACAACAAGACATTTCAATGTGCCCGTATCAATGCATTTTAAATATATCTATATCGCAAAAATAGATGTAGTATATAAAGTATATCTCACATTTTCAAATCCGCAGATAGCCGTGGTGTTTTAGAGCAGACTTTTAAGCTCGCAACGCCTTCCATTGCATTAAAATTTCCGCGAACCTTGTTCACCTTAAAAATGCTATGAGGACAACAAAGTTATATGAATCACAATGTTTGGTCACCAACGGCATGGTCCTAATTCCGCATTGTTACTCACTTTCCACCATTAATGACAAAATTCGGCATTGTTATGCAAGCGTTCCGTATTCCGCAATGTATTGTCTCGAAATCGCCAGATTTACGTTTTAATGCGCTTTGAATAAAAATTCTAACAAAGTACAATAGATATAGTACTTATTTATATACTTACTTATATATAGTACGTATTTAAATGTGTAATAAAATACAATAAAAACGCGCAATTGACTCTACTTAGTCCGGCCCGCCACTGCATTTTGAATATTCAATGTGGCCCAAAAATAATACCAAAAATAATTGCCCAGCCCTGTTCTAGAGGATGGAAAATTGATCGCTCAAATTATGTAGTAAACTATGCTCATCATATCTTATCTAGTTTTACTTTCTATATTGGTGAATGCTTCAATAGCCTTATTTCCATCCACATCTAAGTTTGTCATGAAGGTATCACAATATCCATTTTAATTATTTGCATATATCTGAATTTTTTAAATCCTGGACCACATCATATTATTAAATTATACATATTATGTTTTATATATAGATGCTTGTGGAAATTGCTAGACACCTCTCCGTCACAGATAAAATGTTTCACAGCACTAGAAGTCATTTACTATGCTAAATTTATTTTCCAAGAAGTTCTGTTTATTTGCTAATTCTTCTGTACCTGTTAGTTTCCTGACAGCGTTGACTTGAGTTGTTTTGAATCTTCAGTCAAATGATTTCTACAGTAATCTCTGTCAACAGGATAAATGTGTTGTTGTCTTAGTGTGCTATTCGTTGTTTACAGCTCTTTTGCCAGTATTTTTTAAGGGCTCAGGACCTTGTGTTTTGCAAACTCAAAACAAAATGAGAATATTTATTCTATACTTCTCATCTATGTATCGTCATATCAGAATAATCATTGATTTGATCTAGATTTTTATTACTTAATTTACATTGTGTGATGAAATTTTATTTGTATATTTCAGCTATATAATATCATATACATTTCTTATGTGATAACGTGTAATACAACAATCTGTCTTATTCTTGGATAGGCATTTGTGACAAGCCTAATACAATGGAGAATAGATCTGTCACAATTTCTGGATTTCCTTCAGCACTGAATGTAATTAAGCTGAAACTGTTTATTGAAAAACAGGTCGAGTCTGGTATTGTTGAGAATGTAACGAAAAATAATGACGGCTCTGCCACTTTTTTATTCAAGGATCCAAGAGGTACGATCAATTTTCATCGTATTGTGTTTACATGATTCTTTTTTAATTTTTAAATTCCTGTAGCATCGGACATAAAAATAATGCCCATTTCCTATTGTCTTGGAAATTGCTCAAAGTTCGCATTATGATTGACAGCCATAGTTATGAATTTAACTTCACAGTTTTTCATTGAAAATGGCCACAATTACACAAAAAAATGCCAGTAAAATTTATTTCATTATTGTGACATTGAATATGAGCATTTGAATTATTTATGATTGCTCAAAAATTAATTCATATGATTCTAATATGTTCTTCTACCCCCGCCGTCGATTTTGAACATTGGATTTATTTATAAAACAGCGCTTTAATTAATGAAAATAACGAGGTTGAATGGATGGTTTTAAATTTTTTCTTTATTCAGATTTACAACAGTTTTATAGATCAAACGTAAATGAATACAAATTTGGAACTTTAACTTATATTCTACGTGTTGTAAACACTGGAAAAGGTAAGTGAATTATTCGAGAGTTTTTTGACCGGCAGAATATTTTAGACTTGGGATAAGAGCTATAATTCTGTTAAATCATTTTAATTCTCTATCTCATTACGATTTGAACAGTCTAAACAAAGAAATTTTAGTTTAAATTTTAATTTAAAATCAATTGATCCATTAATTAATTACGAGGAAAATCGATTCTTTGCCAAACAAAAGACTAACAATAGCAATTTAGCAAAACGATCCATATGAACCCTATTTGCTGAAAATTTACCCTTATTTAACCGTTATTAATACATTTTTAAGCCATTTCTTCTCGACTTGTTCTATCTTTATATAACCATTATTTCATTAGGTGACCCTCATGGAGCCACAGAGAATTTACATTCAAGTTCAACACCCCATCAAGAACAAACAAAGATTCCTCCTGCTAAGAAAGTTCCGAGAACTAACATTCTTGATTTAATGACTCAGAAGAATTTGTATGAAAATTCATATTATTGGAGCAGTTTACCGGTTTTACCTGCTGATGAAGGGTCAAGGTAGAATAAAGTTTAAACCAGCTATTCCCCATTTATGGCTTGATTTGTCAGTTCTGACTGGATAATCATGCCACACAAATTTTTAGTCATAAATTGAAACCTTCTCTCCCCAAATTTTGAATACATAGAACACCTTTATCATTGTTCCACTGCCAATCAATTTCTAGCTTTTGCTAGGAGATCAGTCTTCTTCGGCATCTTCAGCGGTAATCATGAGCTTCGCTTTGCTCTTGTCCTCTTTGCTTCTGATTGTGTGATAAAAATTTACCTTGTTTTGATCAAATTTTTTTAAAAAAGTAAATAAAAACTTACCGTAAATGTCTTAAAATAAGGTAGAGCAATATGAATTTTAAATATATTATAAACTTTTGCACATCAATGTAAAATATTTTGTTATAAAGAAAGTTGTCCAAAATAGCAAATATCAAGTCGACAAAAGATTTTCAACAAAAAGTATAAGCTTTTAGAAATGAAAAAAAAATTGATTGATATATTTTGATTTTGAAGCCAATTAGAAAGTGTTTGTCGATAGGATTTGAGGGGGATTTATGAGATACACTCAAAAAATTTCAATTTATCAAGGAACATTAATTACTCATTCACATAAGCAATAACTCATAACTATAGGTAAATGATATTTACCTATATTTTATTTTTAAAATAAGAAAATCAAAAGAGAAAGAGGGTTAGGATGAATGTGTATTAAACATTTAAAAAGATTTTTATATGTATTGAATCGAAATGTTACGACAATATTGACAGAAACGTAATAAGACAATACTGTGGTGAATCATATCGAGATTATAATAGAATGTATCATATGATATGATAAAACTTTTTTACATTTACGTTAACAGAATGATTTTGAGAATCATGCAATATTAAATTAGGACTAAGAAAGACCAACACACGTATAAAAAGTCGGCAACGAAATTGTACTCAACAAAATTGGGGTGCTCCTGAAGTATACGCACCAAGATGTCGCATAACCTGTACCCTAACCTGGTACACAACCAGAGTTTAGGTTGTGCGCCATCTTGGTGCGCATACTTCAGGAGGTCCGAAATTGGAATTATGAAGAATGGATTTATATTTTTTATATGCTTTTAATCTACAGATGTGTATTGGCTCAAGGCATTGATACATCAACGACCCATATTCAAAAAGTGACAATGCATTTTGAATCAAAGAAACGATCGAATGGGGGACCTGTGTTTTGCATCATTAAAATGATCGATGGACTTCTCATTGTATTTGATGATCTTAAAGGTATATAGAATGACATTGCTGTTACTCAAATTTATCTTATGTATATTGTGACCCATATTAGGAATACTCAATTGTTCAGAGCCATTTGTAGGTTTATGAAGATTACCGTAAATGATGCAAAAGTTTCACCAGAGTGACAGATGTAAATTGCACCACAAGGATGGCCAAATTATTGTCACCATAAATCTATGTAATTTCAGTGGCACTTGGCTTTTCAGTGTTTATCCTTAACTTTTCGCAAAGATGAGCCCACTTCTGAGTGAGTGTGTGTGTCCTTACTTTTAGTATATTCTCTTAAAAATGGAAAATCTTGAACTAAATTTCAAACTGATCTTAAATCTATCTTGTCCGGTTACCAGTCCATGTCAGATATGCGATAATTTGGCCAGATTTTAGTTTTTGGAAGCATGGACTTGATGGCGGAAGAAGCCGTCACCAACCAGCAGTTATGTGAACAAACCAACAGCTGCTAGTAGTCTAGCAATCCTGTCGCTGCATGGGATTTGAGCCTGCGAACACATGCTGGGTAATCAGAGGTGCGGTGGCGAGCGTAATGTTAACGCTCAGCATGATGCGCCACACTGCCGAGCCGTGTGTCAGTAATGTATACTATAGAAGTAAGAGACTAAATTGCTTTTTGCAGATTGTGAATCTTGTCTTGCGAAGAGTGATCAAAAATTTGATGTTGAGGAATTCACGATTTATCCAAAATTAATCCCTTCATATTTCGAAAAGATCTTTGTGTTGAAGGTAAGTTTTGTGTATATATTGCTAAAAATGTTTATACCTAATTTTTCTCATTGTTCATCGCCCTTTGGTATTGCCAATTTGGTATCAACTTCAACAATAATCTTTGCATAATTTTCTTGATGAGACACGGTATAGTTATTTTTGTTGTCTTGTGTACCAACTCATCATTTTTTATTGCCAAACATGATCTCATGAGAGTTAAAAAAAGAAAAGATATTTGAATAGCATAATACATTAGATTAAAGTTTCTACTATATACCATGGTTACTTTTTGTCGGCAAGATGGTCCAACGGATCTTTCAAAATAATGGTAGCTCTTTTGCCTCTCTATATATCGATAGCTGCTTGTATTGGCCTTGAATATAAAAAAAAAATAAATATATATATTGAATTCTATCAATTTTCTCTTTTATTTTAGGGTGTTGGAGACCAAACAACCATGGATACATTAGTAATGTATTTGGAAAGCTGTTCTTCAAATGAAACTGCACCGAGCAACTGTGTGAAAACTGATCTACCTGGTGTTTACAGAATTGAATATGGAAATGAATATGGTACATACAAGCTGGTTAAACTAATTTTCCTAATTATTTGTAACAGAATTCATGTTAACTAAACTTCGCTTCCAGCCATATATATACCTTCATGGATGCTTGCCTAAACCTTGTTCATTGTGAATGTTTTGTTGTAATTTACAAGTTGCCTGTTTTTTAGTAAATGAATAGTATTATCAGTAAATTTTTTGCAGTAAAATTTTTAAATAAATGTGACCCTTCCAGTATTCTACTTTTCTTATTTTTGCTGAAAAAATCAAACAGCTTGATTTGAGTGCACAAAAATTTGGTTTCTATGGAAATTTTTGGCTCATACTGGGGTATGAGTACCAATATGGAGGTAACTAATTCTGTTCGCCTATTTCAGATTAATTTGTGTAAAGGGACTGGCACCTATCGACAGGGAGATATTCTTACAGTTCCCAAGCTGGTAATAACACTAAAATAAGGAAAACCGGAATAAAATTATGGCCTAAACCTAACCTGGTACACATATTTGGGAGTACCATACTTACAATTCATTTTACATGTATCATATCTCACATTTTCAGATGTATCAGAAACTGAAACTCTTCTTCGAAATATAAAAACAAAAAGGTTGGAAGGAAATTCACTGAAAGTATGTTAAAATACGCCGTAAAATATTCTTCCAAATATTGCCACATTATGATACGTGTTTATTGAATATGTTTTTAAAAATTTTGCATTTTTTGATGTAAACTACTGACGTCAATTAGTCAATTAGAGTTCTGAGTACCATTATCAATGAATTTTATTTAGCCAAGTTCAATTCATGAATATCATAATCTTAACAATACTATGTTTAACCATTAAGTCCTGCGAACTATCTTGATACTCGATATGATATGATCACCAAAGAATAGGGTTGGTTCATTCACCATATGATCAGGCTATTTGATCGGCTTTTCTCTCCTTCTGAAAAATATAAAAATCTTATCAGATTGTGCTAAGAATTATACTTTATTTGTACCTATCCATATTCTGAGTTTAATATTAGGTAAGTTACATCATATGCCTATTTAAATTGGACAGCTGTTTTCTGTTTACACATTTCTAATATTAGCAAATTATTAATTTTTCGATCAGGCCACACCTTTGCTGAGGACAGATTGTTTAAAAGTAATTGAAATTTCGACTGACGCAACAAATGACACAATAAGGTTAATATTTGAAAGCAAAAAACGTACAGACGGTGGTCTCGTCACCAGAATTGATAGATTGAAAGACAATCAGGCTTTGGTATATTTTGCACTGCACACAGGTACTTAATTGCTTTTACACCATTTATTAAATAGGATCCAATATTGACAAGAGTATTGTGTAGACGTTGAATCTACCTATTCTTCTGCCATTGTTTAAACAAACCTCATGCCCACCAGCTCACTCAGAACTGAAAAAGACGTCGATATCATGTCAAAACAAATAGATAAACAAAACACGAATAACATGTCCTTTATCAGGCCTTGATTTTATTCTATATAAACCATCCCTAAGTGTGAAAATTTAATAATATTTTTGGTTACAAGAAATGTTACAAAATTATCATGACCATTGATAATTGTATTCAAATTGAAGTCCCCAAGTCCCCAATCAAAAGTAAAAAAAAGACTTCTAGAAGACTTACAGCAACCATTGGCATTCTAAAAGGTTTATATTTGCAATATAAAATTGTCAATAAAAAGCGTTTGGCATCAGATTTGAAATATTCAAATTCAACACTGTAGAGTAAAAATTGTAGAAATTCTTGGGCCCAATACTTTGTTTCAAACAAATGCAAAAAAATTATATAAAAATAAATTTAAAAAATATGCAAATTAACCTTTTCTTCTTTTCTTCGCTTTATTTTATTCAGACGCTGAAAGAATTTTTAAAAAATTCAAAGTACCTTGTAATCAGCCAATTATTATCAATAATAAACCAGTTAAAGTTGAACTATATCATCATTGTCTTGCAAACGATCATCTGAATATATTGGATAATTTCAAACCAACACCTAAAAAGAAACCAGGTTTTACATTAATTCCTATATTATTTTATATTTTCTCCAATAAATTCTATTAATAGTAAAATGATTTATAATGTTTTTGTACATTATGTGAATTGATAATATTGTGTGTTAGTTATGACGATATTTTACTTGGTGCTCCCGGAATATGTGCACCAAGATGGCACACAACCTGAACATAATATGTGTACCAGGTTAGGGTTCAGATTGTGCGCCATCTTGGTGCACATACTCCCAGTGCGCTTATTACATTTACATTACACAGAAAAGGGCTGTAGAGTAGGGAAAAATTTACACTCGACTCTCGCTGAAAACTTCGGGCCGTTTAAAAAGGGCCTCAACTCCTGATTTTGAGTTATCAAAAATTTGACCCTGACATATTGAGAGAAAAGTTTCGGTCACAGGTCCCAAACTTCAAAGGAAATGAATTTCTGTAAAATAATGTATGATATTCTTCACTTGTCAGTTGGGAATGCTCATTTCAGTCAAATATATGATTTTAAATATTTTTCCTCTGTCATATTTGAAATAATACTGTTACAACTATTTTATGTTGGAAAATACCAAAATAATATTTTTTAGAACCAGCGCCTCAACCTGGTGCCAGATTGGGACCTTTCGAATTGAAGCCAAATTGTGATGAAAAGATCATCAAGTTTATAACTGGAAGTCAAAAGCATGATTCAAAATTGAAGAATGCTTTCAAATATCTGGCAACTGTCGAATTCAGACCACAACAGCAAGATCAGGAAATGGTGTTTGTGTTTACATCAAATCAGGTAACTATTATCTTGATGTGAGTCTCAAGTCACTGCCTCAAATATTCTAGCCTATTAAATAAAAAACTGATCATTTTGACCAACCCATTAACTGGAACGCTGAAATAAATTGTGAAAATGGTGTGATAACTTTGATAAGTACTGCGCTGTATGTCTACCAGTTAATAGCAGCTGTGTTTTCTGTCTGGTGTGTTTTTCCCTGACTCAGCAAAGCTGAAGGGTCATGAATCAATCACTTTATTTCGTGGTAGCTTTTCTTTTTGAATTACCGGTGTTCGCACTGGCCATGTTTTTAAAAGGAATATTACAAATAACAGCTGGCAGTACAAAGTCAATTGAATAATCTTGATTGGCAGACAGTTTGGCAATACATTATAGAATATATCAACCCATATATGAAACTTACGCAAATTGTGTTTGAAAAAACTTGTGGAAAATAAGCCCATCCCAAAAAGAACAAAATAAGCATACCTGCCCAATAAGACGGACCAATAATTAACGAAAAATTTGGGTCCGGACAATCGACTTGATAGCCGCGAAATACAGTAAATGGGGCTTTTCTACTGTTCAGATTGAGAAATCTGATTGTTTTTTCTTTCCATGTGCATTTTTTGTGATTTCACATCTGCCTATATTTGAATTATATTATATTTCATGTTTTTTAAAATTTTTATTATTTTTGAAATCTTCATTCAAAACTATTCTACTATTCTCATGTACAATTTTTATTATATTTTGCTTTATCCAGAAACAGAGAAAAGAGGCACAAAACGATTTTAATGCAAAGTGTCAAAAAAATTTTGAGGATTTTCTGGTGGATTATACATCTTCATCTAATACATTCGAAAGATCGAAACTTCAAAAAGCTCGTTCTTATAAATTATTTCCTCAAATTGATGAGAAATATACTGGAAACGTTGACAATGATGATTTAATTGTTTGGTGAGAACTTATTATCTTTAAGTATATGGACAACAAGGCAAAATAAATAATACATATCAACTGCACATGGAGCAAAATCTGGGAATAAAATGAAACCGACCTATTTCATATTTGAGTACTGATCGGTCCATTAGTAATAGAATTTTTCTACAACTCCAACATCAAATTAGCTCATCTATCAACTGTGTGCCTTTTTTACAGTTGGAAGCAGAACGAACCAATTGTTGAAATAACTGGAATAAAGTCATCAGTTGATCTTATGATTGAACACATAAAAAATTGTGTGAATTCAAGTATGACTGAAATGTCAGTCAATAACGATCAATTTGGGTGAGTTAGATTTTTCATCTACCACAAAAAGTCCTGAACTATAGTTTTATTTATGCAAATGCTTTAACTCGGAGATATCTGCTTACGTAATGAAAACAACACTTTATTAATGTAACGAACTCTTCTACAATGTTTTTTCTTCAACTAAATAATAAAATATATTTATCTTGGGTGATTATTAGAAAGTCCGTTAGACGGCTAACCATATGGCTAACCAACTCATGTAGTCTGTTACCAGTCAATATGAGATAGGTTGAACAGTTAGCCAGTTACGTATGTGCTAGTCATAGATCCCTTTTAGAACTTTATAGTCACACAATCACACCAAAGATGTCATTGTCTTTTGGACACCATGCATTTGGTTTAACTATCTGCCTATCCTGAATTTTCAAAACGGTTGAAGTTGATTTTTATTTCGCAAACTTTTTTTTTTCTTAAAACATCACTCACAATCATCAATTTTGTTTTGCTAACGATGTTTAACCAAGACATTTCAGGCCCTGGATAGAGTCAAATTAATTTTAGATCCTGTGTCAGGTTTCAATTCAGGAAATTTACTAGCTATGAACTTCCTAAAGACTGAATGTGTTATTTAAGTTGAATTTTATTATTTCAGAGTTATGGTGAACTGTGGAATTGTCGAACAACTGAGAATGAATCACAAAAACGTGCAGATAAAATGTGACATGAAACAACAAAAAATTATATTGACAGGACCCGAGTCTGCACTTTCCGCTTTTCAGATTGATGCTTTGACTAGGTTAAATGTATGTAACTAATCTTGTACTATTCATAGTTTTCTTCTATAAGCCTCCAATAAAAATAAGGCTTTGTGAAATGAATAAAGTTAAATTGATTATGACAATGGTGAGACATTCAAATACTTGGCATCAGGGACTTTTATTCTATATTTTGCCCCTTGACAAATTTTAGAAGTAAAATTTCCTCTCCTCACACTACTCTTTCAGTATGCTGTGAGTGAAATATGATGAATACAACGGCCACATTAAGTCATGTAATCCGTTCTTGCAAAATTTATTGGCAACCCCAAAACAGTTTGGATTTACCCCTGGTTTAGAACCTCTGGTATAGAATACATTGGCACGTTAAATGGATATATTATTTGTAACATAAATATTTAAATGTTGTTGATTATTAAACATTTATTACATGCAAATAATCTAATTTTGTGAATTTTCAAATGTTATTATTCTTTTTCAGACCATTGAAAAGAAGCGATTGAATGGTTTGGATGAAAGTGTTGTGAGATATTTATCTGAGTCAATGTCAGGATCTGAAGTAATAACTAAACAAATTCAAAATCAGTTGAGAAATAATAATATAAAAGGTGGGTAAATACTGACTAACTAGAAGCCTATTGGGATTCAATACTGTTTTTCTGTTTTATATCAAAGCTACATGTTTCTTTGACAGTTGGTATTAATCAAATTGTATCATTGTGTTCATCTTGTGTTTGTAGCTTTGACCAGGTGTGTGGAGATGGGTAATATTTATGATTGATTCTGACTCGAAAAGTCGTGGTTAGCCATATGATTATCAACTTTGAACGTTCTTCCGCACCCTGCAATTTGATTTTCAAATTTCAAATAGTAGCCCCGTACATATTGCGAGGTTTCTGTGGCAGTATGCATGTAAGAGCCTCGTTTGAAGCAAAAGGCGTCGCAAGTAGGTGTCGCATAAAAAAATCACTTTGTAGAAACAAAACTTTCCTTTTAGTGTTCACTGAGGTTCCTTCCTATAATTATAACCCTCTACAATTTTCTCTTTTTCTAGCTATGATTAGCTTAGATGGTGAAGAACCTTGTCTCAGAGTTGGAACAATCAATGACTTCAAACAAGGAATCAATCTGATCAAGGAATATATTGTTATTGAAACGGTACGAACTGATGAACCAAGAGCTAACGTTGTAAAATCTCCTGCTTGGAAAGGATTTCATCAAAATTTACGAAGCACTACAGCATGTGGAATTTATATCAAGGTTGCAGACCTTTCTTATTACCTAGAAATTACCCAGAGAATGAAATAATTTGAATTACTGCCATAAATTAATTGTCTGTATTCAATCTTGATTGTCCCTCTACGGCTCATATGTAGGTGCAGCGTGCATATCTGTGCATTAGGATTGCTTGACCTCGTCCTTGCAGATTGTTTCACAACTGGCTTAATTTATTTCCAATACTCAGAATATTTTGAAGTAAACTCCTAGGATGTCTGTTAATTTCACCACAGTAATTTTATTATGGTACTTTTAATGGGGTATGTTTATTGCAATAAAAATACATCACAGTAATTCAAATTTTATGGCAGGATTAGAGTAAGCAAGCAGACTTTATAAATAGCTAGACATATGGATTACCATCAATATGTAGCACAATTCATGATTGTGAATTTAGAGTAAAATAATTTGATTTTATCACATTTGGTATTTAATCAATCGATCTATGGTTTATTAGTTCCGCTAAAACTAAAAGATATAAGGATAAAATCACTGATGACCTAACAACCATATGATGAAACTAGCAACGTTGTAATCTCATTGCGATGAACCAATTCTTATTTTTGCGTACATATGATCCCGGAATCCCTAATTTTTATCATTAGCTCGATGAAGACTGTTATAACAAATCCATGATAATTTCATCAATGCGAAACAGATACATGAAAACTATATGTCGTCGGAATAGATTTTTAATTCCTTGGAATTTTATTGAATCACATTATGCTATATCAATGTTAAATTTGTATATTAACTTATATTTAAAATATTTTTTTAGTGAATTCGTAATAAAAGTTACTTTTTGGTGTCGTTTACTTAAAACATCTAAGTTTAACATAATTGTCTCAAGAAATATTGTTATTACTATTGAATTACATTAAATTTGTATATTTTTTAAAGCTTTGTGGTCATTTTTTAGTCAAATGAAGCAATCCTGATGGTTGGAACGAGATCTGAAGTCAAAATGCTGAGAGTTGAAATAAATAAATTTCTTGACAAAAATGCAATCAAACGACTATTTATGCAATTGCCATATGGTAGTGCTCGTTTTATCATGGAAAGATCTCCTCTGTTTACTCCTGAAGCTTGTGAAAAGAGAGAAATAAAGTGTGGATTGTCTCCTGAAGGAGGTGGTGGCGTTTTTGCAAATGGAAAAATGAGAGCATTGGATGATGGTGAGACTGAGTTTTTGATATCATATTACATAAAAAATATAGTGACTATATTGATTTCATCACTATACATTAGTAAAACTCATATGTTGTAGAACATGACAAGAAAGTGATATGCTCAGCGAAACTTGGGAGAGATTTCAAGAATTTTTTAGTTTGGGGGAGGCCAAGGGCAATAACATCAACACGAATATTTAATTTAGTGACAGCAGTTGGTCAATAAATTGTTGTTGTAGCAAATTGTCAGTCAATTTGTTTGGCGTCTGATTATTCGGGGTTTGCGTCGATTGTTTATTGACTCAGGGGGGCTAAAAAGGGTTAAAAACCCCTGATGTAGAATCAAATTTAACTCGTCTGTTGCCAATAACTTTCAAAGACATCTTATCGTCAAGCATCCTTGTGACACTGGTAACATAGAGATAAGTTGATAAGCACGGCGGTGTGACGCAACATTCTAAGCGTTAGGAATACGGTCGGCCCACTGCACCTCTGATTACCCTGCGTGGGTTCACATCCCATGTGTAGCTCGCAATAGTAACTCATTAACTATTGTCAAATATCGGGGCCTTGTTCAGAGCAAAAGTTATAAATGACTGTCCTATAAAAAATTCAAGATATAAATTGCTATTACACTTCTTTTATATGGAAACGTTTTTTTAATCGATTCCTGATTAAAAATTCACTTTCATTCCATTTTAGTTCATGCTGATTTTAAAACTTTACGCACCACGATTCTTGAAATGACGCATATTTTGAACGAACCCGGAATTAAAGACTATTATCAGGGAGAAGAAGGTAGAAAATTTCTTGAACAAACAGGACGAGTCAATAATTGTATTATTCTCACCATGTCAAGAGAATGTGCAGAATGGATCGAATATAATAAGAAGAATTTGTTTTTGAGACCAAATGCTTCAAATTCATCACCTGTAGTGAGTTGTACTTTTAAGTCAAATAGTGTTTTCGCTTCCTCTAAACTTTCATTTTCCATGGCCTCATCAACACTTTCAGCGACCTGCTCTTTGAAAATACCTAGGTTGTTTTTGACAGAATTATTGATTATTTTGTTGGACCCTAGTTTAATAATAAGCAGCCAAGAAACAAAAACAAAAATATTTTGAGCGTTATAGTCAAAGAAGTAAAACAAATCCTGATTAATTTACTTCAAAATGATTGCATATTCACTGCTATCAGTGCCAGTGAACCCTCGCGCATGGCCGTATAGGGGTTCAGTTTGGAAAACTCTGAACTACTGTAATACATACAAATGTCATGCCCAATTGATTCTTTTGTGGATTCTCAGAAGCCATGGACCACAGTTGGCAAGCACCGGTTCATGGATTTCAGAATATTTATTTCCATATTTGTTCCGAGGCATGAGAGCAATTAATCATATAATCGGCAAGGTATAATTCAATGTCCAGTTGAATGTCAAAACTATTTTTTACAGGATTTTGAAGAACAAAAACTTATCTCAGTAACTTTGGCAAAATCTTTAAATGTCAAACTGAGAGTATGGAAGACAAATATTATCAAACATAAGTGTGATGTTATAGTTAATGCTTCAAATCCTGAACTCGCACTCCTTCCTGGAGGTGTTTCTGGAGTCATCAAGAAACTCGGTTAGTATTCAGTTTTATTTCATAAATTAATTTTTTGTTGAGGTTTTCTCCTTTTAGTCTTGTTGGAAAAAAATCACTTTAACGTTTTTTTTACTTGGAATGATTAAAGCAACTAGAAGGCTAATACCCTTTTTTTCCAATTTGTATCGGAGCTGATATTTCATTTCAAAATTTTGCCTCTTCATTTTAATTGTTAGAAACACTTTTTGTGGCATACATTGATCAATTTTTTCCTCAACTCTCGTTTTACAGTTTCAGTTTTGATGCGTTGAACATTGCTCTCTCCTATTTATAACTCATAATATAATTGCACTCCCATGAATGAGTATACATCGAAAGTTGAATTGGTATTAATTAATTAATGTCACCGAATTTACTATTTTCTTCTATGTCTTCTTCAAGATAAAGATAATGGGAATTCAATTCAGAAAGAAATGAACAAACTCATTGAAAGGAATCATGGAAATTTCTTGGCAGGAAATGCAGAAATTACATCCGCTGGTAATCTACCTGCTTGCAAGAAGATCGTTCATGCTATTGGTCCAAGGTTAACTTAATCATATTTTATACTCAAATATAATTAGTTTGAGGTATGGATGTAAGTTTTAAAATTTCGAAGCGATTTGAATTAACACCGTTTTGAAACAATTTCGTGAAATACAGCTTGATATCAGATGGTAATTTTATAACAATTCATCTTTTGGCATATACTGGTACTTATTGCCATAAAAATATATTGTTCCTTTATTCCATATAATGAGATACTCCATTTATTTAGATTGTTCACATATTTGCAATAAGCAGATGAATGGTCATATCTATATCTTATATAGCAGTGCAAAAGCAAAAATGCGTTCACAGATTCAATTAGAATATTTTGCTTTTCTAGATGGAATTCTATTTCCGATAGAGCAGATCCCAAACTTCTTTTGAAAGCCTGTGTGTTACGAAGTCTGAAATGTGTTGGAACTGCTGGATTAAAATCAGTAGCAATACCTGCTATAAGTTGTGGCGTCTTTGGTGGAGAAATTAGTGTCTGCATACCACTTATTTTGGATGCTGTTGTTGATTATTTCAATGAAACTCCAAATTCAAGTGTTAAACAGGTACATGTTCAAAAGATCAGTATGCTAAAATTTGGGGGAAAGAAAGGTAATAAGTATATCTCAGCTTCTTGTCAGGTGATGCACAATGCTGTAACTGACCGGCAGTTACATGGTATCAAGTCTTTTTACACATAATTTATTTGAAATCAAACCTGCAAATCCAGAGGTTGGCACAATTTTAATGCTTAACATGAGTACCTAATCTTTGAGCCCAAAATGAGTTTTAGGCTTCTGACATCTTCTTTAATTTCATTTTATTCAGGGATGGCGCTTTTGATATATGGTAGTTGTTCCAATTCAAATAAATTTTAATTTTTTTAAGGATGATGCACCAACACTCAATCAAAGTCATTTTTTTCACTTGTGACGATTTCAATCACATTTAATCCAGGAATGACTTTATGTATTTAAATAAAAGTTTTAATTTTTTTATTTTTACAAATTACAGATAGATTTTGTTGAACTCAGCAATCAAGCAGTACTTGACGCCTTTGTAGAATCTGTTAAGAAACACCAAGCTGAGGGAAAGCCTTCAAAATCTTCAAGTGTTTTTTCATCTCAACAGAGTAACCAAGCATCCAACTCTACACTGCAAACTCCTTGCTGCACTATTAGCGTTGTTGTAGGAGATATATCATCACAGCAGGTTAAAATAAGCTATTACAGTACATAAATCATAGGCAGATTTGTGTTTTGGCTCATGTTGTAGACTATCCAAGCACCATTATATCCAGTTGTTTGAGTTAATGGCTTGCACATGGATATAGAGGTAAATAAAAGTTCGATTTTCCATTTTCAAGGTCATGATAACAAAACAAGCAAGGGTTTAAGTGATACTTTTGTGTGTCATGTGATTAAATTGCTTTACTTCTTGTTCCCTGGAATAAAGATGGAACTATTGACGAGCATGGGTTGGCTGCAATTACTTTAATAATTATTACTTTAATTTCAGGTCGATGTTATTGTTAATGTAACAGATACACAACATGTGAATAATATTGCGAACGCTGGAGCTGTGTCAAAATTACTTGGTCAAAAAGCTGGAGCAAGAGTAATAGTATGCAATTCTTGTGTTTTATATAAAATTTTACCTATAAATATTTAGACTACTTTCTGATATGAGTTTTTAAGAGAAGCTTTGAGCAAAGTCACATTCACATGAAAAGGTTCTATGCAGTAATATAAATATTGGTTGTCATGAAGCACAAGAGTCGGTATGGTAGAAGTGAAAGTAAATAGTTCCACTGAAAGTACAGATTGTCACCATTGTATATTCATGTGTAAATAGTAAATCACTCTCCCCTTTCATGCTTTCTAAAAAAACAGTATTAATATGTTTCTATATGTCTATATAAAGAGTCTGAAATGGAAATTTCACAAGCAATAATATATTAATTCTACAAAACTATTCTACAATGTATCTAATTTGTTTTTAATTTCACAATTTTTAACTTATTTTTTTTGTGTTTTCTACTTCCAGCAACAATGTGCGAATCTACAGCAGCCATTTAATGCTGGAGATGTTTTAGAAACTGATGGTGGATCACTACAGTGTAGAAAATTATATCATGCACTTGTGACAAATTATAATCAGAATTCGCAAGGAATTATACAATCAGTTGTATCGGATAGTTTACAAAAAGCTGAGCAGTCTGGATTCCAGTAAGATTTGACATTATGTATTGCATGCTTTATGAATTGTTAATTTGCAAGTACTGGTAAGGTAACTGTACATTGGAACAAACGTTTCATATTTTTTTGTATGTGCGTTGATTTTCCTACCGGGAAAGGTTTTTTCCAGATGTTCTCAAATGGTTGTAATTTTACTCCGTGGAAATAAAATTTTATTGCATTGAAGGTCAATTTTGCTAGCTGAAAATTCCAAAACTTTTCTCTTATTACATGATCAAATGTGGCTGTTGAGTATTTAGCAGATTGCAACATTGTTGGGGTTGCAACTTCCTCTGTTGTATTGGTGGTGGTGGGTAGAATAAAATATTTAGGAGGCCGAAGTAACCTCTATTTAATAGTCTAATTATTGAAATCAAAAAAGCATCATTTGATTAATAAAATTATGTAAACTATAAATATGTATAAAAGCAAAACTAATGATAGCAAACAATGAACATGAATGTTTGGTTTTATTCAAAGAATATACACATATAATGCATAATTATAGAAACTTTCGGATTTGTATTCAAACTTGCGGAACCGTTGGACTATACTGGCGGAACCCTGACTGAAAATCACTCTTTTAGACAAACACTCAATTAGCTACACTTTTAAAGAAATGGAATCTTGGTTGTCCAGCATGCCATGAAGTAGTTTATATGCACTGTATATCAATAACCACATTTCAAATTATTGAAACTATCGTAACATTGTTTTTAGGTCCATTGCATTTCCGGCTATTGCTACGGGAGGATACAGACATCCCCCAAATCTTATTGCCCAATGGATGAGACAGGAAATATCTAATTTCCGAGGGAATAATTTAAAGCAAATTTTCATTGTGCTTTATTCTGGAAATCCAGCTGTTATATCGGTTAGTATGAGTTGAATTCACTAACAAGAGGTTCCCTTATTTCAGAAAATCATGACGATCTTATAGATCTATAACAATACAAGAACGTGTAGTAACATTACTACATGATAAAGAACAATTTAAGCGCCATAGTCACTATTGTATGACACTAAGTGAGCTATATTGAAAGGACACACTTTATAAGAATCCAATACATAACTTTCGAAGCGACAAATGTATCGCTATGGTTGACTAATGTCTAATACAAACGAGAATGGTCTCACTGATTACCACGACATTCCATGAAGAGTTTCGCACGAACCCTCACTAGGAATAACCAAGTATACTGTGATCAATTTTTCATTGTAAGAGTCATCGTTCTTGCTTATCATTTTTTTTTTTCAACATCTTTGTTGCAACTGCTAAATATGCATTCGAAGGAATTGCAGTTTAATACAAAATACGTTACAGTTTAATCATCATTAAGATATTTTCTGAGTCTCTACTAAATATTATGTTTTCTATTTTTTTTTTCTCAAACAATTGTTTTTGTTTTTTAGGCTTTCAATGCTGAGTTCAACACAGGATTAAGTTCCAGTGGAAATCCATCTTTCACTCCTACTGCTTCTGAAGAATCAAAAAATGATGGAATCACTTTCAGGAAAATTGATGATAAAACAACACGATATGGGTATTTGAAAGTATCAGTGATTAAAGGCGACATCACTCAACAAGATACTGATGTAATAGTTAACAGCACAAATCAACAATTTGATCTGTCCCAGGGTGAATATATAATGTTAATATTTTTAAAAACTATCGATTATTACCTAATTTGGTAATATTTAGAACGAATCGAGGCGTAATGCAAAGCGTATGTTGAAAAATTTGTGTTTGAGAGTTGAATGTCTGCATTTATAATTGAGACTATAATTATTGAAATTCTGAAACAAAGTCTTGATTACAACACAGCCCAATATTTATAATTTGATATTTGTACTTTTGCAATTCATATTCCTATAAGAAATAGGACTTGCTATGACTATAAATTTTTATAGTCATCTTGGAAGAGGAAAGGTAATATCCCAGTCAGCTCAATCATGCCAGGCAACACTTGCCTGTCCAATCTCAAACTTGTGTCATTAACATAGTACCGTATATAGGATTTTCATCATTAGGGCAGCTGATAAAATGGCTGGACAGTATGGCAAAAACTAACTTATGTTGTTACCAGTTCTGGTGATGCGTAAGAATAGTTAAATAGCTCATCTTGCCAGTTGCATAGACTAGGACTAATTTATAATTGTAGACAGAAGATCAAATTGAAACGTTTTGGGATGCAGCGGCACCCTGAGCTGTTATGTTTTTATTAAAATATTAAAGCACTAACAATACATTTGAGTTGATTTAAAAGTATTCCTGTCCGCTAGAAGTCATTAATCCCATCAAACATTGAGCAAGTCTGACAAATGAAAATTTACCAGGTATGGTGTCAACCCAAATTATGCGCAAAGGTGGTAACTTAATTCAAAATGAGGCGTGGGGTCAATCTGGAGGGGATTATGTTGTAACTTCCGGAGGAAAGCTTCCCTGTAAGAAGATTATCCACTTGGTGACGCCAAACAACCCGAAAGATCTTCAGAAAAAAATATTGGAAGCTTTAATCGAAGTCAAAAATTTAGGATTGTCGTCAGTTTCCCTTCCTGCCTTTGGAACAGGTTTGGTTTTTATTGCATTGTTAATTTCTTAAGCAGACTTGCTATGTAAACATGAAAAATAAGGGGCCCCAGTGGGTTACCTTGGCATATTCAGAAATCTTGTTTGTTCACCGATCACCCAATTATTAAGTGGGCCAACCAATTTAACATGTCAAATGCATTGACATGGTTGAAAGAAGAACCATAAGTAAATACCCTTGTGAAACATCTTATGGTAGTATAGCGTTTAGCAAATTTCAACTTCACAATGTGCTGAATAAACCGACATTTAAGTGGTCAATACAAAAAAGCCATATATACATTGCTTAGCATTGAAATTTGTTATCTTTAAGGATGAGAAAGTCATCCACTCTCTCATGTAACCGGGAAACTTACTTTCTGGTTAGGTTCATGTGCACTTCTTGTGTGATTATTATATGTACTTTAAAACCTTAGAATTCAAATGTGGCGTTTGTCTGCCGGTTTTGAATTCGGATCTAGGGTTAGCTATTTCTCGATTTTATGGCCTTATCATAATATGCAGTACGAAATATTAGAAATTATAGAGGCATGTATATGGGCTGCAAATTTTGCAAAATGATGTTTAGAAGACGTCTTCTCATCAACATAGTTATTTGTTCAGGAAATCTTCATATGGATTGTTCAACTGTAGGATCGATCATGCGAGCCTCAATCGAGTTGTTTGTGAAATCGTATCCAAATTCCAACTATCCATCGTCCGTGAAAGTTGTAATCTTTGACAAAAAACTGTTGAAAGATTTCAAAGATACAATTTTAAGTGAAACTGCGAAAAAGGGACTTTGGTCAAAACTTCTTGACTTTGGGAAAAGTAAATTATTCCTTAATTTTTTTTAATTGTTTAAGATAATGAAGACAAATTTAACTACATAGTATAGTTAACGGCCTATCAAGTTTAGTCAGTGGCCTAATGCATGCCTAATTATATGGACTTTAGAGCTACAACTATTGCCTCCCACCTCTCCAGCCTCATTTCTTAGTTATATATCACTTGCAAGTAGCAAGGCATTTCTGCATTATCGTTGTTCTTTCAAATATATGACATCATATTATTAACATGTAATCATTGCTGCGAATTAAAACCATTTTTAAATTGAATTGAAGATAGTAATCATGCTCTGCTGTTTGGATTAGTTACAAATTTATTGGAGGATTGTGGGTTTGCAAAAATTAGACTTCATTTGACTGAAAATTCCAATTTGGCAGGTTTGTTCTCTTATGGTGGTAGTGGACCTGCAGAAGAAGTCATTGCATACAAAGATAATTCTCTTCCTTTATTTCTTTACTCAACAAACAGAGAAGATATACAAGAGGTAATGTAATAGATATTGGATGAATTTTTGTATTTCCATTCCGGCGCTCCAGAAGTATGTGCACCATGATGGCTGACATCGGAACGTCGTATGTGTACCAGATTAGGATTAGGCCATAATTTTATTTCTATTTTTCCGAGCTCGGTGACTAGCCAAGTGACTCCTGTAATATTTGTACCTAAAATTATGGCCTAACCCTAACCTGGTACACATCTGACGTTCCGGTGTCCGCCATCTTGGTGCAGTACCTCCATTTCTTGGTGGTTCAAATATTTGATATGATTATGCCACTGATCATGTGTAAAAATAACATTTTTGCTAGAACTGAGAACCCTCCTTTTCAGGGTATTGCGATAATTTGAACTACTATTTTCAGTTGGATGAAATTTTAATATGTAGCCTGGAGCAGTAGAAATCTGATAAATCAAATAAATCATATAACATGATGAACCCAAGGTCTAGTTACCAGTTCATATTGGGATTAGTTAACTACGGTAGCTAGAATTCATGGTCGGCATAGCTTTGACAGACCAACAATGATTATATGATGTACGTTATGATGATGAGAAGTCCAGCGCTCCTCTTCCACATAATTCACTGTCAAGGTATTGAAACCTGCACGCATCTTAACTTCCCACATTTTTTTCAGAATGATATTTTTTCTAAATAAATTTGAAGTATATTGAGAAATGAAGTTGTTTTGTGCCAGTTCATTTTGTCAAAGATCTCTACACATTTTCGAATTTAATCTTATAATGAATATTAATTGTTTTTAACGTTGGCAGGCTATCAAATCTATCGATAATGAGATTCGAAAGATAACTTACAAACAAGTTATTACTGATGATGTTATTGGTAGATTAGGTAAATGGGAATGGTTTGAAATCTCTGCGATCGCAAGAA
The DNA here is from genome assembly GCF_013122585.1 of Styela clava. NCBI lineage: Eukaryota > Metazoa > Chordata > Ascidiacea > Stolidobranchia > Styelidae > Styela > Styela clava. Next base: position 1,086,414 of record NW_024102826.1, read on the forward strand.
ATGGAAAGATTGAAATCTCGGATGATTCAGACAAGTTTGTTTTGGTTTATACGATTTGTACTGGTACATTGAATCCTGGTATATTCAAATTCTGTCATTTTGTTAAATTGAGGCTAAATGCTAAACCTAAAGTATTACAGAAAGGATGTTATCTACTTTTATATAAGTGGAAATTCTTTGGACCTCTAACAAGATTTCAGTAACAAATATTCAGTTATAGAATAAATGTGCCAAATTGATATGCAGTTTGCCTCCATCCTATTTTATGTAATTTGATCTGTACTAGTATATGCGCCATCTTGAGTGTGTGTATTTGTTTTTGAGGTTTATCACACTGGTCAGTATTGTATTAGGGATAATTATATGTGTGACTCCTTCTCTTCGAAGGAAGATTTACAAAATATAATGGCAGTTCTATTTTCTACTATACAGATGTAAAAGTAGCTGGACTAATAGGCTACTTCCATATTCTGTATGGAACAGTAGTCAGATAAATGATTCATAGAAAAAGGCCTTCCTTTTCCAAATATTACAATTCAGTTCTTTTTTAATATAGTTTTTCTTATTAAGGTATATAAAAAGATTGAGATTGGATGGTCTCACAAAAGATGTAGTCAATGCTCATGAAGCAATAAAGGATATTTTGAAAGAATTTGCAGCTGCGGAAACATGTGCTGCTTTTGTCTTTTGGCAACGAAAAGATCAAGCTGGTGCATGGAAAGATTTTCCGATACGTGCTGGGCATAAACTTGAAATGGCATACAAGGTGCTTTTAGTATTTGTTTGTTTTTTAAAATAGATAGAAAGAATATTTGCTCAAAGTGAACCAAAAAACTCATTTTGAAGTGAACCAAACTCACAAACTGCCCTTGAGTTTTGGAAAAATTGTGTCGAAAATGACAAATATTCAACAAGTCACCATAAGATATGGATATGATATGTTGACCCTCAAAACAATTCAAGTCAACGTAGTTTGGAAAATTTTGAGAAAAGGTTGAGGAGGCCCTTGACAGTTAATATTACTCAATTGGATATATCAGTGCTCTCAACTCATTTATGATAAATTTTGCTTACTATTACAACAGAAGCGCAATGGAGACAGCACTAATCCAACTTTGAACAAAGTCCAAGTATCTGAATTTGATGGAGCCAAAGTGATCCAAAACACTATCGACCTCTCTAAACTTGATAATGACCCACATGGTAGCAATCCTCCAGATATTCGACGCAGAATAAAAGAAAAAAGTGTCAGTGGTAAATATTTTTTTATTTGCAGAGGTTTTGTTTTCATTGAATGTGATAGAATATGTCAATGTATCTTTCTAATTCAACTGAAAAAAAATTTTGTGGTAATGTTAGATATTAATTTAGTTTATACTAGTTTAGCACAATCAAACTCTGCATAAATGCATTCCTTAACCATTTATTTAATGCACCACTGTTCAGATATTCCTACACTTTGGGATGACATGTCTGGAAAACAAAGTTTGGAAGTAGTTTTAACACCAGGCTCTCAAGAATATCAAAATGTATTGGCAAAGTTCATAAGCGCTGGGCAATTTCATCAAACTATTGTTTCTGTGAGTTGAATTTTATATATAGTTATGTAGAAACAGTCATGTGTTATGTTTTACGGAATTTTAGTTTAATGCTAATGAGGTACTCTTTACTGATTTTTTCTGGTAAACATAGAGTTGATAAAATGATTCACTTGTGTTGAAAACTATATTCTTTTGTATGTATAAGTATAAGTTTATTTTCACAATCACAATAACAGATGATAAAATAATCAATGAAAACAAAAATAAATCTAACTGTTTACAAAATCGGGAGAGCAAAGAAACATTATTGTAAGATTTGAAACAAATTTAAAAAAAGGTGTTTCATAGAAAGTGGTCTGTGTTTGCTATCCGAGACATTTGAATTAATTGAAACCTGCACACACATACACAATTACATGCTATCACGGAGACATAATAAATTAAGATATGAAAAAGGGGAAACAGGATATATTACTTTGTAAAAAGGGATGTAAAATAGAAAAAATTTACATTTATCCAGGCTGGGTAAAAGAACAGTTACTCAATTCAAGATTCGAAATTCTTTGGTTTGAGGGGTAGAATTAGCATGAACTGAGCTGTGCTGACACCAAGATTGTTTTCTACTTAAATAACTGCCGGTATCTTGCATGTCCATGCATCTCAAAATCTTGGGATAAATATGTAAATCTCATCCTATACGGTGTAACAAATTATGGTTCCAATGTTCACAATACAACCACATTGATGGCTAGGTCACTTCCAAAATTCCCCATCTATTCTGCAGAACAACACATTCTCCACAGCAGGGGTCGGCAAACTGCAGGCCATGGGCCTAATGCGGCCCGCGAACTAATTTGTTGCGGCCCTCGATGACCTGACTACGTACTCGCATACTCTACGTACTTGTCTGATCGTCATTTGGACGACATACCTTGGACAACTTGCAATAAAAACCTCACCCTTCACATTGATAATAAGTAAATAAAAATGATGTATTGTTTGATAAGATATTATAAAAGGCCTCATACACGCCTCATTGTTGCAGGCTTTTAACACAGCAAGAAAAGGTGCGAATGCGTCATAATTTGAAGTTTAACGTAGCGATTGTTTATAGGTGGGAATATTGCGGCCCACGCGCTACCGTAAAAGTGTGAGTTTGCAGACCACTGTACTATAGGAATTTCAGTGCAAACAGGAATTCCCTGGTTATATGCTGGTCTTATGGCTCATACACAGTAAATTCCAGTAATAATCTCTAATAATAAATATTAGTTGGCTAATTTACAAAATTCATAGTATGGTATTTACCATTAATATCAGTGATTTTGGAACTCTCCTCCCCAGTTTGTCGAATTAGATGTTAGAATCTTGGGTGTCTCTGCTCGATAACCAGTTTTGGTTCCCTGCGACTTCCCTTCACCAGCAATGTAATATCATTTTTTCCTTATTTTTTGCATGATTTTCGTCTTTTCACTAGTTGGAAAAATTAACTTGACTTGTTCTAATTCATTCAAGATTGAAAGAATACAGAATCTGTCCCTGTACAAACAATATGTTGCAAAGAAGGCAGAAGTTACGGAAAAACATGGAACAAATCTTGCAAAACCAATTGAACAACAATTGTTTCATGGCACTTCAACTGATGAGCAAATTATGCTTCATGGTTTTGATAGAAGTTATGCCGGAAGAAATGGTAAAATTATTTAGCTTTTCTAACATGTAGTTTTATTCTTACCTTTTGCAACGGGTAGTTACGGTAATATTAGAGCTTATGTAGATTTTGAATAATATGCATGTGACAGTATAGTTACTGTATTATTACTGGATTGAGAAGTATGTAACGATTTAATACTTTGTAATTTGGAGATGCTTTATTATTATACAGAAATACTCCATCCATAATGATGCCCGTTAAGAGTGAGGGCATAATGCATGCAAATATGTTTTTAATATACAGGATATGTAATACTGTAACTGACTTCAAGTACACTCATGTATTTGATTTTCACAGCAACAAAGTATGGGCGAGGTGTTTATTTTGCAACGACTGCTAATTTTTCCCATGGTTATGCAGCACCAAATACATCTGGACATCGAAGAATGTTTATCGCAGATGTTATAACTGGAGATTTTTGCCAGGGAAATCAGAATATTCTCGCACCTCCACAGAGACAAAGCAACATAAAGAATGATCTGTATGATAGTGTTGTTGATAATGTGATGAATCCTAGCATATTTGTGATTTTTAAGGATGCCAGTGCTTACCCTACTTATCGCATTACCTATGCATGAACAGCTTTTTTTTTACCTTGGACTGTCTGCCTATATAGCATATACTTATATAATGTTATGAAAGCAAAAATTGTGCTAATTGAATTTCTTTTTAAAAAACAATCGTAGGACTTTTTAACTTTAACAACAGAAAGGAATTCCAACAAGAATCACACTATCATTTTAAACTGTATGTAGAGGTTTTGTTTGTACTGTTTAAAATTGGTCATTCCAGCAAATTACTCTTGATGAATCACCCTGTAAATCTTCATTTTTAAATAATTTTATGCTTGCAACTATTATTATTTGTAATGCCTTTATATCAAATAATGTCAGTAAAGTGATTTTAATTACTTTTATCTTAATCGACATTCTCTTTTGATTGCCTGTAATTCTATCCGCTATTCGTATGTTGTTCGCTGTTCTATTGTTGTAATTTTATAAAAATATATTTCAAATCACTTGAATGTTAGTATTTCTGGTGCATTACCAAGCTCATTCCGATATAGATTCTAATTATAATATTCTATGTATGAATTACCATTATACTCCTTTACTTCCAATAACTGTCTAATATTTAATTTAGACAAAACAACTACTGTATAAGCAACTGTAATCTATGGCCACAAAGTACCAAACTGAAAACTTCAAAACATGCCAAATTAATGCCAATTTATGACCCAATTCTGATGATGGCTTATATTTGAAAAAGAAAAGCGATTTTGTCCCAACAGAACTAACATCACTCTTATAATTCATTGAACCTTCAAACCATTGTATCTCCACTGCTGAGCAAGTTTTGTTCCTTTTTTGCTATTTTAGGTTTGTTTTCTTTTTTACAAATTATCTGTTATCCACTGATTTTAAATGATCAAACGAAAGTCTTCAATTACTGTATTACCGTTTGAAATTTGCTCATCGTATGTGCTTCAATTATAATCGTTCCTAATTGCAATTGCTCTTTATTCATCAATGCATTCAATATATACACATAGCAGTAGAATCAAATTTTGTTTGATCCGATGTAATAAATTGGGTAGATAATGCCAAACACAGTCTTTCCAGCGAGGGCAACACTGAATGACAGAAGGAGTTGGCGATTTACAAACTTTCCAGACTCTTGAGGTCGCACAAGACGGTTTTGGTTTTCTAATTGAAAGGCGACGCAATTAAGTAAGCCACATCACTATGGAGTTAGATGAGTCCCACTCAATTGAATCAGGAGCTACCTGCAAGACAGAAATCAAGTTGTGCATTATGACAATTCATTCTCCACAAATATTTGTGTCATGAAACCCGGAGTTCCTCAAGGATCATTATTTGGCCCATTATTCTTTCTAGCTTACATCAATGACATGTCTGTGCGTCTGAAATCTTCTGAGTCAATCGTGTTTGCTGATGACACTGATTTGATTCTTTCTGGGAAAAACTTGGAAGATCTATTCACACTTGCGAACCAAGAACTAACCAACATTCATAGCTGGATGTTGGTTAATAAACTATCTCTGAATGCTAACAATACTCAATTCGTATTATTCCATCCAAGCAAGCATAAAAGTGTGAGTTGCACAAAACCTCTGCTGCTCAATGGCAATGTAATTCAAAGAGTCAAAAAAATGAAACACCTAGGTTTAATCTGTGATAAAAATCTATCCGCAAAATCACAAATAGCACATCTTATTGGTAAAACAAAGTAAATTTAGCAGTTTCTGCCAATGTATCCCAATGTGCTGTTAATCAATCACCTTTACTAGAAATGTTTCAATCATCACTACTCAGCCATATTCGATATTGTTGTTCAGTCTGGCTTTATGGTAATAAAACACTTGACTCAAAATTGCAGAATATTTATAATACTTTTTTACGAATTGTTTTTGGTAAAAGACGACGTGAAAATGTAGACCATTACTTCAAATCGCAATATACTCAAGGTTGAAGATATGATGAAATTTTAAGTTTTATCATTAGCTTACGACTTCCATAATAATGCGCTACCTTATTGCTTTGGCGACATACTTGTTAAAAATACCTCCAACCGATAAAGTAGTTCTGATTTGTTCATACCTTTCATGGGTAAATCTGTGAGTCAGCATTCCTTGTCTTTTACTGAACCCAAATTTTTGGAATTCTCTTCCTCTAAATTTGAAGACGGTAAAGTCCAAAAAATCTTTCTAAAAACAAGTCAAGTCTCATTTAGTTTCCAAATATTAAAAATTACCATTTGGACACCATACTAGTGAAACCAACTTCTGGTGGTGTTCGATGACAAAGATTCAAATTCAGATTCAGAAGAATCAACACAAAAATTTGAAGTACGAAAAATTGTCAATCGTGTGTAATGACAATCGTAAAAAATATAATCATACACATGAGAATTCATACAAGTGGAATAAATCGGGTCAGCGACACTTGTTGGCTTAAGTTTTAAAGGGAATGACGAGAAAATTACACAAATTTAATCACACTCGAAAAATTAACAAAAACTTGGAAAACTCCACACTTGCACATTATTGTTTTCATGAGAATGTTGGACAGCTATAAATATATTGTTATATGTTACCGTAACTTGGTCAGACCAAGTCTGGTACAAAAGAATGGTATTGTGACATGCATGGCTATTTTTTCTATAACAAGGTAGCTCATATACCTGGATGGTATTTTCTTTGAACAGCTGTTCACATTCTAGCCTAAATGCGCATGTTTCTTACATTTTGCTTGATGTGAGGTCCTTCTTATCATACATACATGGTTTTATGTTTGAGTGGGGGTATAACGGTTGTACCTAATATAATATAGTTCCAACAAGGTTACTAATTATTTCAACTGGGCGAGCAGTAGAGCTATGTTGAATTATTCCCTTCATCTTTTAATTTGCTGTGGGTTATTTTAATTTGATGTTTTTTTTTTTATCATTTATGTCAAGGGTGCCCAACCCGTGGCCCGCGGGCCGCATGCGGCCCGCCCAATAAATTCTGTAAGCAGACTTGTCAATTTTTTACTATGTTATAAATAGGCTTAAGTATGTTTTGTGGTTTTGATGTGATTATTCCCGCCATCTATCTTCATCCGGATGCCGATTCTTATTATTACGTTTTATGTATCAAGTCTTACGCCCTGGTGGACATCAACGTTCGTTTTTTTTTCGCAAAACTTTGCGTTCTGTTCGACGATCTCGAAAGATGTTGTGCGATCATTGTCGACAAACGCGCAATTATAGGAATGAATTTTGAACCTAAATTTGCACATTAGTTTCATTCTGATTGCTTTTTCCGTGTAGGCTTTGATCGTCTTTATCGCCAACGTAAAATAAATAGTCAACAATAATCTTTGCTGCTGGCTCCGGGACTCGTTTTTCTTTTGTGTTTGTAGTTTTTCTATGTTATGTTTGCGTTAAATAAAATTCCGGGAATATCGTCACTGCGTATCCGTCAAAAATTCTGATAAAATTGACAATTCTACATATTCAAATTAGTATATACGGTATATTCGTCCAAAAGTTATTGTAATGTTTTTTTCATTAAATACTTGTAATGATGTTTCAAATTTCACGAAACGACCCACCAAAACTTGATGTTCCCGCGACATTGGCGCACATTACGCTCATTGAGACAATATCATAGCCACTGAAAATAAATAAATAATTAAACACCATGACTCAAATATAAGACTCAATTTTTACGTCTTTGTTTGTTAGTAACTCTGTGCAGATTCTCGTGTGGTCGTCATAAATTCACGAGTGCGTTGTGTAATGATTGATTTTTTTGATTCAGCTACCCGGGAATGTCATGTCCACGCCTTGTGTTACCAGATATTCGAATATTAAACTGGTATTTTAATATTCGACTTTATATTCGAATATTTCGCCAGCACTAATGAGTAACCATGCAGTAAATAATTATTAACGTGATTGATTTTATGTTAATAATCTTGCCTTCTATGTATTATAAAAAATTCTAACGAAATCAGTACTTGGTTGGTATTAAAGTTTGGTACAAACGTTTGCGGCCCGCAACGAATTTTCTTATGTGAAAGTGGCCCGCAAGAGGAAAAAGGTTGGGCAGGCCTGATTTATGTATCCATGCATTTCGGACCTCTAAAAATATGTGCACCAAGATGGCGCACAACCTGAACATAGTATGTGTACCAATTTAGGGTTCAGATTGTGCGCTATCTTTGTGCACATACTTCGGGAGCGCCTGCATTTTGTGTTTAGGTATGGTATTGGTGTGGAGTTGACTTGATGGCCAAGGTATAGATAGTGATTAAATTTTGGGTGTTTTTGCATGGTGTGAGAAATTCTTTTCTATCCCAAGTAGAATGTGGAGTCAAGTCAAGTTTATTTTATTCAACCAGCAAAAAGCAAACACATACAATATTGGAAAAAAATAGTAATCATATATACAATTTTATTTTACAAGGGAAGTCGCGGGAAACCAAATCTAGTTATCGAGCAGCGACACCCACGGTTCTAATATCTAGAAAAGATCGTGTAATTACATGACGCTCCCGAAGTATGTGCACCAAGATGGCGCACAAGTGATAACCCTAACCTGGTACAAACACTATGTTCAGGTTGTGTACCATCTTGGTGCACATAATTAGGGAGCACCAATTAAATATTAATATAATAATAAGAAAATAAGAAATACTGTTTATTGGCGGTGAGTACCGCATGGTTTTACCGAATTATATAACTAAAATATATTATTAGAAATAGATAAATTATGAGATGCGATGTCATCATAGATTGTCGCTATATAATAACAATTTAAAGCCTTTAATTAAAAAATTATTTTTTCCTGTAATAAATAGTTCAGCGCGTTTCCTTTCACTCAATCATTGAAACATGTACGCAGATTTATTTTTCGTTTTTAGGTTACTTCAAAAACGATTAAATTAAAAAAAGAAAACACATACCGGTTAGTAAATAATCAAATAAAGACTCTGCTAAAGTGATCCCGTGAAATAACAATCTCATTCCTATATCCTTGTCTGAAGTCAATATCTGATAACGAAAAAAAATTAATTACACCCTTTGTAACCAATTTATTTTCATACCCCATTGTCCTACCTTACTTAACTATAGTGACTTATACTGTTACCAATAACTTCAAGTACTCATTACAATCTTGACCATAATTTGGCAATATTTGACTCTAATTTGGGGAATGAAGTGATCTACCCCGCCTCTTTATGCACCCAATTCTGGCAATCTCGGTTGTGCAATTTGGCATTTGACTCCGTCTATAATCAGCTTGGCAATATGTTTCCATTGAACTTTATTTTTACTGTTCACTCCAGACTAGAAAAACGATCAATTTGGCAGTGGCAAATATTACTAAATCATTGATGTGGTGTGGCAAATAATTTTTTCCGTTTTTTTTATTATTTTTGTTCACTATGCAATTCACCATAAACCTATCGCGTTGTTTTAGTTAATATTTCTATGGCTGTGTGTGTGATGCCAAACACACCGGCTTTTTTGGCTGATAGAATTTTAAACACGTTTCAATTCTTCTTGGCAAAACCTTCCGTCTTATATTCTAAACCTCATCTAATGTTTTGTTTGCTCTCCTGATTTCATAATCAGTTTTTATTTATTTGTTTTATCAATCATTTTATTGTTATGTTGATTATGGAGTCGAAATATACTTATATAATGTTTTATTTATTAGCTATTGGGTCAAGCTTTTATAAAAGTGAAACTAATTCGGTATCCAATTTGGTACGATACGGCAGTCCTTGCAAAATTATGTGTGGCGAAATTTTTTAGTTTTCGAGTTTTTATTATTTTCATGCTGATTATGTAGTTTTATATACCTTGCGGTCCAAAACATCGCCGGCTGGAAAATCTTTAAACTCCAATTATGCCCTACCGGTATCGTAATCTACCACGTACCTACCCAATCTAATGCAACTGATTTAACAAAATATGATTCTTCTGCTATATGTATATATTGAATGCAATATTTTGTACAGATGTTAGGAAGAATGATACAGCATTAATTGAAGAGCATATAGGAAGAAAATTCCACCAGGTGGTACAGTAGCATAATTTAGGAACTTTGTTCGAATATTGAAGAAAATCAGTGGACAGACAGATAATTCGTAAAAACGGATAATAATCTGAACTTGCAGATAGCAAAAAAGCACATTCAACTCGGCAGCAAAAATACGAACATTACAAAAGTTCATGAAATTAGAGTAATGTTAGGTTATAATCAAAAGCAGTTCAATGAAAACAAAGTTGACTTATGGATTGTTTCACTAAGCTTAGTTCCGTTGCAAAAATAACACTCTTATTCTTCAACTGCAAACCCAGTCGAGAGGATAAATAGGTACAAAAGTTACAAAAATACAAAAGGCTATCACTCCATTGTTTTAAATTTTTTCATTTAGGTCTTTTTTTGTCACCATTTATTTGTCCATAGCTATCTTGTCTAAATATACCAAATACTAGGACATTAATAAAAGTGAAAAAATATAACGGTAATTTACACGTACTATATTCAAACCTTTCTGGTAAATATGGTTGACAATGTGTTAACCATTTTTTTTTTCCAGATATTACAATTATCCTTATTTGAAAAAAAATTGGCAGTGCATCAGAAATATAAAAATTCAGGTAATTTGAAAGATTTTATAAAATTATAACAAAACGAAAACGTTGAATAGATAATATAGATTCTGCTGGGCAGTGCATACAGCAAATACAATTATAGGCGATTAAAAGTTAATTCTATAAGGCAGTGCATACAACAAATACAATTATAGGCAATTAAAAGTCAATTCTGATGGGCATTGCGTACAACAAATACTAGCATATTAGATATAGTGCTATATAATATATACCAATAATAAGCTTATCAACCACGTACATTTATATGTGTCAGTGATTTCTTGCCCTTCAAAAGATAAAATTTTTTGAATTGACCAATTTTATGTTATTCATAAACAAGGCCTCCACACATATTTACAGAAAATGACTAACCGTAAGGTATCAGGAAATGATAGCTAAGGAATTTAAAACAGGATTATTTGTGATTCTTGTTAGAGTGCCTCTTTGCTGTTGGTATAAAAAAATCCTTTGATTGTTTTCTCTCTCGAATATTAAGTCAATTAGCATCAATTTTTTGAAATTTTCTGTTCAGGTAACTAAATACAGGTATCATCTACTTTATAGGAAAACAGTTTAAGGTAAAACAAAAACTAATCATACATAGGTAATGCGATAAGTAGGATAAGCACTTGCATCCTTAAAAACCACAAAGATGGTAGGATTCATTACGTTATCTACAACACTATCATACAAATCATTCTTCAAATTGCTTCGTCTTTGTGGAGGTGCAACAATATTTTGATATCCTTGGCAATAATCTCCAGTTATAACATCCACGAGAAACATTCTTCGATTGCCAGATTGGTTTGGTGCTGCGTACCCATGGGAATATTTAGCAGTCGTTGCAAAATAAACACCTCGTCCATACCTTGTTGCTATGAAAATTAAATACATGTGTGTAGGTTTCAGTATCACATACCCTGTATATTAAAAACAATTTCAACGTTTTCACATGCTTTTCATAAGCATTGTGAACAGAGAATTTCTGTACAGAAATAAGGCATCTTCAGATCACGAAGTAGTAAATCGTTACATACTTCTTGTACCAAGATGAATATGATAAAAAAAAAAACTATGTAGTACAGTAACTACGTCACATGCATATTTTTCAAAAATCTACCTAAGCTTTAGTTTTAACTACCCTTTTCAAAAGGTAAGAAAGAAATTATATCTTGAGAAAGCTACATTATTTTACCATTTTTTCCAGCGTAACTTCTATCAAAACCATTAGAAATAATTTGGTCATCATATAAAGTGCCATGGAACAATTGTTCTTCGATTGGTTTTCCAAGATTCGCTCCATGTTTTTCCGTAACTTCTGCCTTCTTTGCAACATATTGTTTGTACAGGGACAGATTTTGTATTCTTTCAATCTTAAATTAGAGCATTGAAATAATATCTAATGAGTCACAGGCTAGGTTTGAAAAGCTCCAAAATACAAGATAGTAATGAAGGCTGATAACAATCTTGGTGGACTCAATTCCATTTAATCCATTTACTCAAATCAACACATTTTGAATCTTGAATTGGGAAACGATTCAAACACCCAGCCTAGATTTACAACTGGTTTCCTATATAAGCTTTCTATCATCTTTATTTTATCCAGAATCATGATAGCATTAAGTCATTAATTCTAAAACATATTGATGACATCATTGCAGAAAAAATGGATATCATAAAACCCAAAAAGATTTTTGAAATAAATAAAAGTTTTTAGCGTAAAATAATCTTCAACCTCTAAATTTTCAAAGCAATAGATTGTTATTGTAGAAAGCAATTTTTTCAAAACGAAAGAAGACTAACAAGAACAACATCAACGTAATAACAAAACTATCTATATGTACACTTCTTGTCTAAAAATCACAAAATTTAACTCACAGAGACAATAGTTTGATGAAATTGCCCAGCGCTTATGAACTTTGCTAATACGTTTTGATATTCTTGAGAGCCTGGTGTTAAATATACTTCCAAACGTTGTTTTCCAGACATGTCATCCCAAAAAGTAGGAATATCTAAAGAGTGAAGCATTTAACAATGATAGAAATGCATTTAATGTGGTCAAATTACCATGAACAAATATTTTGTAGGTGAATAAGAAAAAACTTAGAAAAGTGCCAATTTTGAAAGAACATTCACAATTTAAAAAATATTTACCACTGACACTTTTTTCTTTTACTCTTCGTCGAATATCTGGCGGGTTTCTACCTTGTGGGTCATTATCAAGTTTAGAGAGGTTGATGGTTGTTTGGATCACTTTGACTCCATCAAATTCAGATACTTGGACTTTGTTCAATGCTGGGTTAGTACTGTCTCCATTACGTTTCTGTTGTCACAGCAAATAAAACTCATCACAAGTGATTTGATATAAATTATAGAGTAACATACTCTCAACTATGTTGACTTGAATAATTAATTACATTGAAGTTTGAATTGATAATTTTATCACACTTTCACAGGCTACTTGGTTTAAAGTGAGTTTTTTATGAACCTGCTTCGGGCAGATTGTATGAAAAAATATTATAAAATTCAGGATTTAAAAATATTTAATTTGAAATACACAAAACTACTGAAAAAAACCTTGAATGCTATTTCCAATTTATGCACAGCACGCATCGGAAAATCTTTCCATGCACCAGCTTGATCTTTTCGTTGCCAAAAGACAAAAGCAGCAAAGGTTTCCGCAGCTGCAAATTCTCTTAAAATATCTTTAATTGCTTCGTGAGCATTGACCACATTTTTGGTAAGACCATCCAATATCAGTCTTTTCGTATACCTTATTAAAAAAGAAAGAATTTTCATATTTTTCCTAAGACATAGAAAGTCAATGGGACACTCTAGCCAGATAATGATCGGCCAATCAGCTGTTGTTAACATTGGTATAGTGGAAAGAGTCATATGTGACAATATGTTATATTAAAAATGTGACAATTGAAAGAATTGTCACACATTATTATCCCTAACAAAATAATACTCCATATTTCAAACTAATTCATAGATTCAATGTTCCAGTACAGATTGTATCAACAAAAACAAACATGTCCGAATCATCCGTGATTTCAATCTTTTCGCTTCTTCCGATCTCCGAGATTTCAAACCATTCCCATTTACCTAATCTACCAATAACATCATCAACGATAGCTTGTTTTTGAGTTATCTTTTGAATGTCATTGTTGATAGAATCGATAGCCTGCAAACAATTGATACTGATTAATCTATGGAATTTTTAAATGTGCGAATATTTTTGATACAATGGACCAGCAAAAATTTCAAACCAATCAATTAAAAACAAATGTCATTCTGAAAATAAATAAGGGAAGTCATCATAAGACCTTTGTAAGGTGATTCATGTTATCATCGTTGGTTTGTTGTACTATAGCAGGGGTGGCTAACACATTGACCAGTCGATCGCCACGTCTCGAGTAATCAATCACGTCTGATGTTGTGTGGATTTAATAACATATCCTAAAAAATTGTCTTTAAAAAGAAGAAATATGGTAGATATGCAGATCAGTATTTGAGTGTTGGCCAATTCAATATACATATTATTATATACCTAATGAAAGTTTTGCCGCTGCCAAAGTTTAAGAATAAATGTGCTGATTATTGTGCGAGTGATCGATTATTGACCCTACCCACCATACTTTCAAGCAAAATTTGACTACAAAAAAAGAGGAGCTGTTTAATCCAACATCTTCTTCAACAGAAGGTTACTAGCCCTTTGACAGCAATTTGTGGAGTTATCTTCATATTCAGTACTCATTTGTTTTTGCGTATAACATTATTATCAATCAGTGGCGAGCTATTTTGAAGATTTCTGTCGATCAAGATCAAAAGCAGGTTGGCCACCCCTGTACTATAGCAAAGAATTTAAATACAAAAATTTATTCAATAAGAAACCCTATACCTCTTCTATATATTCTTTGTTCGTTGAGTAAAGATATAAAGGAAAAGAATTATCTTTGTATTGGATGTCTTCATCTGCAGTTCCACTGCCAGAGGAGAAGAAACCTGCCAAATTGAACCATTTAGTTAACTGCAGTCTATTTTTTGCAAACCCTCAATCTTTCAATGAATTTTGTAACGAACCTAAACAACAGAAATACATGATTACTATTATCAATATTTCAAAAATTTTAAATTACAACAATGATTATATGTTATGAATATGATATCAGATGTTTGAAAGAACAATAAAAATGCACTAATGCCTTGCTAGTGATTTCTAACAGAGAAGTGAAACTGGTCGTCAACTTTGTCTCCCAGTTTGTTAAATAAATAAAAAAAAAAGGTTGTGCCATAATTTACTTTTTCCCAAAGTCACGTAATTTTGACAAAAATCCCTTCTTCGCAGTTTCAATCAAAATCGTATCTTTAAAATCTTTCAACATTTTTTTATCGAAGATTACAACTTTCACAGATGATGGATGTCTGGAATTTGGATACGACTTCACAAACGACTCGATTGAGTCTCGCATGATCGATCCTATAGTCGAACAATCCATATGAAGATTTCCTGGACAGATAAGTATGTTGATGAGAAGACATACCAGTACATTGAACAGTTTGTAATAACTTGCAGTCTACATATGCATGTACCTCGAGATTTTTCAAGGAATATTACCATAAATAGGGCTCCAGAAAATTGAGAAATAAATTTTTAATGCAGTCCGTATATGAACACATATCTAGAATCTACAATTTTTTATGTACTAAATATTATGATAATTAAGGCCTTATAAAAATTGAGAAACAACTAACCCTAGATCTGACATTCAAAACCAGCACAAAAGAGAGCGCCAAATTTGAACGCCTTGATGACTTTCTCGTCCTTGAAGATACAAATTTCAATACTATGCATATGCAATGTGTATGTGGCCCTTAAAATGAATCTCTTAATTGTTGGCACATACACACACACACACTACATTAAAAACTATAATTTTGTTAAAAACTGTACTAAAATCAGTGAATGTTTCACATAAGTATTTACCTACGCTTCCTTTAATACATTTGGAATATTGGAATGTTTAACTGACTTAATAATTGGGAGATCTGTAACCAAACAAGATTTCTGCATGTGCCAAGGCAACCCACTGGGGCCCCTTAATTTTCTGTTTTACATAGCAAGTCGTAATTAACGATATAATAAAAAACATACCTGTTCCAAAAGCAGGAAGCGAAACCGATGACAATCCTAATTTTCCGACTTCGATTAAAGCCCGAATTATTTTTTTCTGAAGATCTTTCTGATTGCTAGGCATCACCAAGTGGATGATCTTTTTACAAGGAAGGTTTCCTCCAGAAGTTACAACATAATCTCCCCCAGTTTGATCCCACGCCTCATTTTGAATTGAGTTACCACCCACATTCAAAATTTGGGTTGAAACCATACCTGGTAAATTATTATTTGTCAGACTTGTTCAATATTTAATGAGATTGATTGGGAAAAATAACCAATCCCAAAAATCCCAAAACGTTTCAATTTATTTTAATAAAAAGTTATGAAATGTAAACTACACTGAATATTATTTGTAACCTGTACTAATACAATTGTGAATTGCAAAAGTCCAAATATCAAAAATATAAAAGATGATCCAGTAGATGGTACCCCCAAAAAAGTGCAGCAGATTTCCAGTATTAGTACTACGAATATTTACAGACATCAATAAATTAAAAAACTTCTATACTATATCTTAAAAATTATTAACATTATATATTCACCCTGGGAAAGATCAAATTTTTGATCCGTGCTGTTAACTATTACATCAGTATCTTGTTCAGTGATGTCGCCTTTAATTACTGATACTTTCAATGACCCATATCGAGTTGTTTCATCATCAATTTTTTTGATAATGATATCATCATTTTTCGATTCTTCAGAAGCAGTAGGAGTGAAAGATGGATTTCCACTGGAATTTAATCCTGTTTTGAACTCAGCATTGAAAGCCTAAATATTTGTTTCAGAAAAAATGATATTTAGTAATGTTTTCTGAAAATATCTAAATGATAATTAGTGTCATGGACCCTAGTCTATTGTGTGTCAAACTGCAATTCTTTCGAATGCATATGTAGCAGTTGCAACAGAAATGTGTTAAAGATATAGTGTCAGATGATAAGAACAACACCACTTTCCATGGATTAGTAATGAGCCTTATGGATTGCAGTCTAACTTCTACCGCTGAAACAAAATATGACAACACCAGAAAACTTTGAGATAAAAAGCTTATTATATTATCATTTATTAAATTATCAATCAATATTATATTTCAGTGTCATTTAAGATTGAAATTGAATAAATACTATTCACTCTTGTCTTATTTTACTTTCAAATTGTTCCTCACCAATCTAAGCATTGATTGGCGTTTTAATGTTGATATGACTTCTTTATTGCCTTCTATGGGCCCATAATCTTATTTTTAATTACATTTTTACGCATTATTTCCATGAATGCGATAAGATTTCGAATTACATCTGAAATGAGCTTGACTAATATCTGTGGTTCTGATTTTTCCAACATTACTTCTACGGATAAATATAAATTAAATGTTGATTGTTTCATTGTTTCATCATGATTTGAGATTTGAATTTAAACAAAATTTATTTATCGCTATATTTAAACTGCATGATTGTTCATTTCTTGCCATTGTTATAAAATGCTTGTCTGAGGAAGTCTGACTTTGGTCGGACGAAACGTTACAGAAATACATTTGAGTTAGTGTGCAGCTGGACTCTTTAATTGGATAGAATAGAAGGTTTTTGCTGCTGTTTTTTGGTTACTCCACGATGATTAGAATCAAAGATAAAGAACAGAAATATTTTAATAGAAAATGACTGTGAAAAAATTGCTGAATACGCAGCCGCAAGGTGTTTCACATACACAACTGTTCAGTTCCGCTTTTTTAATCGTTTGTGCGAATCTGTTTATGGAATGTCATGGTAATCAGTGAAACTTTGTTTGTTTGTTTTAGACGTTACACAACTATAGCGTAATATTTGGTGTTTCGAAAGTTATGTCACGGATATCTGTAGGCCCTTTTAATGTAGCTGGGATAGTGACATTCATTAGTGAATATGACATTTGAATTGTTCTTATCAATTAATGTTACTATATCTTCTCGTATTGTTATAGATATATAAAATCGACATGATTTTCTGAAACATGTTAACTAGTGAGTTCAACCCAAAGAAGAATGTGTTCTTCAAATTTGAAACTGCACTGGTTATTTCCATGCCTAATGTTCACTAATACAAGGGCGAGGGCCAGCACCCGATCCACGATTAGGGCATGTTATGGGCTTTCTTGTTCCGTAGATTGAATATGAAAAATCCTATCTTAATGTTGGGGTTGAAATAAATACACTTTATAATATAGAAATCAGTCTTCTTCAACCTAGATTGCACGGAAACCTAGTATTTCTTAAAACGCTTATTGGGGTTTTGTGAGAGTGAGAGTATGAATAGACTGTCCGAATTGTGTAATATTCTCCAAATTGTGAAACAGCATAATTTGCTAAGAACAAAAATCTTAACTAGCGTAAGTAGTGTGGATATGTGCATGAGTATTGCATAGGTAAGTCAAATAGCATACCAAGAGTTCCACGAGAAAACGCCGATTTAAATCACAAACACCAAATTGGATTATTATACTAACCGATATAACAGCTCGATTTCCAGAATAAAGCACAATGAAAACCTGCTTTAAATTATTTCCTTGAAATTGAGATATTTCTTGTCTCATCCATTGGGCAATAAGATTTGGAGGATGGCTGTATCCTCCTGTAGCAATAGCTGAAAAAGCAATGGACCTAAAAACAAGATTACAATAGTTTCAACAATTCACAATGTTGTGAATTAAAAAGTTAAATGATAATCTAGTAATTGATATACGGTGTATCTATCTACCTGTCCTGCTTACTAAAAAAGGTCCATTTCCTTAAAACTGTAGCTAATTGTCTAGAACAGTGATTTTCAACGAAGTTTTTATTACTATGCATTATATGTGTAAACCTTGGTTACCTTCATTACAGGCTATCACCCGACTCAACCAAATATTCGAAAAATTATTTCAGATTTCCAATATATTTTGGACAACTACAATAGACTAAAAGAAATTTTCCAAAAACCACCTAGATCAGGGGTGTCAAACTCGTGGGTTCTCGTGGGCCGCATTGCATTTTTGGAATTGTTCGAAGGGCCGCAAACATTTTCTGGTAAATATTTAATAATGTATACTTGGAGTATATTTTTAGACAGGTCTAGTTTGTGACATATATTGTGATGCAATTAAACAGCCGAATAAAGTTTTGTTATTTTTTTGAATTTTAAATGCCATTTACATATTAATTTTTCCATTTCACTATTACTTCAATTTACTGTATTTATCATAAATATCATAAATAAAAATCATAAATTTTTATGTACAACTATCCAAATCATTTTTGAACAAAGTTTTGATAAAGAAAGAATAATACCTACACTAAAAATGACTTAATCTAAATATATAAACTTAAAATTTACAAAAATACTAACTAAAGAATAAACTCAGTGTTTTTTTTTATTACACATGTCCCGACGTTTGGCATCTCTTGTGTGCCACCAGCTTACTAATATCAGGCTGAAATGATTTTACAGTAGCAACTCTAATTAACGAGGTCACATGATCATCGGTTACTCTGGATCGTTGAGAATGTTTGATTAATTTCAGTAAAGCAAAAATATTACGTTTATCATTTCATGTATAGATCAGTGAACAAGCAAATGACTGACTTTTCGGACCAGACATTTCCCACCACATTTCGCGACATTTCCTACCATTACGTGGCATCAATTTCACTTCGAAAAATGTAATATATATCTATATTTAGATAAAAAAAATATTACAATAATTGTTAAGCGTTCGAGGGCCGCATTGGAAGTTCTCTGGGGCCGCATGCGGCCCGCGGGCCGCGAGTTTGACACCCCTGACCTAGATTATATTATCGTAAATTCTCTTTTGGCAGATTAGTCAGAACAAAATGAGGACCAGATAGTACCCGTAAGAAAAAAATCCAGAATCTTTTCAATGTGGCAGAAAGTCACGCAGTACTTTCGAAGAGGTAAGAAAAATAGAATAATGCCACAAAAGATGAATATTAACGAAGTTTGATAGAATTATAAATCTGTCATTCATTGTTTAAATCATTTCCTGTGCTTAATGTTTTTCAGATAATTGAATCATACAAGGTCAAGTATGTCATCAACAGAGGAATAATCCACCAACTTATAATTTACACAGTTTCATTTCTATAAACACCTATATGGCCTCATGGGCTGAAAAGGGTTCAAAAAATAGAGTTTTAATGTAAATGCAACTTTTTTATATTCTCATTACTACGAATTACAATGAAGATGCATGAAAATTGATTATTTTGCATTGGTTTGCTAGTCTTAAGATAGCGTGCAAATGCGTTAGTCGTGTGCAGATCGCTGATTTGCAACTTTCATTGTTGATAAAAACTGCTTGCAAATATAAGTACTGCCAAACATAGCAAGTATGCGACGTTAGTGTGCAGTTAATTATGCAAACCTTTTTTCGGACACACTGTCTGACCTAAAATCATTTATTTACTCACAATAAATATACCAAATACAATTATTGAATTTTAAGTATAACAATAGAATAAAATTTGATAAATGATGAAACTTACTCATAGTTGACATCGTACTATTTTAGGTTTTTGTGAAGAAATATCAACCATTATGCGGTCGAATAAATCTGCTCCTGTCACGTGTTTGACCCCTGGTCTAAAAGATAGTCTTCTGTGTAGTAAAAACATAATAACATTCATCATGCAACAGCGAAATTGCAACCCCAACAATGTTACAAGCTGCTACATGCTTAATTAACGGCAACAGTTGATTAGGTGAGAGTAGAAAATTTATATAGAACAGAAAAGTGTGAACTTCTTATTTGCAAAATTAAGCCTCAATGCAGGTAAAATGAACTCCCAAGCAGTAAATTTATAACTGGTTAAGAAACGTTTGGCTCAACAGCTTTTTCAGAATGGAGGTGATTGGCCAATTAAAATGATGAGAAGAAAGTTCCAATGTGCAGTTAGTTACTTGATTAATCATTCGTAAAGCATATCAAGTCTTACTTGAATCTGGACATCTCAGCTTTTTGTAAACTTTTCGACACAACTGATTGTATAATTCCTTGCGAATTCCTCTGATTATAATTTGTCACAAGTGCATGATATAATTTTCTACATGGTAGCGATCCTCCATCAGTTTCCAGAACATCTCCGACATTGAATGGTCGCAGTAGATTTGCACATTGTTGCTACAAAGATATATAATTGCAATAAATCAAAGGATAATTGATATGTTACTCTAGAACAGACATGGACAAAGTGCGCCCGCGGGCCAAATCTAGCCGCTCGGTAATTCAATCTGGCCCGCCTGATGTTGCCACAACCAAAATCAAATGTTTGATGCTTTAGCTAAAATAACTCAAGGAATTTGTTGACGATTGTGGTTATATTTAGTTTTGGCCAAGACTTGTCGTTTTCTACCTTCGCTTTGTAATACTGTAAATATTGTTCATAAATGTAACTTTTACGTCACACTTTCATGCCCCACCAGTCTAAGTAGACAGAATTTTTAGCCCCTCGTTTCAAAACCATGCCCACCTCTGCTCTAGAAACTAACATCTTTTAAGTTTTGACCTTTTTTGATCAAGAGTGTTTATAGCCATTGACTGCGAATTCTGTTCATTGACAGCAATTTTTTAGTAAAAGATATCTTTGAGTAAAACGCTTTGAATTAGTGAAGTTTGCTACCATGAAACTCTCAATCGACCAAATTGATTCTTGAGCTTCAAGTCAACCATAATTTATTGGTGCACAGAGCAACACCATAATTCTGTGGAATTTCTAATATTATTTGTGAACTATCTCCAATTTTTTATCTTAACCAGGTATAAAACTTCACACAGAAATACAAAATTTCATATAAAACACAAGAATTGCATACTATTATGTTTGCTCCAGCTTTTTGACCAAGTAATTTTGACACAGCTCCAGCCTTCGCAATATTATTCACATTCTGTGTATCTGTTACATTGACGATAACATCGGCCTGAAAATAAACCCATACAAGTCGTAAAAAAAATATGTTTTTCAGTCTACCTATGTTGGTCTGAGTTTCATATTCATCACAGGGGACAAAACAAGTGAGATAACGTAATCACTTGATACATCAAAGAACGACTTAAACCCTTATCTGTAACCTAAAAACAAGCTGTGGCATTGGAAAAAAATAGATTAATCATACAACCAATCCCCACAACAATTTTGTATTCCATAAGAGAAATACTGCCTCATTTTTATTGATATTGTTTTTTTGCAAAAAAGTTCATAAATGTGGTTTTAAATATGAGCAGGCTTGGTCAAAATTTCAAATTGAGCCCAACCGAGGCTTGGAAATGCCTAATTTTTGTACAATATTTTTTGTCAATTTAGCACTTGAGAACAAAGAAAATTTTTTATTGTTAGAACCAGGTCTTGTTCGCTTCAGGTAGAATAATACACATTGTATTAATTCTTACCAATAACTGGAAAGAGAAATACCTAAAAATATGGTGTGATAAGTACTACGCGGTACGTCCAAGGGTTAGTTAACAGCTGTATTTTCCTTTCCCCTGAATCAGCAAAACCAAAATGTTCTAAATCAATCACTTTATCTGGTGGTAGTTGTTTTAGTTTTGAATTACCCATATCAGGCATAAACAGGGAGTACTGCATTGCACCAAGCAATTTTTACACTAAAGCTGAAACACAAAATATTGTTAATAATATAGCTACATGCTGTGTTGATATATCCCCAACAATGACGCTAATTCTACAGCAAGAAGTTTGCACTGTTGAGCCAGAAGCTTGATTGATCTGTTGAGATCTTGAAGGTTGAGACAAAAATCTTGAAGGTTGCAAAAGCGTTTCTTTGGGTCGGTATTTCTTAACAGCTTTTACAAAGGCGTCCAGTACTGCTTGATTGTCGAGTTCAACAAAATCAACCTTTGATTTGTGAAAATAAAAAAAAAATTCGGACTTGAATTGGCAGTGTCCAAGCATTTATTTATATGCTAATATAAAGTCATTACTGGATTAAATGTCATATAAAACTCACTTGGCTCGAAAAGTGGTGCTTCATGACAAGCATTAGAAACAACACACCTAATCAACTTCAGCGAGTTTAGAGGTTTGAATTTAGCAGAAGATAAATATATGTGAAACAATAGCTGGAAACATTAATACATGCACCACTGGTCAGTTATGTCTGCCATTAAGTTTATATAACTGAATCTAATAACTGGTTAAGTATCAGCCGAGCATTAGACATAAATTGAAAACAGACAAAAAACAAAGTTTACAAAATAATTAAGCAATTTTACCAGCTTTCGTTTCCCCAAAAATTAATATGAAAATTCTATCCCACTGTTTTTCGTGGAGCATTTACCTGCTTAACACTTGAATTCGGAGTTTCATTGAAATAATCAACAACAGCATCCAAAATAAGTGGAATGCAGACACTAATTTGTCCACCAAAGACGCCACAACTTATAGCAGGTATTGCTACTGATTTTAATCCAGCAGTTCCAACACATTTCAGACTTCGTAACACGCAGGCTTTCAGAAGAAGTTTGGGATCTGATCTGCTGGAGATTGAATTCCATCTGGAAAAACAAAACATCTCATTTGTATATGAATAAAAACTGACTATAGAATCAGGAAGGCAAACAAAACAAGGTTTAAAGCGTACAGAATTTAAATTTCATTCATTTCATACAAATTGCAAATGAGCTAAACAATCTGAATAAATCATGTATCTCAATATATTGAATGAAAAAAAACAATTTTTTTTATACACGTCATAAGGTAATTGTTGAAAAATACCAATTGCAAATACCAAAAAATTGTTTTCGAATACCAAATAGTCGAATGAGAAATATTTTTAATATAATACAGTCCAGAATATCAGAGGTCGACACTCCCTTTGAAAATAATAGAAACATTGAAAAGTCGGTAACAAAGCGTTTTTGCTGATTGTTTTTGTCACCGTATTCATTTTTTTATGACTTTATTTTATTGAACACATTTTGGTAAATTTTTGTTCTCGAGGTTTTACCTCTTTATTGTAGACAGGGGAAAAATCACTTTAAATATTGAGTACTTGAGATGAATAAAGTCGCTTGAAGGCGGATACTTTTATTTCGATTTTTTTTTCTATGCAACCCCCCTTTAAAATTTGGAAACTTACATCTCTACTTTAATAAATTTCAGGTAAGAAAATATGATAAAGTTAACCTTGGACCGATAGCATGAACAATCTTCTTGCAAGCAGGTAAGTTACCAGAGGATGTCATTTTTGCACTTCCAGCAAGCAAATTCCCATGATTCTTTCTAATGATTTCGTACATTTCTTTTTGAATTAAATCCCCATTGTCTTGGTCTAGAAGAGAAAATAAAATAGGAAAATAAAACAAAAAATTTTGATTTTTTCAAGAGCTCTTAGACATGAAATATATTATTTAATCAGTTATGCAGTTTTAGATTTTTTAAACAATAGTGGTTTCTGAACTTGGCAATTTCTGAAAATTGTAGAAAACATTCTATAACAATGAGTCACAGACTGGAAATCATGAGGATTGTGAGTTATAAATACAAGAGAGCAATGCTCGAATAAATGGCCATGAAACCTGTGCTTTGCAACGAAACTGGGAACTGAGTTCCATGAAATTGTCAGTGAACCAGTGTTTCTGTAAATTAGAAAAGTGTTCCCAAAAATTAAAATTGAACAGCTTTTTTATAATGCGCTTGCATAGAAAAAAATACAAATGAAAGTATAACCCTTCAAGCAGCTTTATTCTCAATATTACTCAATATTCGAAGTAATTTTTCTCCTGTCAACAATAAAGAGGAAAAACCTCAACAACAACCAAATTGGCCTTAATGTGTTCAATGAAATAGAGTCATGAAATATAAAAATTAAATACTAACCTAGTTCCTTGATAACCCCAGAAACCCCTCCAGGAAGAAGTGCAAGTTCAGGATTTGAAGCGTTTACTATTACATCACACTTATGTTTGACAATATTTGTCTTCCATACTTTCAGTTTGACAGAAGTTCTTGCCAAAGTTACTGAAATCAGTTCTTGTTCTTTAAAATCCTGTACAAGAGATTGTTTTGACTGACAACGAGATATTAAGTTAGTTTTCCATTTATATGATAATGCCATATGCCTCGGGATTAATAGGGCACTAAATATCTTGAAATTTGTTTACCATTGCTTGTCAACTGGGGCCCCCGAAAATCCATAAAAATATTTGAAAGAGGAGAGGCTTTGTGTACATCATTGTATCAGTTCATAGTTTCCCAAACCAAGCTACACAGTTGTTCTTGCAGGACAAGAGCAAAAGCCTTCACTATGTACTATGTGCAATTAATATGCAATAATTTTAAAGTAAATTAACAGTGATTTGTTTACTTTTTCTATCGTCACACTTTAAATCTTTCGCTTTTGTTTGTTGACCCTTTATTTTTAAACTTTATTCACAAACAAAATAACTGGCGTAATTGTGACAAAAGCAAAAATTGGTATGTTCATGATAGAGCAGGGTGAAACAATAGCTGTGGAGAACCATTGAATTAAAAGATGCAAAAGCCCAATTGACTTAAAATTTAAGTATGGGTATAAAATAAATTTAAGTATAACTTACTACAGATGAGGATATTGGAACTATCGGTTCCAAAAACAAATTCTTCTTATTATATTCAATCCATTCTGCACATTCTTTTGACATGGTAAGAATGATGCAATTATTAACTCGTCCTGTTTGTTCGAGAAATTTTCTGCCTTCTTCTCCCTGATAATATTCTTTAATTCCGGGTTCATCCAAAGTATGCGTCATTTCAATGATTGTATTGCGTAACTTTCTAAAATCAGTATGAACTGAAAGAAAAATAAGGCTGAATATCTAACAAGATATATTGTTAAAAAATCTTTCCATATCAATGAAGTAAGTATATGGACTACTTATGTTTCAGAATCTTTTATGAAACGCTCATTCACACCTTTCATCTTGAATAAGGTCCTGTACAAGTACCAACAATTCAATGATATGAGAAGATGTGCTATTTTAGGAAGGACTGAAATCTGCCTGGAATGGCAAAGTCTACTAAATCTCTTAATCCCTGGGTGAGGTGGTAAGTTTGGGATTTGAATCATGATGTGTAAATTAAATCAATAATTGAACACTTTCTGTTCCACGAACGTATATACAAGTAATTTGGCACATGCCATTCGATGCTACAAACGTATCTATGGGCTTTCAAAAGAGAAAAAGTAAAAAAAAGAATAAAAGTTCAGGTTTAGGTGTTCACAAACAATTTTCTCTCATCTCTTGTTGCAGTGCAATTAGTATGCAGTCTTTACTAAAATCAAAAATTACTGAAATCAAAATAGTTACTATACCTTCTATGTAATTTTGTAGCTAAAACCAAAATGTTATAAAAGTCTTACCATCATCTAATGCCCTCATTTTTCCTGTTGCAAAAACTCCGCCCCCTCCTTCAGGAGTCAATCCACACTTTATTTCTCTCCTTTCACAAGCTTCAGGAGTAAACAGAGGAGATCTTTCTATGACAAAACGCGCACTACCATATGGCAATTGCAGAAAATATCGTTTGATCGCATTGTTGTCAAGAAATTTGTTTATTTCAACTTTCAGCATTTTGACTTTTGATCTGATTCCAACCATCAGGATTTCTTCATTTGGCTAAAAAATGACCCAAAAAGCTTTAAAAATATATACAAGTTCAATGTCATTTAACAGTAATAACAATATATTTTGAGACAATCATGATAGCCTTTGATGTTTCAAGCAAACAGCACCAAAAAGCAACTTCTTTTACAAATTTACTACAATAATATTATAAATGATATTGAAAATATATACATAGCTTACATATATCTGTTTGCATTATCGAAGTTATCATTGATTTGTTATAACAAACTAAAGATAAAAACTAATGATAAAAAATAGGGATTCGAAGAGTATATGTGCTCAAAAATAAGAACTACCGGTAGTTCCCTCTAATTTCATACCAATATTATTATTGTGGTACATTATAGCGTAAGTAGTGACACTGTGATTTTATCACCATGATTCTTTTTTGATTTATATGAACAAAAACACCTAAGTATTTTACTCTAAATTCTGAAGTCTGCTTTAACCTTTCCATTCCATACCATTCCAAACATCTCAAGAAGTGTGGATTATTGTGATGTATTTTCATTGTGATGGAATTACCCTACCGAAATCACCATAATGAAATTACTATGGTGAAATTACCAGATCCCCAGATAGGAGTTTACTTCGAAGGATATTAAAATAATTTTAAATTAACAAGCTCTCTTATGATACAATTTGCAGAGATGAGGTAAAACAATCCAAATATCATAAACCTACTTGGGGGCTCCCGAAGTATGCGAACCAAGATGGTGGACATCGGAATGTAATATGTGTACTAGGTTAGAGTTAGGCCATAATTTTATGTATAAATACTACGGGAGGCTCTTGGCTAGTCTTCGAACTGATAATAGGACTAAAATAAGGAAAATTGGAAAAAACTTATCGCCTAACCCTAACCTGTTACCCATGTTACGTTCCGATGTCCGCCATCTTGGTTCGCATACTTCGGGAGCACCCCTACTTGAGTATGTATCTAAATATTAGTACACTGCACCTACTGATGGGACGAAGATGGGGGAACATAATTGAAGACAGACCAGAATTGAATACAGAATAGTAAGGTAAGTGTGATAAGGATGTGGTAAATTCAAACTATGGTGTATATTTGCTGGCTTGTTCTATTCCTAGGTAATAATATATGCAACCTTGATATAAATTCCACATGCATTATCTCGTCGTAAATCTTGATGAAATTCTTTCCAAGCAGGAGATTTTACAACTTTAGCTCTTGGTTCATCAGTCCGTATCGTTTCAATAACAATATATTCCTTGATCAGATTGATTCCTTGTTTGAAGTCATTAATTGTTCCGACTCTGAGACAAGGTTCTTCACCATCTAAGCCAATCATAGCTAGAAAAAAAGAGAAATTGTAGAGACTCTTTAGAAAAGAAATATGGGTGTAATTATAGGAAGGAAATTCAGTGCAAATTAAAAAAAAGTGATATTTTATTTGACACCTACTCGCCTTTTACTCCAAACAAGACTCTCACATGCATACTGCCACTGATGCCTCACAATATGATAGACGCTATCATTTAAAATTGATTTGCAGGAAAGAATTTTATATGATAGACGCTATCATTTAAAATTGATTTGCAGGAAAGAATTTTCATATTCATTTTTGGGTGCTCCCGAAGTATTTGTACCAAGAATGCGCACAACCTGAACATAGTATGTGTACCAAGTTAGGGTTCAGGTTGTGCGTCATCTTGGTATGAATACTTCCGAAATGCCCATTTTTGTGGGGAAGAAAAGTGAAAAATGATGTAATCAAATGGTCTCAGTTTCAGATTCGAGTCGAAGAATCCATGCATTTTTAAAATTCAAATTAAATTACGAGTCCACGTCATTTTTTACTGAGTCCAATAGGCGTAAATCATGCTTGTTTTATCAATTAATGTTCCCGTTATGTATTCTCACTTTCATAAATCTCAGTACAAACCATTTAAAGTTGAAAATCCAAGACTCGATGCTGGGAAAACATACACGGATACTACTTGTATATAGCCTATTATAAAATCTCACAATAAAATATTTTGAAGTCAAGTCAAAATTACAACCCGAATCATGACTCCCTGTTGGACCTTTTTCCTACTCTGAGTTAGAATCAGAGTAGACCGTAAATTTTACCCGACTCCACAGACCTCGCCAAGCCACAAGTTACAGACACCAGATGAACACAATGATACGATTTTAAACTTGTAGCTCTGATAATAAACAGACAAACAGTATTGAATCCCAATTTGCTTCTAGTTGGTTAGCATAAGTATGTCTACCTATTATATTTTTTTCCCTCAACTGATTTTGAATTAGTTTGGTTATCACTTCAGATCCTGACATTGACTCAGATAAATATCTGACAACACTTTCTTCCAAACCATTCAATCGTTTTTTTTCAATGGTCTGAAAAGAGAATAAAAACATTTGGAAATTCCCAAATTTTAATTATTTGCATGTAATAAAAGTTTAATAATCAACAAATTTTAATATTTGTGTTTCGATCAGTATATCTATTGAACGTGCTAATGTATTCTAGACCAAAGGTTTTCAACCAGAGGGAATCTAACCTGCTTTAGGGTCGTTGATATATTTTGCAAGCCCATTGTATTTATTGTAATTCACTCAGGTCATACAGGTAAAGATAGTGTAAGGAGGGTAAATTTTACTTCTGAAATTTTCCAAGGGGTAAACTATGGAATAAAGGTCCCTCCCTGATCTCAGGGATTTGGATGTTTTACCATTGTCATGATCAATCTGAACTGGTAACTGTACAAAACTATAATTTATCAAAAAGCATATTAAAACGCTGTTTTGTGTGATAACAATTATGGAATTATAGAATTTTTTATATATATATGGGGTAGAAGGGAGAAGACTATAAAATTCTTTAATTTCTTGGAAGACGCTTATTCCCGCCTCTCACAAATTGTGTAGCCTGCGGCACCAACACAGTTAAGTCGAATTCGTTGAATGCTGGGGGAAGGACATTGTAGGACATTGTGCCAACATGTTCGCTGAACCACATTACCCCACGATTTATAGCAAACCAGAGAATCCTTCCTGGTATACAGATTGGATGATGAGTCCAGAACTCCCCTTGCAAATCACACAAAGGCTTATTTTTAGTTAATTATTCAATGAAAACTGAAATAATAGTACAAGATTAGTCACATACATTTAACCTAGTCAAAGCATCAATCTGAAAAGCGGAAAGTGCAGACTCGGGTCCTGTCAATATAATTTTTTGTTGTTTTATGTCACATTTTATCTGCACGTTTTTGTGCTTTATTCTCAGTTGTTCAACAATTCCACAGTTCACCATAACTCTGAAATAATAAGATTCACCTTAATAAACATATTCAGTCATTAGCAAGTTCATAGTTAGTAAATTTCCTGAAACAAGTCAAAATATTGTCCCATAGTAATCCGAATGGCACAATGTAAATCAAATTCTAATATATACAAGCTTGTATGAAAGTTAATTGAACACCTTGCTTTTTTGCAAGGGCAAGCATGACCCTGAAAGTTAATTCAACCTCATCCAGGGTCTCGAATAAATTGGTTAATCATCATTACCAAGAGAAAATTGATGACTGCAAGCGATGTTTAAGGAAAAAAAATCGCTTGCTATTTGAAAATCAACTTCAAACGTTTCGAAAATTTAGGGTAGACAGATAGATAAACCAAATATAATATGGTGGCCTTCTAAAACAAAATAACTTCTTAGGTGTAATTGTGTATTCATAAAGATAGGATAGAACGGGATTTACATATCTATTCTAAGGAGACGGCAAGGAGTCTAGCAATCCTGTCGCACAGATTGAAGAAGGCTCTGTGGTTAGCACATATGTAACAGGCTAACTATTCCCCCTTATCTGATATTGACTGGGTCGAGTACAGGTGTTGGTTCGGCATATCATTAAGTTGTCTTACTGATTTTCTACCCTCTCAAGATAAATATAAAAATTCTGTCTTATTCTATTATCTGATTGAAGAAAAAAAAACATTTTAGAAAAAGTTCATTTCATTAATAAAATGTTGTTTTTGTGTAAATTAAAGCATTTGTATAAATTAAACTATCCATCAGCCCTTTTCATAACAGATGAAAAATCTACGGTAACTCACCCAAATTGATCGTTATTGACTGACATTTCAGTCATACTTGAATTCACACAATTTTTTATGTGTTCCATCATACGATCAACTGATGACTTAATTCCAGTTATTTCAACAACTGGTTCGTTCTGCATCCAACTGTAAAAGAAAACACAAAGTTGATTGTCTTGATAATTAGATGTTTAATTAAAATACCTTATTTTTTTGAAACTGATGGACACTATCCAATTTTCAGTATTCAAAGATGGAAAAAGTCGCTCAAAGGCCATTACTTTCATTTCATTTCCGTATACAAATGCGTGTCTGTATCCGTCACTAATAACCAGTTAGTTATTGCAAGATATCATCAATACTTCTGGCTTCTAACAGAACATTAAACTATCCAGATAAAAGAATAAAAACGCTTTCTCACCAAACAATTAAATCACCATTGTCAACGTTTCCAGTATATTTCTCATCAATTTCAGAAAATAACTTATAAGAACGAGCATTTTGTAGTTTTGATCTTTCGAATGTATGAGATGATGATGTATATTCCACCAAAAAATCCTCAAAAACTTTTTGACACCTTACGTTAAAATCATTTTGTGTCTCTCTTTTCTTTTTCTGTATAAAGCAGAATATAATTAAAATCGGGCATGCTAATGAATAGTTTTAAACAAAAGTTACAACAATAATAAAGATGACAAAAAACATGAAATATGTAATACTATTTTACCATAATTCAAATGGAGACAGACGAGAAATCACACAAAATGCAAATGAAAAAAATCAGATTTCATAAACTGAACTCAGATAAGCCCATTTAATTATATATCAAATCATATAATCAAATTATTTTTATAAAACTCGTTCTATTTATTAATCCCATAAAAGGCATAGTTTTAGGTGACAGTAATATTTACAGCAATTGGCTTTTGCAATCGCAATTGACTTTTGAGTATCTTATGGAGAATGAACACTGATTTTTGTGTCAACACCTTTTACAATAAAAACTGATAAATTGAAATGATGTTCTCTTTTCCAATTTGCAATTTCAGTGCAGTTATATTTAAAAAGGTTCCAGTACAAAAGTCGTGAGTAAAGTTGAGTCATAAGTCATCCAAGTCTCGAGTCAAGTATGAATCTCAGCTATTTTACAAGTTTCGAGCAGAATCACTGAAGTCAAATCAAGCCAGTGCAGTTTCTAGTCATAGGCTGAGTTCCAGTTACAGTCAACTACATAAATGCAGGTGAAATGAACAAATATGAGTGAGATGACACATAGAATCCCATATTTCAATAAGCCAATGTTTTTTTTAGCTCCAACTATTAATACATTGACTACATCTACATGGTCCCAACTCACCCAACTCACTTTGAAGATGAGGAAGTAGCTTGAGTCTCTTTTCAACACCAATAGTAGTTACCTGATTTGATGTGAACACAAACATCATATCCTGATCTTGTTGTTGTGGTCTGAATTCAACAGTTGCCAGACATTTGTAAGCATTCTTCAATTTTGAATTATGCTTTTGACTTCCAGTTATAAACTTGATGATCTTTCCATCACAATTTGGCTTCAATTCAAAAGGTTCCAGTCTGACATCAGGTTGCGGGACTGGTTCTGAAAAGTATTATTTGTTATTTTTTAACTCAAAATAGTTATAACAGTATTATTTCTGATATGACACAGGAAAGAGCAACTAAACATTACCAACTGACAATTGGAGAAAAGCATACATTATTTCACAGAAATTTATTTTTCTTGGAGTTTAGGACCTGGAGTCAAATTGAAAATTATCTTCAATATGTCAGGTCAAAATTATTGTTAACCAGAAAACAGAAGTCAAAGTCCTTTTGTGAAAAGCAAAAGTTTGCAGCTAGAGTCGAAATAAATTTTTCCCTACTATAAAGCCCTTTTCAGTATAATGTAATGGTAAAATACCATCATACCTGATACACAATATTATCAATTCATACATTGTACATAAACATCATAAATCAGGTTTTTCATTAATAGAATTTATTGGATTAAATAAAAAATAATATAGGAATTAATGTAAAACCTGGTTTCTTTTCAGGTGTTGGTTTGAAATTATCCAATATATTTAAATGATCGTTTGCAAGAGAATGATGATATAGTTCAACTTTAACTGGTTTCTTATTGATAATAATTGGATGATCACAAGGAACATGGAATTTTTCAAAAATTCGCTCAGCATCTATAAAAAATGAAGTACGGTATGTGAAAAGTTGAAAAAGTGATTTTGCATGATTTCCGGAATTCTACTTTTGAACTTTAAATTCAATGCTATGGAGTTTTTTTATCAAAAAATTTTTCTTGCTTTTTCTTTAGCAGTATTGTCTTGGCAGCATTGACACCTCGTCAGGGTTGCATAACAAAAATAAATATCTGAATATGGACACATGTTTTTCTTTTGTTAGTAATCAATTTTTGGGACTCAAGAACTTTACACTTGGAGTAATGCTAAATAACATTAAATATTCATTCTGCAAATTTTTCTAGTTTAAACCAGTGTCTCCATAACCATAATTCAGAAATGTGTTTAAGGTAGAATTTTGGTAAATTCTTGTGCTATTTAGTTGCTTAGCACCAATTGGCATGACAGAAATCTTTTCAAGTCAACCTAATATTGTGTACTTCTATAATTTCTGGGTGAGTTGTTGAGCATTGGGTTTGTTTAACGGAAGATCTTCAACTTATGGAAGCAAAATAATTAGATCCGAGGCCTCCGCAACATTTGATCATTTCCAGTAAGTTGAAATAGAACAGCAAAGTACCTGTGTGCAGTGCAAAATATACCAAAGCCTGGTTGTCTTTCAATCTATCAATCCTGGTGATGGGACCACCGCCAGTACGTTTTTTGCTTTCAAATATCAGCCTTATTTTACCATTTGTTGCGCAAGTTGGAATGTCGAATACTTTTAAACAATCTGTCCTCAGCAAAGGTGTGGCCTGATCGGAAAATTATTAATTTGCTTATATTAAAAATCTGTAAACAGAAAACAGCTGTCTAACTCAAATAGGAATATGTTGTAACAAGATATTAAACATAGGTTATAGATAGGTACAAATAACATATAATTTTTGGCGCTCCAGTAGTAGGTGCACCAGGATGGCGCACAACCTGATTACCTTAACCTGGTACACATACTATGTTCAGGTTGTGCGCTATCTTGGTGCACACACTAAGGGAGCAGCTAATGTTTAACACAATCTGATAAGATTTTTGCATTTATTCCGGGGGAGAGGAAAGCTGATAAAATGGCTTAATCATGTGCCAAACAAACCACGGCCTCTATGTTGGGTATCAAGAGAGTTGATTGTTGAAAATAGTATTGTCGAGTATGCCAAACGACATATATGATTTAAATTTGGATAAACAAATATCCGTTGATACTGGTACCAAGATTACGAAATTTTTAAAAAATATACAATAAACTCGTATCAGAGTGTGGCAATATCGTCAAAAATATTTGCAGTGTATACCAACATACTTTAAGTGAATTTCCTTCCAACTTTTTTGCTTTTATATTTTGGAGAAGATTTTCAGTTTCTGATACATCTGAAAATGTGAGATATGCTAAATGTAAAATAAATTAAAAAATTAAATTTTTGTGCACTCAAATTAAGTTGATTAATTTTTTTAATGTTAATAAGTAAAGCAGAATGCGGAAAATGATTTTTTTTGATTTACCAATAATACTGTTTTTTTGAAAAATCAGCCAGGCGACTTGTAAATTACAACTGAAAGTTCACAATGAACAAGTCTTTAGACATGTATCCATAAAGAAAACTATGATTCGAATCAGAGTTTAGTTTAACTTACCTTTCTCGGGTCTTGCGATCATAGTCGGCATTGTTATGCAAACGCACTGCTTCTTTGATCCTATGTATTCTCACAAAATCGCGAGATTTATGTTTTGTACTAGTTTTAATATTTGTATTTTGAATCAAAAATTGTGTGAAATTTGTGAACTTTTTGCGACCCACAGTTTGGGAAGACCTGGTTTAACCAACCCACTGTTACAAATAATTAGAAAAATTTGTTCAAACAAGTTGTATGTACCGTATTCATTTCCATATTCAATTCTGTAAACACCAGGTAAATCAATTTTCACACAACTGCTTGGTGCAGTTTCATTCACAGAACAGCTTTCCAAATACATTTCTAATGTATCCATAGTTATTTGGGCTCCAACACCCTGAAATAACAGAAAATTGATAGAATTTTGTATACAAATGTTTCATATGACGCTTATTCAATCTCTCTACATGCAGCCACTGATATCTAATGACATAAAAGAAGCCACTATTATTTTGAAAACACCGCTAGGCTATTGTGGAGCCCATATTAATATTATGTCGACATTTTAATCTGATATCTTAGGTTGGGCTATTTAAATAGCATTCCCTTTTTCTTTTCTCTAACTCTCAAATGTTTTATATCTAGCACAAAAATGATGAGCTGATACACAAAACATCAAAAAACTATAATACATCGCATCAAGAAAATTTGCAAGGATTACTAAAGTGGATACCAAATTGGTAATTGAGAGCAGTGAACAATGAGGAAAATTAGGTAGAACCATGTTTAGCAATATACACACAAGGCTTACCTTCAACACAAAGATATTTTCAAAATATGAAGGGATTAATTTTGGGTAGATCATGAATTCCCCAACATCAAACTTTTGATCGTTCTTCTCAAGACAAGATTCACAATCTGCGAAAAGCAATTTAATACTTCCATACTATACTATACTGATTAAACATATATATGCTGAGATGTTTTATAGTGCATGGAACAGATATAGTTGGATACAGAATTCGGGTCTCGTGAAGCAAACACCGTGACTGCTTAAATACCCCCAAACATAAATGTGGAATGAAAATGAATGCTGCAAGAGATTAAATAACGCCAAACTAAATTGTGATATAAAAATGTAACCAAAATTTTCATTTTTTCTCTAAAAATAAAAGTCCGTATTGTGGGAACACAACACGCTAAACCAGGGATCGGCAAACTACGGCCCGCGGGCCGGATCTGGAACAATATAATCCGGCCCGCGAAGCTTCATTGAATTATATTAACAAAACAACTGTATTGACAATTTCCGTATTTCCCGGCGAATAAGTTGCTTTTCTAGACCCAAATTTTTGGCCTGATTTTCGGGGGGTCGTCTTATTAGGCAATTATGATAATTTTTTTGGTGTCGCCCTATTATTCAATTCGTACCATAAAATACCAAATACCTTCGGAGATAGCATCCCCACGTCCTAATCATTGCCGTGTTATTTTAGATCCGTAATGTTCTTATATGGTGGACGCAATAGCGAGTTAGGTTGAACACAATTAGATTGAAATTGAAAGACAGTTTAAATTCTCGTAGTTGTTATGGATTGAATATTACGCTACAAGAAAAGTCATTATAGGCTATTTTAACCAATGCATGGATTGAATTTTACGCTACAAGAAAAAATCATTATAGGCTATTTTAACAAATGCGCAAACGCGGCGACCGCTCAAATGTCTCTGCATGGTAATTTGAGATTCCGATGTTGATGCGATTTTACTACTCGTCTTATTGGCAGGTTATATGCAAAAACCCATTTTTTCAAGCTTAAAAACGGGCCTCGCATTATTTACCGGGTAGACTTATTCGCCGGGAAATACGATATATTCTTTATGTAACAGAATTTATTTTGAGACACTAAATTATATTATAACCTAACAAGTATATAATTCACAATCACTCGTTGAATGAGCCTATAAATTGATTATAATTAGACAAATGGCAACAGAACGTTGAAGAGTTGATGCGGAGTGCAAATGGTTTCATGGCGCAGAAAATATTCAAATGTCTTCGCGCGCTGCTTGACATTTAACTGAAATCTGTGTGAAAAAATGTCATTCATTGGCCATTCCCTCGGTTTTTAACTTCCTAAAAATATACGCGGCCCGCCAATGACTTGCAACCTTTATTTTGGCCTGCGAACGACAAAAGTTTGCCGACCCCTGCGCTAAACACATTGGAAAACGGGAGGCGGACAACTTGACTCACGAGAGGACAGATAAGTCGTCCATCTTTTCGCATTTTCGACAGCGACGTTTTAAGACAATAAATGTGTAATTTCAATCTTTTTACATTAAAATTTCACATCAAATTTTTGTTGGATGTTATTTAAGCAGTTACGACGTTTACATCACTAGACCCCAGAATTCAATATGCAAAGTTAAACCATTTTTAAGAGAATATACTAAAAGCAAGAACACATACTCACTCAGACGTAAGCTCATCTTTGAGAAAGGTTAAGGACAAACACTGAAATGCCAGTCGCCACTGAGATTACCGTACTTGATATTATGGTGGAAATTATTTGGTCACTCTTGTAGTACAATAAACATACAAATAGCTCTAAACAATTGAGTATTCCTAATATGGGCAATGATATATAAAATAAATGTGAGTAATAGCAATGTTATACCTATAGGATCTTTAAATACAATGAGAAGTCCATCGATCATTTTAATGATGCAAAACACAGGTCCCCCATTTGACCGTTTCTTTGATTCGAAATGCATTGTCAATTTTTGAATATGGGTCGTTGATGTATCAATACCCTGAACCAATACACATCTGTAGAATAAGGCATATCATCAGCATTGCTTACCCATTTTATTACACCATTTGCAAGATTGAGGGCATTGGATTTGAATATGACCCCTGAATCAAATCTACATCACTCAAATTTTTATACATGATATAATATGAAAAATGAATGCATGATAAACAGTTTTTTTTTATTTCTTGAAGCTTTTACTTTTGTGTTGAAAATCTTTTGTCTACCTTAAAAATTTGCCATTTTGCACGACTTTCTTTATAACAAAATATTTTACATTTGAGTGAAAAAAAATTTTTTTGTATTGCTTTACCTTATTTCATGACTTATTAATTTTATTATTTACTTTTTTAAGAAAATTTGCTTGAAGCAAGGCAAATGTAAGTGAATTTTATCGCTAAATCAGAACCAAAGAAGACTGATCTCTGAGCAAAACTAGGAATGGCGGATAAGGTGTCGATTGGTACTAGAATAGTGTTGAAAGTGTTCTACTTCTATGTATTCAAAATTTAGAGAGAGAATGTTTCAATTCATTACTAAAAACTTGTGTGACATGTTTATTCAGTTAAAACTAACAAATAAATTCATAAATGGAGAATAAATAGCTGGTTTAAATTATTCTACCTTGACCCTTCATCAGCAGGTAACACTGGTAAACTGCTCCAATAATATGAATTTTCATACAAATTCTTCTGAGTCATTAAATCAAGAATGTTAGTTCTTGGAACTTTCCTAGCAGGAGGTTTGGTGTGTTCTCGATGAGGTGTTGAACTTGAATGTAAATTCTCTGTGGCTCCGAAAGGGCCACCTAATAAAATAGAATTATAAAAAGATGGGAATTTTATAGCGATCAATTAATTTTAAAATTTTCAGTATATACCGTAGATATCATGATGTAAAGAAGCATTCTTAGATAATGCATTGAAATTCCGCTGTTTAAAATGTTTAAACCCTAATAAAACTGAGAATAGAAGTGATTTGACAGAATTATAGCTTTTATCCCATGTCAGTCAGTCAGTCAGTCGTTTATTTTTCACCAAAATGAAACATACACGTAATGCGAACAAAAATTAGAGAAAACATAAATAAAGGCATTTCATGGTGAAGGGTGACGCGAAAAAACCAATGTTGGTTATCTAGCAGCGACACCTGTGATAAATGTCAACTTTGATACAAGTAGAATAGAATAAATCAAACACATTTAAGCAGTGAAGGAAAGAATATCCAAGAAAATCCAAAACCGTAACAAAAAAAGAGACTCCAGGCACAACCAGAGTAACCATGGGCAACAGTATAGTAACATAACAGCAGTCTGACCACAGTCAGCGTCGTGGAACCCTACAAGAATATTGCTTTTGAGGCCGCGCGGTATGATAGTGGCCATGTACGCCGGGATACGTAATTAAGGCAGTTAGTTATTAAGAAATATATTTTGAAATATAAGCACATCTTGATGGTTACAATTATCTTGAATATGGGAGCAAGTTCAAGAAAGTATTGGCACTGTGGTATGGTTTCCAGAACTGGAGTCATTGGAAAATTAGAGGAAGGAATTGGTATTAGATGAAAATACAATCCAATTCATGTAAACAGAGAAATGGAAAATTAACAGGTAAATACATCATTCAATTCTATGTTGTGAACTAAGAAATGCAAAAAGTTGAAAATATGACTAAAATATTCCGCTGGTTGAAAAATTATATAATTCTCCTACCTTTGCCAATGTTAATGACACGTAGAATATAAGTTGAAGTTTTCCTTACTATAAAGCCCTTTTCAGTATAATGTATAATATAGGAATTAATGTAAAACCTGGTGTGGGTTTGAAATTCTCCAATATATTTAAATGATCGTTAGCAAGAGAATGATGATATAGTTCAACTTTAACAGGTTTCTTATTGATAATGATTGGCTGATCACAAGGAAATTTGAATTTTTCAAAAATTCGCTCAGCATCTATGAGAAATAAAATGAATTATGTGAAAGGCTGAAAAAGTAATTTTGCATGATTTCTGGAATTCTATGTTTGGATTTGCTTCAATTCAATGCTATGTAATATTTTTTATCAAAAAATTCTGCTTGCTTTTTCTTTGGAAGCATTGACCCCCTCATAAGGGTTGCGTAACAAAAATTGTATCTGAATATGGACACCTCTGAATCTGAATATGTTTTTCTTTTATTAGTAATCAATTTTTGGGACTCAAGAACTTGACACTTGGAGTATTGCTAAACAACAACAAATATTTATTCTGCAAATTTTTCTAGTTTGAACCATAACCATTTTTCAGAAACGTGTTTAAGGTAAAATTTTGGTGAATTCTTGTCCTATTTAGTTGCCTAGCACCAACTGACATGACAGAAATCTTTTCAAGTCAACCTAATATTGTGTACTTCTTTAATTTCTGGCTGAGTTGTTGAGCATTGGGTTTGTTTAACAAAAGATCTTTAACTTATGGCAGCAACATAGTTAGATCTGAGGCCTACGCAATATTTGATCATTTCCAGTAATTTAAAATAGAACAGCGAAGTACCTGTGTACAGTGCAAAATATACCAAAGCCTGGTTGTCTTTCAATCTATCAATCCTGGTGACGAGACCACCGCCTGTACGTTTTTTGCTTTCTAATATTAACCTTATTATACCATTTGTTGCGTCAGCCGGAATGTCGAATACTTTTAAACAATCTGTCCTCAGCAAAGGTGTGGCCTGATCGGAAAATTATTAATTTGCTTATATTAAAAATCTGTAAACAGAAAACAGCTGTCTAAAACTCAAATAGGAATGTGTTGTAACAAGATATTAGACATAGGTTATGGATAGGTACAAATAACATATAATTTTTGGCGCTCCCGTAGTAGGTGCACCAGGATGGCGCACAACCTGATTACCTTAACCTGGTACACATACTATGTTCAGGTTGTGCGCCATCTTAGTGCACACACTAAGGGAGCACCTAATATTTAACACAATCGGATAAGATTTTTGCATTTATTCCGGGGGTGAGGAAAGCTGATAAAATGGCTTAATAATATGCCGAACAAACCACGGCCTCTATGTTGGGTAACAAGAGAGTTGATTATTGAAAATAGTATTGTTAAGTATGCCAAACGACATATATGATTTAAATTTGGCTGAACAAATGTTCGTTGATATTGGTACCAAAATTACGAAATTTTCAAAAAATATACAATAAACACGTATCAGAATGTGGCAATATCGTCAAAAATATTTGCAGTGTATAACAACATACTTTAAGTGAATTTCCTTCCATTTTCTTTGCTCTTATATTTTGGAGAAGATTTTCAGTTTCTGATACATCTGAAAATGTGAGATATGCTACATGTAAATAAAATTAAAAAATTAAATTTTTGTGCACTCAAATTAAGTTGATTAATTTTTTTAACGTAAATAAGTGAAGCAGAATACTGAAAAAGATTTTTTTTCCGAATTACCAATAATACTGTTTTTTGAAAATTCAGCCAGGCGACTTGTAAATTACAACTGAAAGTTCACAATGAACAACGCTTTAGACATGTAGCCATAAAGAAAACCATGATTCGAATCACAGTTCAGATAAACCTAACTTTCTCGGGTCTTGTGATCATAGTCGGCATTGTTATGCAAACGCACTGCTTCTTTGATCCTATGTATTCTCACAAAATCGCGAGATTTATGTTTTGTACTAGTTTTAATATTTGTATTTTGAATCAAAAATTGTGTGAAATTTGTGAACTTTTTGCGACCCACAGTTTGGGAAGACCTGGTTTAACCAACCCACTGTTACAAATAATTAGAAAAATTTGTTTAAACAAGTTGTATGTACCGTATTCATTTCCATATTCAATTCTGTAAACACCAGGTAAATCAGTTTTCACACAGTTGCGTGGTGCAGTTTCATTCACAGAACAGCTTTCCAAATACATTACTAATGTATCCATAGTTATTTGGGCTCCAACACCCTGAAATAACAGAAAATTGATAGAATTTAGTATGCAAATGCTATATATGACGTTTATTCACTCCCTCTACACGCGGCCACTAATATCTAATGACATGAAAGGAGCCACTATTGTTTTGAAAGAACCGCTAGGCCATTGTGGAGCCTATATTAATAATATGTCGACATTTTAATCATTTCCTATCTAGCACGAAAATGATGAGCTGATACACAAAACATCAAAAAACTATAATACATCGCATCAAGAAAATTTGCAAGGATTACTAAAGTGGATACGAAATTGGTAATTAAGAGCAGTGAACAATGAGGAAAATTAGGTAGAACCATGTTTAGCAATATACACACAAGGCAGAGCAGTGAACAATGAGGAAAATTAGGTAGAACCATGTTTAGCAATATACACACAAGGCTTACCTTCAACACAAAGATATATTCGAAATATGAAGGAATTAATTTTG
Source organism: Styela clava (assembly GCF_013122585.1). Classification (NCBI taxonomy): domain Eukaryota; kingdom Metazoa; phylum Chordata; class Ascidiacea; order Stolidobranchia; family Styelidae; genus Styela; species Styela clava. The sequence continues at coordinate 1,127,796 of NW_024102826.1, forward strand.
GGTAGATTATGATTTCCCCACCATCAAACTTTTGATCGTTCTTCTTAAGACAAGATTCACAATCTGCGAAAAGCAATTTAATACTTCCATACTATACTATACTGATTAAACTATATATGATGAGATGTTCTATACTGCATAGAACAGATACAGTTGTTTACAGAATTTGGGTCTCGCGAAGCAAACATCGTAACTGCATAAACACTCCCAAGCATAAATGTGGTGTGAAAATGAATGCTGTAAGTGCTTAAATAACGCCAAAATAAATTGTGATATGAAAATACAACCAAAAGTTTCATTTATTCTTTAAAACTAAAACTCCGTCTTGCGCGAACACAATACGCTAAACGCATGGGAAAACGAGAAGCGGACAACCTGACTCACGAGAAGACAGATAAGTCATCCACTTTTTCGCATTTTCGACGACGGCATCTTAAGACAATACGAGAGTATTTTTGATCTTTTTACATTCAAATTTCACATCGCATTTATGTTGGGTGTTATTTGAGCAATTACGATGTTCATTTCACAACACATATTTTTAGGCGATATTTAAGCAGTTACAACGTTTACTTCACTAGACCCCAGAATTCAATATGCCGAGTTGAACCATTTTTAAGATAATATACTAAAAGCAAGAACACACACTCACTCAGAAGTAGGCTCATTATTGAGAAAGGTTAAGGACAAACACTGAAATGCCAGTCGCCACTGAGATTATGGTGGCAATTATTTGGGCACTCTTGTGGTACAATAATCATACAAATAGCTCTTCTAAACAATTGAGTATTCCTAATATGGGCAATGATATATAAAATAAATTTGAGTAAGAGCAATGTTATACCTATAGGATCATCAAATACAATGAGAAGTCCATCGATCATTTTAATGATGCAAAACACAGGTCCCCCATTTGATCGTTTCTTTGATTCGAAATGCATTGTCACTTTTTGAATATGGGTCGTTGATGTATCAATACCCTGGGCCAATACACATCTGTAGAATAAGGCATATCATTAGCATTGCTTACCCAATTTATTACACCATTGGCAAGAATGAGGGCATTGGATTTGAATATGACTCTAAAATCAAAACTACATCACTCAAATTTTTATACATGATAAAATATGAACAATGAATGCATGATGAACAGTTTTTTTTTTCATTCCTCAAAGCTTTTACTTTTGTGTAGAAAATCTTTTGTCTACCTTGAAATTTGCCATTTTGCACGACCTTTTTCATAACAAAATATTTTACATTTGAGTGAAACATTATTCTACCTTGACCCTCCATCAGCAGGTAACACCAGTAAACTGCTCCAATAATATGTATTTTCATACAAATCCTTCTGAGTCATTAAATCAAAAAAGTTAGTCCTTAGAACTTTCTTAGCAGGAGGTTTGGTGTGTTTTTGGTAGGATGTTGAACTTGAATGTAAATTCTCTGTGGCTCCAAAAGAGTCACCTAATAAAATATTGATTATAGAAAGATGGAATTTTTGTAGCGATCAATTAATTTTAAAATTTTCAGTATATACCGTAGATATCATGATGTAAAGAAGCATTCCTAGATAATGCCTTAGAATTCCGTTTTTTTAAATGTACAAATCCTAATAAAACTGAGAATAGAAATGAATTGACAGAATTATTGCTCTTATCCCATGTCTAAAATATTCTGCTGGTTGGAAAATTCTATAATCTCCTACCTTTGCCAGTGTTCACAACATGTAGATTATAAGTTAAAGATCCAAATTCAATTTCATTTATGTTTGATCTATGAAACTGTTGCACACCTGAATGAGGAAAAAATTACAAATTATACCATCAACTTGTTGTATTTGTATTACATAAAGTAAATTGCTGTTTTATAAATAAATTTAATGTTTAAAATATTTTTACAGGGGGAGTAGGAGAAAATGATAGAATCATAGAAATGTTTGGCGTATGAATTACAGTAATTTTGGAGCAATCATAAATAATCCAAATGCTTATATTCAATTTCAAAATAATGAAACGAATTTAGATGGCATTTTCTTCATAAATTGTGGCCATAAGTACGGTAATAGAAACTAGAAACTAGCGCAGAAATTTTGCTTTTTTCACTATACAAAATTTTTTACGCAGTGCAGGAGACATAATGGTCAAATTGTTTCAAAATTCAAGTATTATTTATTTTCTTCTTTTTACCATAATAAATATAAATGTATGAGTATAAATTTCGTCAAATTGATTATTTTTGCATTTGCCCAATTGAGATAAAATCATGACAATATATCACGAACGATAGCTTCAAAATAAATTACAATAAAAAATATATATTTTCAGTGGAACACATTAGATGATATGCAAAACGAATTGTGCAAATGACCCAATTGCAATATAAAAGATCCATAACAGGTTGGAACTGTTTTTCAAAAAAATTCTACAGGAATTTAAGAATTAAAAAAAATCATGTAAACATGACACAATAAAAATTTATCATACCTCTTAGATTTTTGAATAAAAAAGTGACAGAGTCATTGTTATTTTTTGTCACATTTTCAACAATACCAGACTCGACCTGTTTTTCAATAAACAGTTTCAGCTTAATTACATTTAGTGCTGAAGGGAATCCAGAAATTGTGACAGATCTATTCTCCATCGCATTTGACTCGTCAATACATGTCTATCCGAAATAAGACAGATTATTGTATAATACACTATCAAAGGAATGTATATAATATATAACTGAAAAATAAAAATAAAATTTTATGACATTATGTAAATAAGGATTACGAAAATTTGGAATCAATGATTAATCTGATATGACGATGCATAAAAGAAAATTATAGAATCGATATTATGATTTAGTTTTGGGTTTACAAAATGCAAGGTCCTGAGCACTCGAAGAATACTGTCAAAAGGGGGCTCCAGAAGTATGTGTACAAAGATGACGCATAACCTGAATCCAAACTGGTACATACCTATGTTCAGGTTGCGTGCCATCCTAGAACACATACTTCGGGAGCACCGACAAAAGAGATGTAAACAACGAATAGCATACTAAGACAACAACACATTTATCCTTATGACAAAGTTGACTGTAGAAAACAATTGCATAGAGAATAAAAACAACTCAAGTCAACGCTGTCAGAAAACTGAAGGGTAGAGAAGAATTTACAAATAAACAGAAGTTCCTGAAAAAATGTTGCAGCATAGAAATATATTAAATCACTTCTACTACTGTGAAACATTTTATGTATAATGGTGAGTTGTATAGCAATTTCCACATATATATATAATACATATATATATCAATCATATAATATCCAAAACCCTTATGTTGTGGTGTGGCCAAGTAATTTAGATCCCAGTAGTTATTCAACTGATTTACTCATCTACAAGTTCATTTCTGTAAATGAGGGCAGTATTGATTGGGACTTGAGACAATAACTCAGTGCAATCAAGTGATCTAAACAAAATGATTTATTTTGAACTTCGCAAACTACCAGGTGCCAGAAAGATTCACTTTGAGACTTATAGATAATTTTAAGCAACCCTTTAAAATAGTGAATATAAACTTTGTCCCACATCCTTTAATATGTACATGGAAATCTGAAATTTAGTACATGGATGCAGAAGTAACTTGCAGCACAAAATCAAATCGTTTTATGCTCGTTAAAACTATTTCTGTTTATGTGTTTGCTTTGTCCCATATCAGCTGATATAGTAATACTGTAATAGCGCGAATGAGAATACGATTTTTGGATTTGTTATGATATTTCTGTATTCATTTATTTTGTGAGACGTCCTGTAGACTCTTTTTCTTTTTTACTGATCTGCCGAATACCGGGACGAATAAAGATAATTGGCTAGCTTTTATCAAAAGTGACCATGAAGGAAATTGATAGACCAGCCCCACCCAAGCCCTCGTCGCCAGCGAACTCGGAACACTGAAACAGGAACAGCGGAATCGATTCTGGGGATTCCCGGTGGCCCATGCACATCTCTATTTCCACTTGTTGTTGCCCACTTGGAATTGATGTATCGTTGTGCTTGGTTATTAATTATTTCAGCCATAAAAATGAATTCCACCTGGCTAATCGTTTTGTAAGTGTCTACTGCTAGTAGTATTACTATTTACTTTCATTATATTCTCCCTTTCTGTACCGATGAGTTATTAATGGGAATTTAAGCACTATTCACTCAAATAAGTATATGTTTTTTAGAATAGGATTTACATATATATATCCCAGAGGAGTGGAAAGCCGATAGGACGGCTCAATCATATGACGAACCACGGCTCTCATTCGGTTACCAGTCCATATCGGATATAAGATTGTTTGCCGTTTTTCCATACATTTAGTGTCCAATAATAAGAAGAAAATGGAGATTCTCAAATATATGAAGACGAAAGCAAAAGCGAAGTAGTACGGGTATGCAACCCGATGTACCGCAAACTTCACATGTGACGAAAACCGTAACATAATACCGAAAACTTCCCGTAAACCCCGTAACCGCCACAAGGCGCTCATTTTTGTTGACGTCATCGCACACAAAATACCAATCCCATAGACCGCAAAGAAATAAAAGTAATAGCCTTTCATCGAATGATACAATCTTTAACTGCTAAAAATTTCCAAGTAATTGATCCGGTAGATACTGATAAAAGTGATTTTATTCACACTGTAACAACAAAATGAAACATACCAACAAGAAAAACAACATAACAACTAAACGATCCATATGTCCACTTAATGTACAATATTAAAACCATCTGTGTGTACATTTCGTGTCCAAAAAGTTTGGAGACTATAGTTTCACATTGCTGGTATTGTAGATGAGTATACTTTTGGTGAATTAACCAGCCAACATTTATATCTGGTTGAATTCTTTTTAATTTCAGTTAATAACTCGTGATATGTCTTACCAGCTTTCATCTCCCCGTGATAAATGTGGAAATCTTATACTTTTATTTACATTGAGTGCATGTGTACTTTTCTGCCTACCCTATACTATCTCACTCATATCAAAACGAGAGCTGTTATTGGCCATTGGTCGAAATCCCATAATGACATATATTTATGGTTCTGAATTATGCTTTGCGGAGGTTTTAAAATCAACACGTCGAATTCTGAGTTCTTCGTAGAAACTTCTGTTGGCGATAAATTCATTCTACAATTGATTGCCTTCCATTGCCTATGTAATACACCATTTTATTGCACTACTACAATATTTTAAAGTAACTATAAGAATGGTACGTTTCTGTTGTTTTTCGTCAATAATTATATCATGGTTCGAGTGCTTGCTTGCATGCTACATCAAGCATCTGCTATTTACAATAGACAACTGACTTATGGCAGCTGACACAGGTTGAACATAGCGACTAGTAATTGTTATGTTTAATTTTTGCTAAGTATATGAAGCAAAATCTTAAATCCTTCAATAGATTTTTGTTGTATTCCGATTAGAAGATCTTGTTATCAACATACGATTTGTTGTACGCCAGCTCATTAAACTTAGGTTATTCGAGTAACTACATGCTTTTAGGCCAAAAATATGCGTAATCTGGGGGTTTGAACAATTGAGCAATTCATGAAACAGTGATACAACGAGAAAGGAGAAAGAATATAAATGGATTGGGCATAATTATTATTTTCTCAATCCACAATTTTCTTTAGTTTTCGAATTATTTGTGAATGATATTCTTGTATCTGGAGCATAACTTAGGTTGATAATATGAGAATAATAAATTAGCAAAACGTATGGCAATCCTATGATAATGCAATATTAAGTATATATAACCTTTTAAGACTTTAGCAACTAGTTGATATCAGTCATACAAAACATGTCTATTATACAAATACTGAATCACTGTGTTGCATTCGCAATATTGCTCAAAACTGCCACATTCCAGAAAGTATGCTTTGACGGCGATACAGAAACATGCATCTGCGATAGAACCGAAAATTCAGGAACTATTATCTTGACACGTATGGGCAATAAAGTCAACGAACCGTGGTATGTTCCTCGTCCTAATTTAATACAAAAAAGCAAGCTCACGAACTCTAAAGTAAAGCTGTAATCACCACCATAGCGAAGACTAAATGTTATTGTCGAGACACGATGGGCTAGAGTTCCGCAAATTTGGTAAATTAACGCAAGCCGAAAAATAAAATGTAAAAAAGTTAGTATTCGGAAACAGACGTATGTACCTGAAATTTGATTGATGTAATTTAAATTTAATGTAAAATTTGCCCATTTCAACCCCAAATTACGTTTCGGCCATGTTGGAATGTAAATAATATATATATATATTTATGTAAATTTCGTATAATGCATTTACAGGTTCATCTATCTTCCGTCATCGATGTATCCGTTTGTATCGATGTATCAGCTCATGTACTCATATAATGAAATCACGTATTGTTATTATATAAGTGGATTATCGGTTAGTAAACTACTTTGAATATTACAGTCGAGAATCTTGCGGTGGAAAAATATTTGATATTTTAATAATTGAAGCAATTTACTGTAAAAATAGCGAGGCTTATTTCGTCGGAAGTTATGTAACTTTTATAGGTTTTCTATTTTCTTCTTTTTGTACAAAAATTAGTGGTGAACAAATAGGACGGACACATTTTAGAGTATATATGGACTAAGCATGACTTGGCATATTTATGTCAGACGTATTATTTATAATCGACTAAAATAAAACAAATATCATGAACTATAGCGTCAATTACCCTATTTTAGATTGCAATGATTCCGGGAGAAAATCCAATTCCGTGAATGGATGTTGGAGTCATGAATTCATCAACATTTGGTGAAAAAGGGAAAGGTCAAATTAGTATCCATTATTGGATTCTGTCTGATTATTGGAAATTTCGCTGTATTATTTTATCCATGGGAACACTGGCTGTCCGGTTTGATTCTGTAAATTATTTCTATTTTTTGTGGGTACCGGTGGCGTCAAAGGTAAATACTGCCTCGCTCTGGTTAACGTGTCCATATATTTGAGCACAGCTCTCTTGTTATTCATATGATATGGAAAGGTAGTTCACATCATATATTTAGATCCCATTCCAACTGAAGCCAATTGCTGTTTTTATGAATTTTGCTATTTTTCCTATGTTAGCACTTGCAAATAAAACGCATTCGCAGCTTTTGTTATTGTGACCGTTGTTTCTGTGGCGCTGATCATATATTTGGTTGTAGGTTGCTTACATATGATTTATATTTTATACTACAAGGAAGGCTGTTGTTTACTTGAAATGCAACTCATCGTCTCACAAAAACACTTTTACTCAATTGGAGACGAATATGCGCTTGTTCATCTTATGAGTATTTCTTACATAATATGTAATAACTATAAGTGATAAGGTAACTCAAAAGCGTCTCCTATCACAATTCCAATCTGTGATCAAAAACTTTATCATTTTGAAACATTTTGATATTTTGCTTTTGTTGGAGTTGTTGTCTCAATTGCCTCAAATCGTATTGCCTCAATTGATGGACCCGTCGATAGCAAATGTGCGACGCTGCTACCTAATGTTGGAATATGTCGCCATTACTATTTTGGAACCTCCAGAAGTATTTGTACCAAGATGTACAACCTGAACATAGTAGTTGTACCAGGTTAGGGTTCAGGTTGTGCGCCATCTTGGTGCACATACTTCTGGAGCGCCCTATTTTGTTTATAAATTTCATCTTCAGCTCCACAGGGATGAATATTCCACCCTAAAGTTTATTGATTTTATGTTTACAATTAACAGACTTCTTTGAGCATATCTTCCAATATTGTACATTTATTTTCTATTTATGAACTCTGTAACCTGGTAAAAGCTCTATGTCACGACCTTAGTTTTATGCTGTATATTACGTTAACACATTCCTATTGTCAGCGAATAAATTTTAAGACAATTTGTTTACAGACATTCAAGCTGAATGGACCTGCAACCTATGCTATTTCGAAACAACCAGATCAAAGGGCTCCAAGAGTTGCTGGCATCGCAATGTAAGGAGGTAATTATGATCACAAATAAGGCAATATTGATTAACCACATTTCGCATATAGCTTACCTCGTGTGTCAAATGAATTAATTGTTGATATTGATTCATCTAAAATATGTCCAATTACTGAAATTTGGCGGGAGAAAGTAAAAATGACAAAACCTTTTGAAAGGTTTCGGTAAAACAATAAATAATACGATTTCGCTCTGAGTAATTTGGAAACTATTCCTGGTCACACAATTCATGAAAATGTCTTGATGCGTTGGGGCAAACAGAGTATTAAATTGTAGATATAGTTAAAGATATATCTATTAATCAGAACGTAGGATCCACAAAATTGTACATTCGGTAAATTTACTGTTTGATACAGAACTCGCATATGTTTTGTGATATTTTTCATCACTGGAATATCGTGTACTCGATACCGTAATAATATAAAAGAAGAAGCAACTCTGCGCTCAATTCAATACTTATCAGAAGAGCGCAATGTGGTAAGTCTAACTCTAGACCAGTGATTCTTAACCTGGGTTCGATCGAACCCCTGGGCTTCGGTGAAGCTGTTCCTGGGGTTCGACGAAGGTCCTCTGAAACAGTTGTATATTATGGGACTTTTCCATTACCTATAGCCTACTAATTATGCAAAAATCAATATAGTTTATCGCTATAGCTTCGCACAGATATAAGTTTAGTGGACCTCTCGGTGTTCTACACGAGGGCTACTCAATTATTTTCACCAAAGGTCCGTGCACAAAATTTCAAATGCATGGTTTGACGAAATATAAAAGCAATGCTCAATATCGAGCTTCGGTGCCGGTATGACAAGGCTTTAGTTATGTAGCTGAGCGCGAATTTGCTGAAAAGATGTAAAATGTTCGCCCCCATAGCACCCGTAAAAATATATATATATATATGTATAAAAGTCTTCGAGCGACGTGAATTATCTTTAAGACTGAAAATATGTAATATATAAGTTGTGGAGAAAAACGTTTTTTACCTAGCGATGTTAAAAAAACGTCCACTAAAACTGACAAATATCTTGCAAAGCTACAAAAATAAGTTATTTTTTGAGCCATGTCTAAAAATATGGGAAAAATGTATCCAAGCGGTCGCTGAAATTTTTGTTTTTACGTCATCATTTACATCTAACAAGTGAGTCGATGCCCTGAAATTATATGCTATGACAATTTTTTCTTCAGTGGTTTAGCGAAAAATCCATTACGGTACGATTGTGAAATAAAAAGAAACGATGAATTCAGGGTCAAGAAGCAGTCCAAATTTAATGCCCGAAAGGTCCGGTACATTTCATTGAAAGCTCATACCTTCACAGGTGTCGTACGCTTGGGTGTATGTACTTTTCTATGATAGCACTTTTAGATGCTTTCTGCTTATGACATTTAAATATCTTAGGTTGTTACGAAAAATCAAGAGTTTTTAATATTAGGATTTTGCGTGACCCTTATTTATAATCTACCGCAGGGATGTGCAAAGTGCGGCCCGCGGGCCAAATGCGGCCCGCGAGGGAAAATTGTGCGGCCCGCGGAGAAGTGCCAATTTTAAATGGTGTGCGGCAGCTAAACTACTTTTTAATTTAGTTTGATCTGGTTACCTTTGCATTGCAAAGTTCATATTCGAGTTCAATTTATTATCTATGCCTATGACGTTACTACGTCCTAACAGCGAAGCGAACAACGCGATTCACAAAGCTGTCACTTGCTGAGCAGCGAATAATTCAAAGGAAAATGCGTAGCAGACGCTCATGAACTTGTAAAAACGGGCAATTGAAGATTAGGCAACTGGAAAGCAGTTAGAAAAGGATAATATTAAGAGCTATAAAAGCTAAACAAGTTTTAGTTCCAGCCTATCAGTTGATTTTGTTTAAATCTAATCTAAAATAAGATTTGACAGCAAATTATTTGCAAACGAATCCTGGCGATTTTTATCTAAAACATCTCAACCAAGAGAACTTTCCACATTTACAAAAAAAAGTCTTAAATATGGCACTATTCGGTTATATATATATTTTTTTTTAAATGGGCGGCATATCGAATTGCTAGCACTTCCATAAGCAAATTTGGATAAAAATAGTCGGGAAAAGAATCCAGCAGCAAAATTCTCACTGAATTCATTGAAATTGGGTGTGACAAGATATTTGAATTACAGTTTTAGAAAATTTATACATACGTTTTGACTCATCATTTCTGCAAAAACCCCTAATGAGATCAATAACAAAAGACACTATTTGCAACTAATAGAAAGCCCATGTTAAATGAAGGTGCGGCCCGCGGTTTTACCCAGTTATTGATATTTGGCCCGCCTGCTAAAAAGGTTGCATACCCCTGATCTACCGTACTAATGAAATTTAACTCAGCTTTACGGATAAATAGAAGTTGGCATTGAATGTACATAAATGAATGCAAAATCAGAGTGCGTCTGAATTTTACTAGGTGAAAAAGAATACTTTATTGCGAAGCTTTGCTTAAAATTATCATCATCCGTTCTGGACAACTTCGATATGGCGCCAAGTCATATCCTATCTCTATTTTTGTAAAATAAATCAAGTGGCAAACACTTTTTCCACATTTCAATCCAGTTTGAAGTTTGAGAAACGAATGACTTGATCTTCTGAGGCATATTATCATCTTTTGGATATTCAAAGCTGCTATTATTTTTTATCAGTTTTTCGTATTTTCACCCACATAACTTATACAACAAAAAACAGCGCTTCCAGTGCCGCCGACACTATTGTGACAAAACAATGAATATATCCACACGGGTATTGGTCTCAGAGTTTACACCACAATGTTCATTTTCTATAACCTTGCACGAAATTTTCTTCCTTTTTGTAAAGTTAATTTCAACCGTTCAGTACATTGGGGTTCGACGGAAGCTCTAGTCTAGATCTAGACCATGGGTGGGCAACATACGGCCCGCGGGCCGGGTCCGTCCCGCGACGGGATTTTGACCGGCCCGCTGACTGTATCCAACCACACTCTGTAATGTGGTCTGACGCTTCATTCTTGAAAGTTGCCCATCACTCTACTCACACCGCACTGTCAGTGCGAGCTGGTGGAATAAACAATAGCCTTAGTGAACAAACAATTGCGTTAGCACACTTGTCAAACAAACAATACAAGGTCAAAGCAGAGAGCGTTGTAAACAATCGCTTCTACTGTTATCAGTTATATTTAGATTCTAAATATAAATAGATTTTCAGAAATTAGATTTTATATTAGGTTTTATTAACCATGGAATATCCCAAGAAACGTAAAGTTGACAGAGAGTGTCGAGAATTTAACAAAGAATGGATACCGAAGTATTTTTTGTAATAATCCGGCACGTTGAGGACTTCATTTTCCCACATCTGGCCCGCCGACCAGAGAAGTTGCCCACCCCTACTATGGTCTAGATCAGGGGTCTCAAACTCGCGGCCCGTGGGCCAATTGCGGCCCGTAGGACGATAGTTTGCGGCCCCCGCCTTGGTATGAAAGTTCAACGTAAGTCACTCAGTTCAGTTAGATTGATTGATGCATTTAATATATGATCAGGAGAAGTAGAGCAAAACAAAATATTTTATAATCAATTCCCCGAAAGGAATATGCGGTACCGTAACCTACTAGTACCGTACCTGCATGATATTCGATGGCCCTTTGACCCCGAAGAAAAATTTCTCATACTTCACCATTGCAAATTCTTGGTGCTCATTTTAGAGGTGGCTTCGCGAGTTGAAGCCTATAAACTGGGGTATATGTCTCACGACATCATTTTGATCCAAAACATCCAACAAACTATTTTTCGAAAGTACGTGTAGAGAAGTTTGGCCTAGTCTATCACAGCTATTTCTAGACTAATTTTTGATTACGGCAATTAAGCTACGACGCCCAAGCAATCAGAATGATCATTGAGTTCTTTGATTCATTCTTGAATTTTTGAAACACAACCCAAAACTAACAAATAGCATGCAAAAACGAGGTAATGTTTACAAACATAACTGAAAATCTTTCTGAGTGACAAGTGTCTGAGCGTTTGCGAAAAAGTCTATTGTTACGTCACTTTTTGCGTCTTGCTGATTAGCCCATGTTACGGAATAAACAAGGAAGTAGATGCTCGGGGAAAGGTTCACTGCGGAATTACTTACATTTATGTTTTTGACATGTTTTGCGTATAGAAAAACAAAGAAAAAGATTTAATTTTTTAAGTTTAATGCTTTTATTGTGAAAAACCGGATGCGGCCCGGACTCACTTAGGCTCCGTCTCGGCGGCCCCCAGGTAAATTGAGTTTGAGACCCCTGGTCTAGACCTTACATGGGCATACTACGACCGCGGGCCCTTGAGTAATTCAATCTGGCCTGCCTGATGCTTCCACATCCAAACTAAACCAAATTTTGATGTTTTGGCCAAAAAGTAGCTCAAGCAATTTGTTAAAATTGCCATCAAATCTAGTTTCAAGCGCGAGGCTTATTCTTTTCCACTTTTGCAGCACTGTAAATACCGTTCATAAAAGGTAACTTTCACGTCACACTTACATGGCCCGTCCGACTGGATGGGCAGAATTTTGGCACCTGGTCCAAAAACCTTGCCCACCCCTGGTATAGATTAACAGAATTTGAACAATGGCTAATGTATGCTTTTAGTAAACGCCAGTGGAAATTCGATAGAAACAAGATTTATATTTCTCTAACACGAAACTAATAAGTAATCACAAAATAGATATGTACTGTTTAAAAGTAAAAGTATTTTTGTTCAGGTTAATTCAAGCGATGACAAATCCTACCTGCTGGACGATGAAAACACGACAGTGTCAGTAGAATCAACGGAAATAGACGACGATCCTAGATGATTAATGAAAATATTTTAAATTCAATAACAATATACAACATTCAGACATAACAACAACATTCCACAACATATAACATTCAGAGTTGCATAAATTTTAAATGGAAGTAAATTTCAAGTTGATCCAACCCGAAATTATGGGAATCACCGCTTCAGAGTTGACCTAAATTTTGAAGTTCACTCAACCCAAAATTATGTGGACGTCTATGAATGTATTATTTTCAGCGAAGCCGAAATGATGAATAGAAACTTGAAGGGACATAAGGGCTGTGGACGGCCGGGTGTCAAATGAAACATTTAATTACGTAATCTACTGCATATTTTATCGAACATCAATTTAATACAATAGCGCTGAGTTCTCTCTTGCCCAGCAAGACATGTGGTTTACACTACTGACTATTTTCAACGAATTATACCTTGCGTCTTTCGAAATAAAATAGAGCAAAATTATATGAACTATCGTACTTAATGAATATGTGTTCACTATCGGACACGAAATGTAGTTTTATTATTATGGTACTGGTGTTGCTCTTGTTGTTGGTATTTTTCTACTCACCGTTATGAAAAAAACGCTATTCTCTTCAATTATCGGACCAATTACCTTGAAATTTCCAGTGGTTGAATATTGTATTTTTTGCTAGAGGGCTATTACTTTTATTCATTACATCAATTTCTATGAGCTCTAATGGGTTCGTTTTTCTGTTTCTTGACGTCGTCACAATTAGAAATTGCGCACTTTGTGGCTGTCCCACGTTAGAGATCTGGTGGTCAGAAGGTACGGGTAACCTATTGTTACCACATAGATATATAAATAGTTCAGTGACTGTTAGAGATCGCCTACCCATACTACTTCGTTTTGGCTTTCGTGACCAAATATTTGGGTATCGCTCTCTAGGTTTTATTGTCATTTTTTATTTTAAAATATTGGTAACATTGTTAGGCTCTTCTATTCAACTTATTGTTTCGTCCTGAACGCCATCGTCGTCTCTTTCCCATCCATTTTATACAACTGTTATTTAATGTACCTATGCTTTACCGCGATTGTTAATCAAAGCGAGGGCTAAGAACGTTACAATGGCCGATTTCCATAGGATTTACATATTTATCCCGGGTAGAAGGAAAGCCGATAAGACGGCTTAATCATATGACGGACCACGGCCTCTCGTCCGGTTATCAGTCCATGTCGGATATGGGATTAGTTAGTTATTTGTTTTCGGAAGCAGGATACAGCCAATCCGAGTTGTGCAACATAAAGTTCTACGATGCATGACATTTGTTCTTTTCTCTTTCTTTTTTTACACCATTTATCGCTCTGTCATCAATGTAATGATTATTATTGTTCAACTTTAAGGCCATTGTTAAAGATATCTCTATTTTTTAATTATTGCTGAGTCTGTGATAATCTGATTGCATTATTATTATTTTTATTTTTCCATGTATTTGAATCGGGTACATGTCCAGTGAATATTTAATTACATAAACTATAATAAATATTTGAAAAACTAATCCTAATATTTGTCCTGATTCTCTGGACTTGTCCGCACCCAAAAACTTAATGTGACCTATTCACACCACGACTTGCATTATTAACTTTGGAATAATAAATTGCCGACTCGCACAAATGCATTTTATTTTTATCCGTTTTTCATCGCTAATGCTTTATCTGACCAATGACATTAAACAACATGATGCGCAACTCCGGCATTTTTGTCCGAAGATCGTATTCGATACCACGCTCCAATGCACATACTTGACGAGACGAAAACGAGCGGATGTGTGCTGCTTTCATGGCGTAGCACGAATGGTGTTCGTGCCTGCTTTGACAGTTGTTGTCGATTTTAATGATATTTTGGAAAGTTAAGGTAAAAGAAATCGGAAAAAGGTAAGGTAAATACTATTGTTGTATATCACACCCGGGCATCGCACTGTTAAGTACATGTGGGAAAGCCAGCCTTTGTCAAATACTACGAAGTTATTAATTCAGTACGGTACGTAGTTGCCCATTTGCCGAAATTACATATTTACTTACCCCTTATGGTTTCAAATAGTTCATGCACCTCCAGTTAGATTTTTTAATCAGTGAGGATATATACTCATTGTTGATTGCTGCTCATTGTAACATACTATTGCGCATTCACTTTTATTTGCGTATTGAATCAAAGTGTTAACAAGTTCACCTAACATTTCACTCATACCGGTCTATATTGTATAGTCTGATCTCTCAAGTATTTGGAGCCACGAATGCTTGTAATTTTCTGACTAAACCCTTTTACTAGTTGGTTTATATACCAAATTCAGTAAAATATTTTTTACATAAAACATGAGATATTGGATTTATTAGCTTTTCCATTCTAAATCATATAGACTGCTTTATTTATTCTTAACGAAAATTAATAAATCTCCTCTCTTTCTTCAGATGTGAAAGTTGTGGATAAACCTGTCTAAGCATTGTGAGACTCCTGCAGCACAAGAGGCAATAGCAGAAATAGTAAGTATATCAATCAAGAAATTGAGCCGACATAAAGCAAAACTTTCAACTATTCGTCTAATCTCAATTTCCTATTATTTATTCACAGGACAACTATAGCAGAAGGGGAGATATCAGAAGTCTGGCGACATATCAGTGACAGTGTGATTCCAAGAAATATAATTAGAGTACTCTGCAATAGAAAAACAATCTATGGAGGCATGCAAAGACATTTGACCCTACGGTAGAGTTGTGTATGGCCCCCACATCCTGCAGGGCTTGAGGAAAATAACTAAAAATTCCAAAACGTAAAATTGCATACTCGGTCTTATTTGTAAAAAGGCACAAAACACGCCAGACATACTTAAAACAGCTTTGGAAAATGAGGATAACGGGTAACTCACTGCACCTGTGTTATATTTGGTTCATCAACTTTTGGTAGTACTATAGAAGAAATTCCGGAAGGGGTATAATCATCATTCATGATAAAATACTATCATATATTTTTTGGACAACTTCAATCTAGACCAGGGATCTCAAACTCGCGGCCCCAGAGAACTTCCAGTGCGGCCCTCGAACGCTTAACAATAATTGTAATAGTATTTTGGAATTTTTTTTATCTAAATGTAATAGATTTTTCAAACCTTTTAAAGTGAAATTGATTATTCACACAGAAAAGAATTTACTGAAAGTCGTTTTGGAATATTAATTTTTTTTGTCCACATTTTGACCCAATTAAGAATACACATCAAGCTTGCAAAAGAATACTTGAATAAAACACTTGAGTGATTAAATTAAACGCAAAGTTCATGAAGAAGGTGGCATTTTCGAAGAAAATGGGAGTTGTAACATTTCTGCTTTTCACTAAATTCTGGAGCACATTGTTTAATTTGTCATATTTCCATCAATACAATGAAAAAACACAATAAGCTCAGCAGTCAATATGACAAATTCTAAGACCAACTTCGAACAAAAAATTTCCATTTGTTTGTATATTAATATAATTATACAACGACTTAGTTACTAAAAATCAATATCAATAATAATTCAAGCAATCCTATGCCACGCAATGTGGTGCGAAATGTCTTGTCGAAAAAATCTGTCATTTGTTTTTTTTACTGATCTATACATGAAATGATAAAAGTAACTTTTTTACATTACTGGAATTAATTAAACATTCGCAAAGATCCAGATTAACCCATGATCATGTGGCCTCGTTAGTTAGAATTGGTACTATAAAATCATTTCAGCCTTGCCTTAGTATGCCGGTGACACAAAAAAGATGCCAAACGTCAGGACAAATGTAATTATTAAAACATTGAGTTTATACTGTAGTATTTTTGTTAATTTTAGGTTCATATATTTAGATTAAGTTATTTTTAGTGTATGTATGATTCTTTCCTTATTCAAAGCTTGTTCAAAAATGATTTTGATGGTTGTACATAGAATTTTATGATTTTTTATAATAAATACAGTAACTTGCAAATGTTGCAATAATAGTGGAATGCAAATATTAATATCTAATTGCATTTGAAATTGAAGAAAATAATAAAACTTAATCCAACTGTTTTGTTGCATCACAATATATGTCACAAACTAAAACTATCTTAAAAATATCTTTTAAGTATACATTATCAAAAACTGTTTGCGGCTCTTTTTACAATTTCCAATATGCAATGCGGCTCTCGAAAACCCATAAGTTTGACCCCACTGATCTATTCTAGACGATTCAAGCATTGCTTTGGGAAATAATATCACTTCATTTAAATTGAAATAATCTCGCTATATTAAATACAAAATCGTTGCTATCATAAAGGTAAACCATTTCAGCCACTCGAAATATATTGGCCTTCACAAAGCAATGGAGGCAAAATTGAGAGTTCATGAGCTATGAACATTTGTTCTTTTCTTTGTCTTGAACTTTTCATACTCCACAGCCCCTATTATTTTTTTTTTATTTTAATTACAATGTGATGGTCATACATATGTTTAACTTGTATTTTCTGTCATGATGTATTATCTCAATGTGCCAAACTATTAATTAGTGTGCATATTTTGCTTCCAGATGACATAAATGTATTGTCTTGTTTATTACCTCAGCTTGGAGTATTGACAAGAAAAAGGTGCCAGTAAATTAGATAAAAAAAATTTTAACTCTTTGTTATAATCAGAATTCACAATCAATAGAAATTATAAACAGCCAACAATCAATGAGAATTATATGCGAAATCCCTCATAATAAATTTGTCTAAAATCGGAGGAAGGCAAAAAATATAGGTAGTTTCCATCCACACAAGCATTTCAAGAAGACTTGCTCGAGCAAACTAAATGAGCATCGTCAGGTGGTCGGTAAGGCTGCAAGTTGAATTCAGCCCTGCAACCTCCCGCATAGAAGGTAATATTAATTAGTGGGCTATGAGCTGAATTCCTAAATTTAAACCACATTATCTACGATGCATTATGTACCAGCAATGTTACCTACGATTAACTGAATATGTAATATGTCTAATAAATTCACCTACAAAAGCAAGTTCGATAGGTTCCAACTTTGTGTTATGGAATTGTATCACAGCACAGTTTTGTATAACACCCTCTTTAAATGAAATTTCAATGATTAAGCGCAAACATTAAAATTACTAACTTTGAACTTTGTCATTATCTGCAAAATGTTCCACACAAACTTTCTGCTATCGCGTTTGTAATCTTCTCTGATAAAAAAAACGTCTATGATGTCCAAAATTGCTCTTTACAGCTTGCCTGCCATTCCAGCTTTCCAAGTGAGCAAAACTTCTTAGATATAGAGATTATTTTGTTTCGTTACAGGCGCAAAAAGACAGGTACTACACGTTAAAAAGAAAAAAAGTAGCAAAAGCGAGCGGAAAACGGACGCGAAAGGCGACGAGTAATATGTGCATTGGAGCGTATCATGAAATACAATCTTTCGCCTGTAGTCTTATGGAGTGAGGTCAGAGTTGCCTATCATGTTGTTTAATGTCATTGGTCTTATGGAGTGACGTCAGAGTTGCCTATCATGTTGTTTAGTGTCATTGATCTGACTGATTTCTTATATCGTAAATATATACTACTACGCTTATATACATCACGGATTAGGATCCTCGGTGACCTAACCGGTTTTATATATGCTACTGACCCTCACAATTAATGATAACTAATTATTATTGGATCATTTTTTTGTTTCTGTTGCTACAAATGTTTCATAGTTTTGACATTTTTTGTGAAATAAAATCTCTCTCTCTCTCTCATTTATTCCATATCGTATATTGGTTTTGCACAACAAAAATAAATATATCTGAATCTGAATAAGCTTAGTCTACCAGCACAAATTGAATAGAATATGTTCGTTTTGTATAATTATAATTTAGGCTTAAATATGGTTTCTAGAATTCCAAATTAAATCAATTGATTAAAACAAGAAAGCTATGCTCAAATATATGGGCACGTAAGATGATTCATCATCCCTTCACCGAAAACCATAGAGTATCCTACACGAAGGTGAACAGTGAAACAGCTACATGGCTATGATAACGTGACCTAATAGTACCCGTGCCCAGTACGGCACAGTTTACTCACCCAATTTCCAAAAAAGCCCCCCTATTAAAAGATATTAACTGTGACTGTAGGCCCCGCTTTCGAGAGATTGTGCCCCATGTTGAAAGACATTGATTATAACTGTGACTGTAAGACCCGCTTTCAAGAGATGTTTGGGCTTCCATATCGGCACTGTTACAGGTACACGGATTTTCCAGATTCTGTGACGATTCCGTTTCAACGTGAATTGAAATACCAACTAATTCGAGTTACTACGGTATCATAACAGTAAATACCGCAGTCTACGATTATTTGGACAGCAAGCGAAGCAGTAGTTCCCAACATTACGCGTACTGGTAACCTTGAAAATCTTTGAGTTTTTGAGCAAGAATTTCCAGAATTGGCCGTCACACTTGGCGGATTAAAAATCGTGTTCCCATGATTAAAAGGTAATAGTCAGTCAGTCAGTCAGTAGTTTATTTTATCACATACCAAAAGTACACAATAGACAAAAATAACTACGAATCACATATAAAACAAGAGAGCTATGCTCAAATATATGGACACGTAGAGTCACATAATTTTGATGACGTCATAGCGAAAAAAAAAAGTAATAGCCTTCTGGAGAAAATTTTT
This sequence comes from Styela clava, assembly GCF_013122585.1. Lineage (NCBI taxonomy): Eukaryota > Metazoa > Chordata > Ascidiacea > Stolidobranchia > Styelidae > Styela > Styela clava. Next base: position 1,147,272 of record NW_024102826.1, read on the forward strand.
ATCTTTAACCACTGAAAATTTCAAAGCAATTGGTCCAGTATTCAAAGAGAAAAGCGACTTTTTAAAAACGTGTCAAAGAACAAGAACAACAACATAATATTGAAACGATCGTTATGCACTACGTGTCCAACAAAGAGATGAGAGCTGAATTCACGGCGGCACCGGTACCTAACGTAGGTGCGGTACTGAGTTAGCAGTCAGCCAGCATCTTACCTGTACACTGTAGGCCATATACGGTAATTGATCACAGAACAGTTGTTCCCTTGCAAATTTTATGTTGTTTACACTTTAGGACAGATAATTGATCACAGAACAATTCTTCCCTTTCAAATTTTATGTTGTTTCCAGTAGACTCTCATCAAAATAAACAAATATAGTAGGCTACAAGTGCTACAACGCTTGCATTACAGCACTGGTAGGACCGTGAAAGAATAAGTTACGGTAATTTCATTGTGGTAAGACACCGGTACCGGCACCAGTACCAGTATCGTACTTACGTACTGAGCTACCAGTGCCGGTACCGAACCTGTAGGTCTGATATTCCGTTCCGCATACGATAAGCTATAAAACTTGCATTGCAGCATTAGTAATACCGCGGAAGGAATAAGTCAATTTCACTGCGTTACGGTACCGGTATGGCAACTTACCAGTACCGACCTACAGTAGCTGTAGTACTGAGCAAGACAAGCGATCGCGAAATCGCTTGAAATAAGTGTAAAACAGTGTTCCCGTGAGTAAAAATAAATACCGCGAAATTTTGTATGAAATATCATATCTCATAGGATTCATATAAAATTTAAGAATAAATAAAAGTAATAGCCTTCTGGGGAAAAATATAATCTTTACTCACTGGAAATTTCAAAGCAATTGGTCCAGTAATCAACGAGAAAAGCGATATTTTCATAACGATACCAAGAAGAAGACAAATAAGAACAAGAACAACAAAAATACCAAAACGATCGTTATGTCCACTAACGTGTCCAACAATACTTTCAGTGTGTAGGGAGGCTCGATAAACCAGTAGAGGTTATCGAGCAGCGTCACCCTGGGGGAGTGAGTCTAAACATTAAATCATAGTGAGAAAAAAATCAAACAGGATACTAGCAAAAGTCGTGAATAATAAATAAAATAATTAATAAATAGCGAAATTTTTGATGAAAATAGCAAATCTCATAGGATTCACAAAAAGTTTGGCGCATCGTGCTAAGCGTTGGGAATACGCTCGTCACCGCATCTCTGATTACCCTTCGTGGGATCGCAGGTTCGAATCCCATGCGGGGATGATAATGTGCGAGAGGATTGCTGGACTCCTCGCCGCCGTAGGGTGGTTCACGTAATGCTGGTCGGTTATGGCTTCCTCCACCATCAAGTTCATGCTTCCGAAAACAAACAACTGGCTAACTAATCCCATACCCGACCTGGACTGGTAACCGGACGAGAGGCCGTGGTTCGCCATATGATTTAGTCGTCTGGAATATGGATCCATTACTTTTAGGATAGGATAGGATTTACATATTTATCCCGGGGGAGAGGAAAGCCGATAAGACGGCTTATCCATATGGCGAACCACGGCCTCTCGTCCGGTTACCATTCCAAGTCGGGTATGGGATTAGTTATATTGTTTGTTTTTTCGGAAGCATGGACTTGGTGGTGGAGGAAGCCGTAACCGACCAGCGGTTACGTGAACCACCCAACGACGGCAAGGAGTCCAGCAATCCTCTCGCACATAACCATCCCTGCGTGGGATTCGAACCTGCGAACCCACGCAGAGTAATTAGAGGTGCGGTGGCGAGCGTATTCCTAACGCTTAGCCCGTTGAGCCACACCGCCGCGCCAGAAAACATAATATTAAAACGATCGTTATGTCCACTAATGTGTCCAATTATTGCCAGATGAACTGGTTGATGGTCAGAAAAAAACATTTGACCATATGGCAAATTTATATTCATAAACATCTGCTTCACCTTGCGCTTGGAAAAGGTAACTTATCCATTCACTGGATGGCGCCGTATGTCAACAAAACCTGAACAGGACGATTTGCCTGCCTTTTCACGGTCCCGTCTGTAGGTTTGTATGCGTTAATTATCCAAGTTTTTTTACCCGATTAAATCGGCCAACTGGCCATTGCTTCAATCAATTATGTTGGTTCAGAATATGGATTGGATCTAGAATTATGCTTTATCGGTACAATATCCACTGCTTTTGAAAGAATATTCCTAGAAATATGACTAAAAAGCCAGCATGTTGATGTTTTAAAAATATTGTATTTTTAACAGTCGTCAAGGATGGGGAAGTTTATGAAACCCAACAAGGTGGTGATTGTCCTTCAAGGGAGGTACGCTGGCAGAAAAGCCATCATTGTAAAGGTATTTACTTATAACTATATAATTTACTTATAACCCAACTTATAATTGTATTATTCAAGTTTCTGCATACAACTTTGTGAGTCATAGAACTAATTTGCACCAATGGTCTGGTCTGGTACCATATAGTTTCGTAGCTAAAGTACTTCTAGTTGGCCTGGCTTAGCAATTTTTGCATTTGTCATTTCTAACCCTGTAACCCCAACCTGACTGCGTCACCAAAAATCATTGTAGTGGCGTAATAAGGCCCTCCTAAAGTATATTGATGTTCATCAAAAGCGCGCAGACGATTACGAGCAAGCTATATTTCTTGTCGTAGCGATCCGGATATGAGGGAGATCGCTGGTGTTAGTAAGGCGCAGATGCCATTTCGGGCGATTGTAGATAAACTTAGTCAAGTTCTATGACATGATTGTTACGTCCGTACGTTGTAGTGATGTAATTTTTGGATGATGGAGTCAGATAGGGATTAGAAATGACTTACGCAAAATTCGTTAGTAGAATAGTATTCGGAAGTACTTGTGATACTATACCAGATTCCAGTAGTATTATGTTTCAGGCTGTTTGGAATGCCCATCTAAAGACCGGTTCAAGCAGGGAAAACGCTACATCTGTACATTGTCATTGGGTGTTTCAACCATAATAAGAATAAACCTAATACTATATTGCACTAGTCTATGGTATGAATGGACAGTGAAAAAGGGTTTGTAAGATGCTAGTGTGCAAATGTAGGATCTAGTGTAGTTTCGTACCTCCAGTACTTCTGATTGGTCGTAGCATAACAATTTTTGCATGTCAGCATATGTCAATCACAACCCTCACCTGACTACGCAATCCAAAAATTTCATCACAGTGACGTAATAAGACCCTTCAAACTGTCAGCCAAGACGGGCAGACGATCACCCAAAATCGAGCAAGCAGTTTCTCTCGTCACAGCAATTTCGAAATCGTTGGCGTTGATGCCATTTCGGGCGATCGTAGGTATACTTTGACAAGATCTATGATGTCATTGTTGGGTGGTGTAGTCAGGTGGGGATTAGGATTGACATGTGCAAAAATCGCTATGCTACACCCACTGGAAGTTCTTGAGGTACGAAACTACACAAGACCCCAAATGTAAAGGAACGTCATTTCTACTGTGACAGGAAGGACAATTAAAGAATTAAGATATCATCACTTGGTTTGGATTAGTATATGTTTAATGTGTTTTCCTGCTTTAAATAATGTTCTCATGTTTAGAATCAAGACGATGGCACAAGTGACCGTACATATGGACATGCTCTCGTAGCTGGAATCGACAGATACCCTCGCAAAGTAACAAAACCTATGTCAAAGAAAAAAGTAAAAAAGCGATCTAAAGTGAAGAGCTTTGTGAAAGTCATCAATTACAATCACTTGATGCCAACAAGGTATGGTGTGGTCTTGCTTTCATAAGAATTCGTACAAATTCATCAATGTATAAACGTTTTTTATTGCAATGATAAGTATCAACATTCTTATTGACTGCACTATAATATTATTTCAACACTATTTGTTTTCTCTGCTTCTGTTTATCAAGCGACTCGAATATTTCAAAAAGTAATTTTTGTGTTATTTTATTACCCAAGGATATAACCAAATGGCATGCAGTGATTTCATGTCAACAAATAGTATAATAAGCACTGGGTTACATTGTGATGTGTTTGGTCGAGTTACTGTTCCACTTTCTCAGTTTATCTTACTAAACTCAAATCAGATTATACTAGAATTATTGTACAAATAGTGAAAAATTAGTGTTGGAAAAATAACAGAATTATACCATATCATAGAATGTTAGTAATCTTTTTTACATTGAAAAAGATCGTTTAATTTAAATAGATACTATAGGTGGCCATTTAATAATAATAATATGGACATTTTGAAGATACTATACTAGGCGCGTTGAATTATTCTAAAAATCTGCACACCATTCTTGTACATATCATAAATAAATATTTACTGTAATTACTCCCCCTGTCTCGAAATGATATTTGTAATTTCATAGCAGTAAAATTTTATTATGAAGTTTTGTTCATGATTTTCTAAGTTTGGCAGAATAGAGATGGAAATAATCCTAAAACGAGTGTTCTACATTCTAATGTCTGTTTATCCCGAGTCTTATTTGCAGCAAACGTAGCTCCAGGTGTCTCAAAATAGAAAACATAAAACTACCGGTACCGGTATTTGAGCATGATATGTGTATGTTCAAATTTAGTAACTATATTGATGGATCAATGGTTTGGCAGTGGCACGTCCATGCATCTGGAACTATCAACTGGTTAATGCAGTGGTTCCCAATTTTTTTTGTTCAATTCCTTCTTTGCCCCATTGAGAATTATTTATTCTTCCCTCACTATGCATGTAAACTATTTTTTTTTATTCAATGTCAGTGTTATGTGCACAAGTCACACCTCCGTTTTGTAGAGTTTAAGTAGTTGATTGTGTGTTCATGAATATGTGTTATAGTTATAATAAAAAATATTTGTAATATTACTCTTATACAAAGCAAAATTCTACCCTGAAACGGCAAAATTTCTCTCTCGGGTGGAATTCAGCCCTGGGTGGGTTAAATATCCCCATTCCCAACCTGGACTCATAGGTGTTCAACCAATTTCCATGGTGTAGTAAACACTACTATATCAAATATTTTCTATGTCTACCATAGATATTCCGTTGACGTTCCCATTGACAAACAAGTTGTTAATAAAGAGGCAATCAGAGATCCTGCTGGTCGACGAAAAGCGAGGCGAGAAGTTAAATCAAAATTAGAAGAGAGGTTAGTTTGTTTGTTTTTTCTCTTTTTCACATTTTTCTAGATATAGGTCTGGTGGCCTGCTTTTTTAAGGATCCCAACAGAATTATTTGATTATTTTTTATCTAACATTTTTAATGCAAATGCTCTTATACCGTTGTTCTCAAAGTGGGCGTCGTTTCAATTTTGTTAGGGCGTCTCAAAACTCTTCTCTGTTTTGCGGAATTGTACCTGTTTTGCGATTGAATATTTTTTGATTTGAACAAAAAAATATACTGTACAAAAAGTTCTAAAAAGACGATTCGCAAGTAGGCTTTGGATTTCTTTGAATAAAGATAATGATTTCTTGGTTAAAAATCGTTGCGCCATCTCTCACCCCCTTTGCGACTTCGTATTTATGTGAAGCAGGCTTCTTTACCATGGTTGTAATCTAGACGAAATATAGATCTCGAGCAAATGTTGGAAGATAAATGCCTGCGGCTCTCTCACAATTCAGAGAATGTGGCTTCTGAAGAAGCAGTATATACAGCCTTCAGTACTCCATTTTTTTGGTTTGAATATGGCTCATAAAAAATGAATGATCTGTTCGTTTTAAAGAGTATTTTAAAACATTTTCAATACTATGTACATGTAGTATAAAACTAAATTTTGAATCCGAATTTAACTTTTTTTGAAGCATACAACAGTACTTATTTTTTTTAAAACTTGAATCTTCATTTGTAAATATTATTTCGGATAATTTATACTTTACATATATCATTAGGCATTAAATTGAGTCCGCAATAATAAATTTTAAAGCAAATTTTCAATAAATTTTTTTTTGTACTTGCGCTACTTATTCTAGATTTGTGAGCCATATAGTAGTTTATGGCAATAATCAAATTATATTCCCAACATTTATTTAGTATAATGATTTTTACCTCACCTTGCTGAGTTCATTCAAGGTCAACATTCGATAAAATTAAACTTTCATAGCGATTAAAATGAAAATTATCAATTCTTTTTATGCCTGATGAAAGTACATTCAAGTCGTAGTCGAAACCTTTGTAAATTTTTGCGATACCTGGATGTCCCAGACATAAGCTATCCTTTCTGCTATGTTTTTGATGTTCATCCCCAAATGGATGGAGATGGAGTTAGGCTATATATTGTGCTTATATCCTATTTAATTGTGATTAAACTTGTATATATATTTAATTGTTCCATACGTGTTTGGTGATAATATATTGAATTATCATGTATATCTTTCAGATACAAGACCGGCAAGAACAAATGGTTTTTCCAGAAGCTTCGATTTTAAAATACTTACGAAGTTTGAAATATATGTCATAAAACCATTATTGTTTGTTCTTTTTGTTGCAACTATCAGAGTTGCATGCATGATCAATGTAAGGCCAGACTGCAGAATATGACTTTCAACTTAAAGACGCCTGGGTGGCAAACAAAATGTTGACCTTTTTCAGGATAAATTTAATCAACTCTCTACTTAAGTAACCTTTGCAAGATAGGTAGTTCATGTTTATCCAGGGCAAGGCATAGTGTTAGTCACTAAGCTTTTGCGAATTTCATTTGTTGGTTTATTCTGGTCCCACTGACGTGAAGAATGACAATGCAAGAGAGTAAAATGGCGATACTAGCGTAGTGTGTGTGGAAGGTTAGGCAATTTTATTCCGGTTATAGAGCAGCGACAACCAATGTTCCAAGATCTAAATCAACGGATTGGGAGGGAAAGTTTCAAAATCAATGTTATTGATGGTGATTATCGTATGCGAATCAGCCAACTAGCGTCGATTATTAGAGATTAATATTAGAAAATTACCATGTATAAAATGAGCCATACATGATGCCGGACCTTTGACCCCCGAAAAATTCTACCGATATTTTACCATTGCGAAATGTTCGGGGTTATTATCAAGAGTGTTCTTGCGAGTTGGCGCCAGTAAACTGGGGGTATGTGTTCCAAACCATCATTATGATTCATCGCATACAATACAACAATCTCTTTTTTAAAAGTACCGATAAAAATTTTTAGCCTAGGCTATCAAAGCTATGTCTACACTAATTTTTTTATTAGAGCAATTAAATTAAAACTCCTAGGAAGACAGAGTAGTAGTAGTAGTAGTAGGCGCGGCGGTGTGGCTCAACGGGCTAAGCGTTAGGAATACGCTCGCCACCGCACCTCTAATTACTCTGCATGGGTTCGCAGGTTCGAATCCCATGCAGGGATGGTTATGTGCGAGAGGATTGCTGGACTCCTCACCGTCGTTGGGTGGTTCACGTAACCGCTGGTCGGTTACGGCTTCCTCCACCACCAAGTCCATGCTTCCGAAAACAAACAATATAGCTAATCCCATACCCGACTTGGAATGGTAACCGGACGAGAGGCCGTGGTTCGCCATATGGATAAGCCGTCTTATCGGCTTTCCTCTCCCCCGGGATAAATATGTAAATCCTATCCTATCCTAGTTATTGAATTATCTGATTTAAGTTTCCGAAAACTAACGAATAGAGTTCAAAAACAAGTTAATGTTTACGACCAGGCTTGAAAATCTGTCCTGAGTGAGAAAAGTATTTGAGCGGATTCGAAAAGGGAGCATTGTTACGTCCCTTTGGGCATCTTGCTGATTGACCAATATCCCGAAGTAAACAAGGAAGTTTATTCTCGGGGAAAGGTCCATATATTGCTGCGAGCGTTTCCACTACTCTTCGAAAATTTCTCGTTGAATTTCATTTATTATTTTGCAGCTTTCAATCCATTCATGGTTGTTTATCGGTGCTTGTACACCATCCCCTTATATATCACCACGCAATATGGTGAGAAGGTGTAAGATCAGGCGAACGTGCTGACCATCTTATATCACAATGCAAAAAAAAATGAATGCCTTCGAAAGATTCCTGCCTAAACATCCATTGATGTTTGCCACATAGAGTAATCATAACATTGCGTTTTCTATAATATTCTTAAGTCTTGGCAAGGAAAAGTTTTGCAGCTTCTGCGCATAACAAGCTGGAGTAAGTAAATCGCATTTGTCTCCCCAAAAAGGTAAGGACGTCAAATTCACAACTACGTTCCGTTCTCTCTCGCTATGAAGCTTTCTAGGTTTACAATAAGACGCTTGCCCAGTAACGAAAATTTTGTTTATAGGCAAAACCAGATATATAAAAGTAAGCTTTTTACTAATGGAACATTTTGAGTGAAAACATTCCACAATAAATGCACGGTGTTTACTTGTACATTAGTATTTATTGGCGGTCCAATTCATAAATATTCATGCATCAAAGCTTTTAACAAATCATTTATCATTATAATCTTCAAAAAACAAAAACTGTTTATCAACTACATAAATTTACTTAAACTAGGTGAATACCTATAACAGCAATGAAATAGTAATAATTTGAAGTGAAAGAGTGTTTTTGCCTCGTATTTTTAATGTAAACCTGATAAATATAAAATGATTTATTCAGTAAATCTTCTGTGTTGGTATAATAATACCGGGTTAAATTAAAATTAAAATTGATCAGTTGCGGCTTGCTAAAAATTAAAGCTCGCGCGCCACGTTAAAAATGGATTTCACGAAGAAAATGCACCAATATTTTAAATTACACGATCGACAAAAAGAATATGGTGCTCATACATCGAAAGTCCATTCTGTTGCTTGGAACTGTGACGGAAGAAGGCTTGCTTCTGGATCTTTCGATCAAACTGCCAGTGTTTTTACTCTGGATAAAGACAGGCTGGTTCGTAAAAGTTTTACGTGCATATTGTATCAGACAATGCTGTATCTTGGTATTGTAAAAATGGGGGAAGGATTTCCCAGAAACCAGGTTTCTTGTGGGAAAATGCAATATAACTGAAATAGAAAACTTTTATTATAACATAGTCTGGTGCTATTTCTTCAGTATTTTCAAAATTCTAGATGTGAACCTATTGAAGAAATTGATACAATAACATGTTAAATACCTTTCTTGCAACCATTAGTTAAGACGTGAACCACCCTGAGACGACGAGGGGTTCAGCAATCCTCTCACACATAACTATCCCCGCTTGGATACGAACCTGTGAACCCACGCAGAGTAATCAGAGGTGCTACGCGAGCCTATTCCTAACTCATAGCATGGTGAGCCACACCGCCGCGCCAAGAGCATGTGGTGATTGTTTTTTTAATGTAAATTGAATGAAAAGACCAAGCTGAATTAGATATGACCTTCTCGGAATGAATTGTCCATTTCCTTATTTTAACAAAAATGATATAACGATAGATATGTGGACTAATATGCATTTTTTGATGATTTAGTCCAGAGATCAATCATACAAAGGGCACACAGACAGTGTAGATCAGCTTTGTTGGCATCCAAGCCATCCAGATTTATTTGCAACTGCTTCCGGTGATAAAACAGTAAGAATATGGGACGCAAGAAGTGGGAAATGCTCAATAACGATGCAAACAAAAGGTAATGTTCAATTAGCGATTTCTTGTAAACTTGCTCTTGGAAATCTCACCAATCCATTTCCCAGACAGTAGGGACTGATTTGCTTCATGAAGCTGTAACCGACCACCATCCTACAAAGATACGGACTCTAGCAATCCTCTTGCACATAATTATTCCCCACAAGATTCAAACCTACGCAGGATAATTAGAGGTGCGATGGCAAGTGTATTCCTGACCCTTAACACAGCATGCCAACCACCGATTTGAGATATTTCTATAATTTAGTTTGACAACATCGATATTGGTATTCCAGGTGAAAACATAAACATATGCTGGAGTCCCAATGGGCAAACAATCGCAGTTGGAAATAAAGAAGATTTGGTGACATTTTTTGATACAAAAACATGGAAAGTAAAGGCATATGAGCAGTTTAAAGTTGAAGTAAGTTTCATGTATTTGTAACTAAGCCAACGTAGTAATGGATATTTTTGTGAAATATTTTTTTTTTGTCCAGGTGAATGAAATTTCTTGGAATAATTCCAATGATCTATTTTTTCTGACGACAGGATTAGGTACTGTTAATATACTAAGGTAAGCAGCATATATTTCTTTCAAATACATTCCTAAGCACTATTACTAAAATAAGTACTCTTTTAATTAGGTTTGGGTGAGGGGCCTTCTTTTCAAGCTATATATAAATGAGTGTTAGAGTACCAGTAAAACACAAAAGGAGATAAGTATTATCGGCATCTGGGGGCGGGGGCGAGTAGACGGTGTGGTTATTCAGGCAAGGTCTGGTGCTTTCTCTTCTCTCTCAGAATGGCTTGCTGAAAACGGTGGGCCAGTGCAAGTGAAGAACCACAGAGATGACTTAGCGCCGCGCGATCCAGTTTTTTTTTTTTTTATCTGGGTCCTAGGTCACAACTTGGTTGTTTTTTGATGGTAGCACTAAGCCTGCTCACGCTACAAGTAATACATTTTTTCAAATATATATAATAATTCATCATACATAGAGTGTAGAAAAAGGTGACCAATGTAAACTGAGAGGAAACGAATTTCCTTACCCACAACACCGTTAAATCACAGTTTCTGGTGTGTTTTCAAGTAACATTCGTCACGAAAGTATATAATTTTAAGCGACGTTAATTACAAAACCAAACACGAGAAAAGATACCCAAAAATACCACGAAATAACTAAAGGCTTTATAAATCCTCTCTAAAAAACCGATTAGCACAGTAAACTCTTATTCTTAAATATATTTAGAGTGAGTAAACTCGCGTAAATGTTTTGATCACTTTTAGATTTTCCCCGACTGCGGCCCGCGAAACATCCTAAAAAGTTTTTGGCCTGCCTAACTCGCAACCTTGGATCACCCTGCTTTGAGATATTGTTAGATAACAGGGACTGCTTTTACTTCAGGCATTAGGCTAACTAACTTATCTAACAATTTGTGAAATTAATTTACAGTTATCCGGACCTAAAGCTGATTCAATCGCTTAGTGGACATACAGCCAACTGTATATGCATTGAGTTTGACCCTACAGGTCGCTATTTTGCAACAGGCAGTGCTGATGCATTAGTAAATTTATGGGATGTAACAGAACTTGTTTGTGTGCAGACATTTTCAAGGTAGGTTTTACGAAAAAACTTCAAGCATATACTGCATTTTCAGAGCCACTAAACATTTTCTTAAATATATTTTTGTGCTAGGCTTGACTGGCCTGTTCGAACATTGAGTTTCAGTCATGATGGCAAACTTATAGCTTCGGCATCTGAAGATCATTTCATTGATATTTCGAGCGTAGCAACCGGTGAAAATGTTTGTGAGGTAGGTACTCTGTCTATCATTTACTTGATTTAGACACAGAGTATATGGAGGCGGAAATACTGAACCAAAATCGAAGTCGCTAGGGGCTATTTTTGCCCTATTTGACTGAATATTTTTCTGTTTCTTGGTTTAATTCTTGGGAACACTTGTGGATGACACTGCTCTTTTTTTGTTTGCCATGCAGGTCAAATGTGAATCACCAACATTCACCGTAGCGTGGCATCCTAAGCAACTCTTACTCGCATTCGCATGTGATGATAAAGACAAGTATAAACATGATAGAGATGCCGGAACAATTAAATTATTTGGTCTCTCGAGCGAGTCCACCAGTGACAAAAAGTAAGGGTTCGAGAGCTCGCCTTATTTTCGGAAATTAGCAAGCAAGATGATGGGGTAGCGGGAGCGAAGCGTACACTCAACACATATGGATGGACCACCATGGTCAAAATATCACGCAACAGTGAATTCATTTGAAATTAAATATTAAAAAAATAATACAAATGTAGAAAACATCAGGTCATTCATATAGAATATCGATTTCTATGTATATAAGCTTTATAAGACAGTTCTGCTTGTTTCTCATCATACGGCAGTCTATCATGGGGACTGTGATCGTAAAAACATGTCAGAAAAACCTTCTTAACCAATGGCTGAACAGCGTTCAGGTCGTAATCTGGATGCCTTGACAGAAAAGATTGTACTGCATTCCTTATCACACAGGATTGGTAACCCCTGTAAACAAATAATTATCATTACTGCTGAGAATACGGAAAAATAACGTGACATTTCAGAGTCTTGTTGTCCCACTACATAATTTGCTTTTTGATACATGAATTAAATGTAAATGAGGGTTCTCGACCTTTTATGGCTGGTGGCCCCCTTATAGATGCTTTCAGCACTCATGGCCCCCCTGTTTATCATTCCAGTGGTATTTATGGTGTTATTTCGATTGGTAGATTCCAAATCCCATTATGTTCAAACAATTCATGCTCAACAAAGTGAAAACACTATGTGAAATAACCTTATCAGGCAATAAAACTAGAAAGAACAGAGTTTTCTTTTAAAGTAAAATGTAGAAGGGTGCGTTTTGCGGCTAGCTCTGTGGCCCTCTTGGTGAGGCCACTGGCCCCCAGTTGAAAACCGCTGGTTTATGTCATTGAAAAGAGATCACAACTTAAATATAAGCATTCTAGATTTTTCAAACTCTTGGGTATAATCGTACACAAACAGAAGTGTTAAATAAATTTTCACAGAAGTTCACTTATTTTTAGTAACTGTAAAATTGTTAGTACCTCTTGCTAGATGCAACCTTTCTTGAACCCATCTGCAGAGTTTCCGAACTGCATTGTCCGCTAAGTGCTGCGGCACGAATGGAACTACACATGTCCATCTCTGGTTCCTTGTAGTTCATGTTCGCTCGACAGTGATCGTACGCTGATACAAGTATATTACTGCATAAAAAGATAATAAGATAAGTCCGGAGAATGTTTGTGGGAGTTAACAGTGACAAATTTTGTCTATTTACCTCAATGTTGTCTGCATTGCCCTTGTTTGGCTAGCAAAAGAGGCTTTACTGAAGGAATCTTGACATATTTCTATTTCATTTTTTTCATAGTTGAAAGCTCCCAGCATTTCCTCCAGCTCCTCACCGCATTGTTTTACAGCAATATTAGTATCCACATCAACAAAACACCTGGATATATAAGAAATATTTCTAATTTGAAGCTGGCATTCAAATTCAACAATCATAATCTCGGGTTGATGCATCCTGCAAAGTACTATGAGCATGGTTGCTACCACATATCTGATTGAACTGTGTGGGTTTGAACCCCATTGAGGACAAATTATGTTCGAAAGGACTCTTTGCTACCTAGTTCACTAGCTGGCTATGCCTTTCTCCATCATCATACTGTCATCTCTATACGAATATCCACGGCCAGGACCACACGATCCACTGTAAGATTAAGCCAGCTTATCGACTTTCCTCTCACATAAGATCTAAAGATGGAACTTTTACCATATCAGCCTATTGATCAATGAAATAAAGGCTCGTGCAGGTATTCTATTATTGCAATCTTACCCAATGTCTCCCATTGCATCCATCATAATTGAAAAGTATGGATTTGACTTCTCATTTTTAAATGCCTTTTCCACGATTTCTTTCACGGTGTCATGTTCTAGTTCTTCCTTGGTTTTTCCATTTTTGCTGAAGAAGAGTGTTTGCAATACATTTCTTCTGGCTTCCCCGGATTTATTTAGAAAGCCGTCCATTTATACTTTTTTTCCGTTGATAGGTAACTTACGGGTATCCGACGGCGTTGAATTTAAATATCATGAATATAGGAAAAAAACTAAAATTAAAACATACAGAATCATGCTAAATGTCAAAAGGTAACAAACCAAAATAAGTTATATACTGATATAACGTTCCGATACCGCCCCGGCACCAGTACAGCATCGTCGCCATCAAGGCGATACCGTAACACTTTCAATAAAGAACCTACGGTCCTAGTCTTTTCAACGTCTGGTTTTATACTCATTCTGGCCGAGATATTATCGGATTGCGTCATGTGTGACGTCATTGTAAATCGTCATAATGGCGTCCGTGTCACCGCTTTCTTGGCGATGGCGCAATGAAAAGTTTACAAATTATGTCATAATCGAAGTAGTACAGAGGTAGAAATAACAATCTTGACCGGCGCGTCATTTCATTTTGTGCCCATTGAAGGGCAGTGAGATGAAACATGTGCGCGTCTTCAATTCCACACGGAAATTACTTTCATTTGGCATATCTAACAAAAATACAGGCGAGATTTTGTTATTTTATATGAATAAAGTATGTAAACTTGATAGCATGTAATTTAAAGATTATTTTAAAAAAATTTAACGGACCCGAAGGCATATGCTCCTACTATTAGTTAAGCATTTCCCCAATAATATTTAAAACCCCGGATATTTTCGTGTATTAGATTTAGAATTTAATCTATTACTACGTGAAAAATATTTAGGAGAAGTCATAAGATAAACTAATGTGCAATCACTTACATTGGTAACAGGGAAATATTAGTAGAAAATAATAATCAGTGAAAAAAGTCGTTCAATATATATATATGTTATATTATATAATAAAGTTTAAAAAATCAGGCTAAGCTAGCAGTTGTTAAACTATCAAAAAATTTAAATGAGCTTTGATTGCGAACAATTTGTTGAAGTTGGATTTTTATTGACTGTAATTCTCAACAACTAACGCCTCGTTATTGTGCTCAACTACACATAAATGTTACACATACAACACATGCAATGTTCCTTATCAAATAAGATTGCCGGTAGTTTGATACCAATGTCCAGAACAGAGACAAATGCCCATATCCCACGTCCACCATATTTCATAAGGATATCTAGAACACAATTATTAGGACAGGATAGGTATTACATATTTATCCCGAGGAAGCTGGAAGTCGATAAGACGGCTTAATTATATGGCGAACCACGGCTTCTCGTCCGGTTACCGGTACAGACGACGAGGAGTTCAGCAATCCTCTCGCACATAATTATCCCCCTCGAATAAAAATCAGTTTTAGTTATGATCATATATATTTTGATTAATTTTGGGTCTAAGGTATGACAATACCGCAGGATAATAGAGCTGGAATGTAATGTATCATACCATCTTACATCAGGAAACAAATACTTTGACGCTTTTGGTATTGCTTAAAGCATGCACACTGAATATTATCTCATAGAAATAATCTGTTAATATGCTTATCATATTCTAATAGCATTTCTCGTCATAATTAATTGAATGCTTTTTTCGATAACTTTTAAAACGCCGGATATTTTCATCCATTGAATTCAGGATTTAATTTATTTCCATATGGAAAATATCAACCGTTAATCAGAAATATATAGCAACAACGATAGGAGGTCATAAAATAAACTAATATGCAATAACGGTAGTTACACGCAAATATTAGGTCAGCGTTTGCTGTACTAAATAGAGTCTATTTAGTACAGCAAACGCTGACCTAATATGCGCGACTTCATTCCACTGATTGTTGAAATATTATTCGTGACTCATTTTTATCTAATATAGCCTATTTATTACAGCAAACGCTGCCCTAATATTTCCCTGTAACTACTGTGATTGCATAATAGTTTCTTTCACCGCTTCCTATCGTTATGGCTATATATTTCTGATATTTTTTCCATATGGAAATAAATTAAATTCTGAATTCAATAGATGGAAATAACAGGCGTTTTAAAGTTTATCGGAAAAAAGTATTCAATTAGTTTTTATGAGAAATGCTATGCATATTAACAGTTTAATTCTATGAGATAATATTTAGTGTGCGTGCTGTATCCATTAAGCTATACCGAAAGCGTCAAAACAGTTATTTCCTATGAGATCGTAACCGTTAGGAATACGCTCCCACCGCACCTCTGATTATCCTGCGTGGGTTCGAATGTTGGACCCCATACATATGTTGGGTATGGAATTAGTTAGCCTGTTACTTGTTGTTGTTTTTTCGGGTACGTGGACTTAATGGTGTAGGAAGCCGTAACCGACAAGCGGTTACTAGAATCACCCTACGACGGCGAGGGGTCCAACATTCGAACCCACGCAGGGTAATCAGAGGTGCGGTAGGAGCGTATTCCTAACGGTTACGATCTCATAGGAAATAACTGTTTTGACGCTTTCGGTATAGCTTAATGGATACAGCACGCACACTAAATATTATCTCATAGAATTAAACTGTTAATATGCATAGCATTTCTCATAAAAACTAATTGAATACTTTTTTCCGATAAACTTTAAAACGCCTGTTATTTCCATCTATTGAATTCAGAATTTAATTTATTTCCATATGGAAAAAATATCAGAAATATATAGCCATAACGATAGGAAGCGGTGAAAGAAACTATTATGCAATTACAGTAGTTACAGGGAAATATTAGGGCAGCGTTTGCTGTAATAAATAGGCTATATTAGATAAAAATGAGTCACGAATAATATTTCAACAATCAGTGGAATGAAGTCGCGCATATTAGGTCAGCGTTTGCTGTACTAAATAGAGTCTATTTAGTACAGCAAACGCTGACCTAATATTTCCTTGTAACTACCGTTATTGCATATTAGTTTATTTTATGACCTCCTATCGTTGTTGCTATATATTTCTGATTAACGGTTGATATTTTTCATATGGAAATAAATTAAATCCTGAATTCAATGGATGAAAATATCCGGCGTTTTAAAAGTTATCGAAAAAAGCATTCATTTAATTATGATGAGAAATGCTATTAGAATATTATAAGCATATTAACAGATTAGTTCTATGAGATAATATTCAGTGTGCATGCTTTGAGCAATACCAAAAGCGTCAAAGTATTTGTTTCCTGATGTAAGATGGTATGATACATTACATTCCAGCTCTATTATCCTGCGGTATTGTCATACCTTAGACCCAAAATTAATCAAAATATATATGATCATAACTAAAACTGATTTTTATTCGAGGGGGATAATTATGTGCGAGAGGATTGCTGAACTCCTCGTCGTCGTGGGATGGCTCGCGTAACCGCTGGTCGTTTACGGCTTCCTTCGCAATATGTCCACGTAATCACCACCTCAAGTGTTCGGGACATACGGGATAAAACAGTTGTCTGTGAGTAATATTTACAGTGCACATCATTTCAGCTTGAAGTACATGATGTTCCAGAAAATGAGAAATTGATGTTTGTGATGCAGATGCATTAATGTCGCGTTACGAGACTCACAACTGAGGGTTTATTAATTATATACTTCAATTAATTGCATCCTGAATTGGCATGTAACTTTGTATGTATGCAAATGCAGGGTCTCAACTCATGGCGGTCCGCTATACTATTGATTTATAGATAGCAAAAGAGATACTGTATATGTCTAAAAGGTCGATAATGTCCGATATTGCCAATACATCTCTGGTCTTGACACGGTATGAAAAAGCTGTCTCTGCTCCAACAGTTGTTTTCTGATTAACGTCATGGTGATTTGGATCGCTCGGGTTACATTTTATTATTTTCTCAACCATCAATAAAAGCTCCTGCAAACATTTCTGGTCAATTTTTGAGCTTCAACAAGCACTCCACTAACTTACGTCGCTGCCAAAGTTATCCAAGTAATACAAGCGCATAATTTCACTATCTCGACAGGTAAGCCAAAAATCGTCGGGTCATCGGTCGCGAATAGTCCAGAATAGAGCGAAATAGTGTAGAAAAACACGTCCGGGTTTGTGATTTAGTGCAAATGCCGCAAAATCGCTTCTCAAAGACTAATCGCGACTTTCATAACAGTGCATGATAAATTCTGGTATGTTTTTTTATAGATACTACTATCAATCCTGCCCACAAACTTAGCAAATCAAAAATCTGCAAAATGTGTAAACATTGACTTATTGCATACTTTTGTTTTTAAATCTAAAAAATAGATAAATTGTTTATTGCTTGATTGCCTGATCCTGGCTAAAACTAAACACCCCCCAAAAAATGAGGCACCTCCTTATGCATTGTATTATATCCTCGGGCTAATAACCGAATTGCGTAAGTCATTTTTGGTGATTTTGAGTTTTTTTTTTATAAAATAGGTATTTATGTAATGCTGCGCACCTGTCTGTTAACTCAGATTTTATTTTAAGAATTCCGAAACCCATAAAAATGGAGATTTTGTATGACATGCACATTTGTGCAATTGTTTCGTCATAATGAATTATCGTCGTTACCGTACGACTATTGTGACGTCACAAAGGCAAAGTAGCATCGGTGAAGTATTTTCAAGTTTTTGCATCTCAGATTCTAGCGCTTATAAATTTGAATTTATACTACAGTATAGGAAGGTGTGCACTTGTGATATTCACTGTCCGTGTCCGATTCACCTTGGTAGGCTTTTATATTGGGTGCATTGCTGTTTTATTCTCTATATTTAATCTTAGTCTTATTTCGGTGGGTGTGCAGAGCGTGTTATATTGATGAAATATATATTTTTAAACATAAAAAATAATGTAATTGAAACAGATTGGCTTATTTGGGGATGAGAAATCGTAGATACTGAGTATTACATTCGATTTTGGAATGTTTGGTTTTCAGGACTGGTGCATATAGACAAGTTGCAAAATTGCGTATGTCAGTGATTTCCCTACACCCCCCCTATAGGGGGTGAACACCCCCCCTAAAATTTCAAACACCTCCCCTAATTTTGAGGTGCGATTCCACACTGATGGGTTCTAAACCGCAGTCTGCGGGCCAATTACGGCCCGCGTCACGATTTAAAATGGCCCGCCGAACTCGAGTGAAATAGTTTAATCCTTCATGTGGTACCTTTTGAGTTTTAGATACCGTCTATTGTTACATCATTATCACAGTTTAAGCACGTTTATTTCGTAACAATTGAAATATTCCGGTATCTTATGTATACGTATGGGTATTAGGATAACACACTGCGGTATTTTAGATATCAGCCGTATATTAAGAAAGCTTAAAGATGTCACAAAACGAAAACTAGGCACTGAAAACAGACGTTTTTTAGATGAATGACAGCGTTTTTATTTCTTTATTGAAAAGAATCAAACTTCAGCGATTTGTCTTCTTACCAACAAAATATTTCAGTTCTGAAGGAATACAACATTATGCGACATTATGATCAGTTGACGAGCGTATTTCAAAATTTAATTCATACAAAAGTCAAACAAACCTGTTCAAAAAAATTAGAAATGTGTAACAAAACAAGCCATAAGTAGCCATTTATACAATGCCAGATGAGCAAGTAACTTAATTCATTAGTCACTATCAGTTGCAAATCACTTGTTGAAACGTAGTAGTATATATTTACGGTTGAAAGCCGTGCTTGTTATCTATTCCCCGGGAATTCAATCAGCTAAATATTATAATTATTGATTTCATTACATAACAAACTGCGATGCTAGGTGTATCTAAAATCAAGCTTAGAGCCTATTTTGGTGCCTATTTCTCAAAATTTTCTCAGGGCGCTTAAGCGCGCCCTGAACCCCAGCTGTGTCGTCCCGCACTTTTACTCGCTCCCCTTTTTTTGGCCTTACAATTTCATTCTGCTGTGGATTTTGGCTTGCCGTCAATCAACTTGGAGGGCCCCCATGTACATCGTTTCTTAAATACATACCATTTTTTTAAGAATACAAATAGCCTAGTTTTATCTCTAATAGCAAATTATTTACCACCCCCTAAATTTTGAAACACCCCCCCCTAAAAACAAAAGCTGGGGAACATACTGGCGTATGTCCCCAAAAGTCATAGACACATTTCTGCCTAAGGCACAGTGCGCCATTATGACGTCACATAACTGCGTCATACAAATTACTTAAATCCGGCTACGACCAAAAAATTGAACCATGGCAAATTATTGATTTTCAATGGCATAACAATATCATTAGGAAGTTTTTTACGTTTTTCTCAAAACTGCTAAAAACGACTTACGCAATTCGGTTATTAGCGTGACGATATTCTGGAACATACGGACCTACCTACCCTCTGATTAAACAAATGAAATCACGAATAATATATGGAATCATATATTTTAGGTCCTGTTGTTGTTGTAGTTTTAGATATGAATTGTTGATCCTCGGCGATTAGAATGTGAGAGTGTTAAATCAGAGGGTTTCCCATTTTTCTTCTTTCCATATCATACCTTTCCACACCTCTCCATCTCAAATTTTCCGAAAATTCCTCAAAATCCTACCACGGCACTATTGGAATCCAAGTCCGATCTTCTGGGTCAAGGTTAGGCAAGATGATATCTATCTGTGTAATGAATGGAATGTACATGTCAAAATAGAAGAAGCTTAATATATATAAGGTTAGCATTACGGTATACCGAACAACTATAGTTGTTTCTCAATTAAATATCCAGCCTATAAAATCTCAATCGATAGTTCGATCTGATTTTCAACTTTGTTACATAAATAAAAATAAATTCATCTGAGGCGATTCATTTCCCCGAATTGTTGAATTTTATTCGTGACTCATTTTGAACTAATATAACCAATTTATTAGAGCAAACACTGACTTAAAATTCCACTGTAACTGTACCGTGATTGCATATTAGTTTATTTTATGACTTCCTACCGTTATTGCTGAAGTATTTCTGATTATCGGTTGATATTTTCCATATGGGAATAGATTGAATTCTAAATTAAATAGGTGAAAATAACCAGCTGTTGCGAAATGAAGGGTATTAGTCGAGCAATATTACCAAATATCTTTGGTATAACAACAAAAATCGATTTTTTAGTTAAAAAAGCACCTTCTTTACCAAACCTGTAGAAAAAATATAATATTAACTATATTGCTACTAAATTCATTTAAATAAAAAAAGCATTTGGAAATTTGAAGATAAACAGAACAATCAGTGTCTACATCATGATTAGTCTGTGCTCAGCCACCTACATCCATTTTCAATACTGCGCAACTCATATAATCTTACCATTTTTTTTACATAGATTCAATATAATAAACCTACGGGTAACATTCTCGTGAAAAAATAATTTAAAATTTATGATAATATGTATGAATAATATGTTCTTTCTGATATATTTTTGCATTTGACTTAATTTATCTATATGTACTAGTGAAATTCGTTGTAAAAAATTAATGTAACCCTTTTCCAATAATTTTCAAAACGCCGGATATTTTCGCATATTGAATTTAGAATTCAATCTATTTCCATATGGAAAATATCAACCGATAATCATAATTACTTTATCAATAACGGCGGGAAAACATAAAATAAACTAATATGCAATCACGGTAGTTAAAATTTTAAGTCAGCGTTTGCTTTAATAAATAGGCTATGTTGGATGAAAAGCGGTCAAGAATAAAATTAAACAATTTGGGGCAAAGGAATCACCTCCAAAAAAATTTCCCTAAAATTTTTATTTTCATTCATGTAACAAAGTTGAAAATCAGGTCAAACTAATGATTGAGATTTTATAGACTGGATATTTAATTGAGAAACAACTACTAAAGGCTAGATATATAATCGAACTGTATATATAATAGACTATGAGAAAAAATTGTTTAGGTATACCGAATCTAATTTACGAAGTAGTGAAAAAAGTGGTTCTTACTATACTACACTAAACAAAAATTTTAATTACGCATTGGCTGCATTAAATCTGCATGTGCATGCGGATGACGTTTTTTCACAATATGTATCTGCTGAATTTTCGGGAAATTTATGTAAACGGTCCTTGCGTTAAAGAGTTATAGATAATCTGCTCAAAATGATTACAAAAAATAAAATTACCATGAAAAAAAAACTATACTTTTCAAATTTCGATTCATAGAAACGTAATTTATGGAAACGACCCATCTGGAGGTTTGTCATTAATTTTAATATATTTAAAGTGTCATATGTTTTAAAAATAACCGGAAATTATTTCAGAATATAAGGCTGACAGGATCGTAACGAGTCACTTTTGTCGATGTTCATCGAGAGCAGCATATCGCGAAAAAGAGAAAATGGCATCAAAGATTTTCAAGCTTCTGCTGATCATGCAAGTTGCGGCGTTTTGCATCTGGTAAGCACAACGGAAAAATATGTATGATAACGAAATATACGAAAATATTAGAACTTTGACGCATTCTATGAAAAAGTTAGAAAATTCTGTTAACAAATTTTCGATTCGATGAGGCCTTCACAGATAAGTGTATAATGTGCCTGAATAATCATATATAGATTACTGGAGTTTATATGAACTTATAAACCCAAATCTTTTCAAATAGTTTAATAAATGACTTGCCTTCTTACGAATCTATATAATATGCTTGCTGGATGCCTCTTTAATATGTATGCTAATTACGGTAGTTCGAACGTGTGTTACAATATTGTAAACAATTTTATATTATTTACGTTATATTTGCAGTGCTGAGAGCGTTAACAACACCAAAGGGGACAATAATGCGACAGGTAAGAAAATTTATAACATTACAGAAAATAAGATGCTGCCTGTATTTTTATTCTATTCTTCCTTTTACGATTCTACTCAGATAGTCTGTAATAGAAACAAATCATAGTTAATTTGAAAATGTTAAATAATTAATATCAAGATTCTTCTTATAAATTTTTGTGATCTTTATTGAAACTTTTGCAAACTACCAGACGTCATATTTCATATCTGACTCGGTAAACACAAAGAAACATTATCGAATGTCTTCGCGTACTAACGTTTTGTTTTAAGGCTTCTTCTATTTTGACATGTGCATTTTATTCATTACAGAGATAGATATCATCTTGCCTAACCTTGACCCAGAAGATCGGACTTGGATAGCGCCGTGGTGGGATTCTGAAAGTGAAAAGGCCTTCCAACAATTGAGAGAAAGAATTCGAAAAAATATGGAAAATTAAAAGTTCAGACTACTTAGTTAAAACGATTTAGAGAACCATGGACAATCCATTTATTTTAATCGTGCTCACATTTAGAGGATCAACAATTTATATCTAAAACTACAACAACAACGGGACTTCAAAATATATGATTCGATATATTATTCGTGTTTTTATTTGCTTACTCAGAAGCTAGGTTTGTATATTCCCGAATGTAATACAGTGCATAAGGAGGGGTCTAATTTTTCTTATGTAGGCAGTTTTTAGCCAGGATAAAGGCGATCAAGCAAGAAACAACTTTTCTATTTTTTCGGTTTAAAAACAAAAGTATGTCAAGGTCAATGTTCACATATTTTTGATTTTCTGTAGAGTTTGTGGGCAGGATTTACAGCTCCGGTTGGCAGCTATGGGAAGAAACCCCATACCAGAATTTATCATGTACTATTATGATGGTTGCGCTTATTCTTTGAAAAGCGATTTTGCGGCACTTGCCCTGAATCAAACCTGTACGTGTTTTTCTGCTATATTTCTCTCTATTCTGATCTATTCGCGAGCGATTCATCGATAACCCGACGTTTTTTGACTCACCATCTATCGTCCTTCCAAACGAACCTACTGAGATAGATGAAATTAAGCAATTGTATTGCTGAGATAACTTCGTCAGGGACGTAAGTTCGTGTAGTGCTTCTTTAACTCAAAAATTGGCCACGAATATTTGCAGAAAATTTTATTGATTGTTAAGAATTAGCAGAATAAGAGCCGGGCGATCAAAATCATCATGGCGTTAATCAGAAAACAACTGTTGAAGCTGTGACATCTCCGTCCATATCGTGTCAAGACCAGAGATGTATGGGCATTAGCAATATCGGACATTTTTAGGGATCGGTATCGGCTAGATGTAGACGGATATTTCCGTTATATTCAACTCTTTGATCTGATCTAGAATGTTTTCAGAAGAAAAGTTAGGGTACTGATGTTGAAAAAAAAATTTTGCGTAGAGGGATCATGATTGTGAAATTTGCCTTGTTAATTCTGAGTTATGCACGATCTACCTTCACGAGTAGAAATGAGGAAAAGATTCTAACCTGATTTTAGCTATTTATCAGTCAAACTATCTCAACTAATTCAGTCAGTAGTCCGTCAGTCGTTTTTTTCACTTACCGAAAATACTAAGGTGTACAAACAGTGAGGTGACAAAAAAAAAATTTTCCAATCGCGAAGGGACCCGCAAAAAAACAGTAGGCTAATGATTATCGAGCAGCCTCACATATGTGACGCTGGTTATTTTGCTATACCAAAATCATTATTTTAAATAAATCATGGTAATTATGAATAAAAATATTGATCAAATATTAGTGGATTTTACAATGTGCAAAATGCAGTGGCGCCGCGTGGTCATTTTGACAACCGGGGCAAGCTACTGCGGGACCGAGTCACCCCCATCTACGGGGACAAGATGAGCGCTGTAAGTTCTCCCATCATTTTATGAGTATAAAAACCATTCCATCGGTAACAACCAATCGGCAAAAGCGACAATTTTTAATGATAAGAAAGTGTCTTTAAAACCGGTCCAAGTCAAGGGATTAATAAATATAGACATAGTTTATTTTGAAACCTTTTTTTTCAAAAGGAAAGGCAATATTTACCCAGATAAGTACAATGACATATTAACAGAAACTTCGGGAAAGCAGACAAAACCTAAAATAAGGTTTAAAACGTTACTATGAAGAAAGGAAAGGTAATGCAAAGATAAGGACATGCGTCGCTTACTCATAGATATATATATGCTGCTAGACTTCTACTGCTTGAACATATATGCAACACGCCGCGGTTTCTTGGAGGCAAAATGCTCAATAACGCGCTGATTAAAGTCATGCATCCCAGAAATAAAGTCTCTGTGAATGGATAAAACAGCCAAGGAATTTAATCTATCTTGCTTCATTGTGTTTCTGAGATACGTTTTAATACGCTTTAGCGTGCTGAATGTTCGCTATGCGTCGGCGGAAGAAATAGGCGTCGTCAAAATGGTGTCCAGAAATTTTGCATACGCCGCAAAGGTAGTTACTAGAGTGTTATCTATGAGGAACCCATAAAGCGCGCAAGTTGATGTGATGTTCAAAAAAGTTTGATTGGTGTATATACATCGCAATTCATTTTCCAATTTACCCACGTTTATCATGGGGTAAAATTTGGAGACAGTAGCCAACAAATGAATGGGAAATTGACGTGCAAATTTTGAAAAATTTTTGGGGTTCATTAAAGAGAACGCGGCAAGGTGTTCAGTGCGCAGACGATCGCCTATTTGATTCACCAGAATGTCACAGCATTCCTTTGCAGACAAAATCAAACGCTGCGTTGTTTGCCCGCGGCATAAAGAAGCACTCCATGTGTCGTCGTATTTTATTGTTTATCGGATACGAGATACAGCATCGCAGAAGTCTGAAATACACGACTGCACAGACGCTCCATCCATTAGTCTTGACTGCAATGCGCCGTATAGTACATCCACGTGATAGAATATTGTGAAGAAAAAAAGAAAACTCACCATCTTCTATCAGACGCTTTAGACCTGCCGCCTCCCTCACAGAGCGTTCGTCCCAAACAGGAGAGCTCTGAATGCCATTGAAACACTCAATGAGCTCAGACCTAATTTCGGACACGCCCTGCACCACGCGTGATTGGAAGTTCCAACGTGTTGGTGCACAAGCTGGGAGACGGCGGCTACATATCTGGCGAAGGAGGTCAGAGCGCCCCGAAGAAAACCCCGAAACATTTGCAAAAAATATACGGACGAGAGGGGTATCAAGACACATATTTTTAATAACGAGGTTAAATTGGTGTGCATAACAATGTAAAAAATGCGCATGAGGAAAATCATGTTTCGACCCACTCATGACTGCCGCGCCGTCATAAGTTTGAGCTATCAATTTTGACTTCGCGTTGTAAGGCTGTAACACTTCTTTCAGTACAGCCGATATCCCGCAAGGCCTGCGATCAACGATTGGTACAAAGCTGTGAAATCTCTCGGTAGGTTTATCATCTTTCACAAACCGAAAAATCACAGCCAGTTGGGAAACGCACGTGATGTCAGTTGTCTCGTCAGACTGAATCGAAAGGAACTGGCAATTCTCAATTTCCAGAGCCAAATGTTGTAAATAAATTTTATACATTGAGTCGAGCAAATCATTTTGGATATCCTTAGATGTCCCTTTCGAAACAGTTGCGGCATCAAAATGATCTCTCAATACTGTCTCTAGGGATGCGGTGTATTCCACCATATCCAAAAATACCCCTCTATTAGAAGAGCCAGCCCGTTCATCGTGCCCAAGGAGGGACAGCTCGTGACAACCAATGAACTTCAAAACATCTATCAATCGACCGAGAACATGGCGGTTTTTCTCGACGTTTCGGTTGTGCCGACGAATAGAAACCGCGCGTCCTTCATCCAACTGTGCTGCAATATTAACATTTCCGAATGTTCGGTATTTTACTGCATTGTCCAGATGCTCCATAGAAGATTGATGATCCCTGGCACGCTCGGAAAGATGTTTAAGATCTCTAAAACCAAATTTACACCAACGTGAGTCACGGGCGATAGCAAAAAGTAGGCAATAAAAACAAAAAAGTGCATTTTTGTCCTCGCTGTAACTCAACCATTCGTGTTTTTTATACCAAGTTTCTGCGCAGAATGTACGCCGACGCTTTCCTCCGTCATGGGATTGTTCCAGTGAACAATTTTTTGGTTGATAAGGCCCAAAACGTTGTACCTCTAATTTTTGTTCCAGCGGCAGCTGCGAAAACGGAGTGCAAAGTAGTGCATCAACCTTATTCATTATGAGGTCTAAGGCTAAGAAATGCGAAGCCGGAAAGAAGTGAGGAGCTCAAAAGGAATGTGGAAAATCGAAAGCAAATGGACGAAAGGTCTCTAACTGATACAAATAGCGAAACAAGCGACAAAAACGAAGGCGAGGAAACTATCAACTCTTCAAGCAACCAACGAACGAGAAGGAATGCGTGAATATATCAACACGTTGTTGTAAGAAACGTCGGCATTGTGTCGTCATAATTTCGGGGCTAGCCCCGATCGAACCCGATGATTTATTAAAAGAAACAGAAAACAAACGAGACAAAGGCGGCGAGTGGAAGATAAAAAAGAGAATACGATATACAATGAGCAACCGGGGCAAAATCGGCGTCGCCCCGTCGACGTTCGGCGAAGGCTTTGCGAGCGAAAAATGAACCATGTCGGGAGAATATGGCTAGTGTAGACAGTCTGTGCAACCGATATTGAGGTATTTTTCGAATATTTTTTATTATACTGAAAAAACAACCGGGGCATTGCTCCGGTTGGCCCTATTGACGCGCCGCCACTGGCCAAAATGTGATGTTATTTTTGCACAAAATTCTTTGTAACTTCATCGTATGTTAAGATGTACCTCAACACTTTCATTATATTTATTGCATTTTTGCTTATGTTTATTCTTTTTTTGTATTTTTATATGGACCGCAGTCGGTCTGGAGTAATAAACGAATTGGATTAAATTAAATAAATTGTGGTATTTTCTGCAAGTGCTTCGTTGTGCATTGACACGAGGAATCGCGGTTATTACTACAATAACAACGCCAATGCATTGTTGGCAACAAAATTTTGTCTTTTACAACTCTCGAAGCCATGAACCCAACATTGACAAATGAGCCTGAGCCCTGAGCTGAGATTACCTCCTCTGTGACCATATAGATTACAAGAACATATAAATAGAAAATGCTGCGTTTTCACCCAAAGTGGATCTATAGATAGGCATAGCCAGGGCCGGGGCATTACATTTTTTTTATTTTGTGTGTGTGGGGGGACTGGGGAGGGTTACAACATTCAAATTTTTTATGGAGTCGAAATACACTTATCGTTATTATTACTTATTATTTCTCACAGCAGATTGACGCGGCCTCTCATTCTGCCAATGATATTAGAACTATTCGCTTGGTCGCACAGAAAGGACACGGTAAGCCTACTACGTTTTCTGTGTGTTTCATGATTCGGACCATATCATAAAATTTAGTTTGATTAATGGTGTGGTACAATGATGTTGGTGTTGCTCTTGGAAAGCGAACTAATTTAAAAATTTAACATAAACAACAAATAAATAAAAATAGGCGGTAAACTTACTATGCCTGACCGCGTAAATTTGATTCGTATTTTGGCGGGGAGACGTTTGTTGTTGCCGCTCGCAGGATGTCAACAAAAAAGATCTTGCGGAGTCGCTCAATCTGGGATTGCTTCTCGTATTGCAGGTTAGTGACTTGCTTGGAATTTTGGCTATGCCTTTCAACTTTTGCATTTATTTAGTACGGCATGTGCATATGTGAGTTTCCGGTATAATCAGGCATAACGTTAGATGTACAGGTAGTTCAGTGGTTTATTTTAATTTTCATAAATGCCCCAAATACCTACACTATCAGACTATTGGTACCGTACCGGTATTCACTACGGTACATTCTGACATTGCAGCATTGTTCAGTCCTTCTGGTCCTCAATGCTCTACAACTGTACAATGCACAGACAGACATAATATTTTTAATTCATACCGGTAATTTACAATGTTTTTTTATATGATTTCTAACATGTATGCAATGTTATGTCTTTAGCTGGAAATCCTATTACAATGTCTTGTTTGTCTATATCTGGTTTATCTCATAGTCCGACGAAAAATCGAGGACAAATTCAGGTAAAAATGTACCGGTACCTATTTCTTTATTTCAACTGTTAACTGAACTGGTACCGGTATCGTAATGAATAATGAAGGCTGGTTGGTGTGTTCTTGCTGCTCTCTTTTATATCTGCTCAAATCTGTTGCTTTCTTCTAGGAAATATTGAATTAAGATGGTTTCCCAATAAGTTACGAAACATGGACTATTTTAAGCATATGGGCAGTACAAACATCCAACGATCGTACAGGGCATTCAGCTTATGCTAATTTCAAGCAGACATGTGCTGGTACTCTGATATCAAAACCTGAAAACTGTAGACTGTCAGAGCAGCAAAGTAATCTGGTGTCGCGGGTTTCATTTTGTGATGATCAATATAACATATTGTAGAAAATTTTTGAGAACTGGAAATAATATTATCCGTTAATCAAGGTTTACATTTGACGCCAAAGATCTTCGGTTTATCGCAATATCACAAAACAAACATTCAATTAACAGCGTACTGCTGGCATATCTGCATATACTGTACCTATTGAATTGGTCGTTATTGCTGCAATACTGCAATATCTTAGGTGTTTCAAAAGTATAACAGCTCGGAAGTTCAATACATTCGAGTATCTTTTGTTTGATTATTTCTGGCCCAAGCCTCATGTTTACTAGGTTTGTGTTTTTGGGCGGGCACATGATATCTCTCATGTTTTTAACTTTCTAAGGTTTTGCTCGCCCTCCAGAATTCTCCATTTTAAATTTGTGTATATTATGGAGTATTCAAATAAACTATCTATTTATTGTACGGGAACAATATTAAGTTACATCAGTCTGTCAGTACTTGTCTGCTTGTGCGTCACAAATCTTCGATTCCAAGAATAATCCCTATATTTGAAAGACATCAATTATTTTGTCCAAATCATGAATTTCCCAGATTTTATGATTGTGTCCTGGAGTCAGAGTCAAATTTGCTTTCACAGTTTTAATAGTGATAAAAGAATTTTTGAGAAACTCCACAAACCTTAGGTAATTAAGCATTCCTACTTAACAGACAGTTTTGCAAATGCCAATGTTTTGGTTTCCAAAAGTCTATTTTTCCAGAGCTGGAGCCCGAGTCGAATTTGCGTGTCAAAAACCAAATTTTTTTAACCAGCAGATTGTGTCAATTTAAATTTCTTTAACTTCGCAATTTCGATTATAATCCAAAGCTAATAAAAAGTAAGCAATTCTGGTAATACCAATCTGTTGGACAAGAAGTTCCCTCATCTGCAAGTTGTTTGGATGATCACTGTCAATAACTTTGAGTTGGGTTGCGTGAGACTAACTCCCTATTCTTCATCTTTGTCTTTATGCTAGTGGAGACATGCATTGACTGCAAGGATGCTATATCAGGAATAAACATAACTATTCTATCCAACTCAAGAAGTCATGCTGCACACAGAAAATAAATGTATTTCTGTAATGTTTTGTCCGACCAAAGTCTTGCCATTGTTGTAAACTGCGTGTCTGACTGTCAAAAACTGTGTTTTCTCACCGTCAAATTTATTTTTCAGGTCATTTTGGGTCCAATGTTTTCTGGAAAATCGTAAGTTCAAAGGTTAATGTTTATATTTCTAATTTACTATCCCAGTGATAGAAAATTTGGTTGCAACACTATTTTCTTATCAATAATTAAGGCACCAACAATTTTTTTAATTTTCATCAATATTTATTGTAATTGATATTTTTTACTGCATTGTTATTGTGGACAAGTTTCGAACCAATCTAACATTCTTTTTAGGACTGAATTGATGAGAAGAATTCAGAGATATAAATATGCAAATCACGAATGTTTATTGATCAAATACGCTAAAGATTCACGTTACAGTGATGATTTCATGTCTACTCACGATAAGTATGTATTTGATGGGGAATTGTTGATTTCTTTATAATCAATTTTGTTTTAAGAAATACATTGAGTTGCCTTAGCTGTGGAATGAGAGGAAATTTGAAATTGGCTTCTGGCTTCGAATTGAAAAAATTTGATCAACTCCCATCTCCATCTTGTAAAAAAAATGTGACTCCGAATTTCAAAAAGTCAAATTTTGACAATCAAAACTATGGCATATGCTAACTGTCTTTGATAGACTGTTAGGAATGTTTGGTGAAATCAATGTCCTTTGAGCCTTCCTAGAAAACACTTATTCTATCACCATTGACAATCTGTGATCCTGGCTGCATGGAGATTAAGAGAAAATATTAAATGTAATATAAATTTACTTCGAAGGTCCGCCTATGTTGTTCTGGTTCTTTATTAAAATTTTCACAATCTTCTATTTCTAGACACATGCTACCTGCTGTAAAGACTGAAGTTTTATCAAAAGTTTCTATTCCATTGAATTGTTCAGTAATCGGAATTGATGAAGGACAATTTGTAAGTATTTTGAATTCTTTTGGCTCTGATGTGGGAACCTATCTAACCCAATACATGCCGACAAGTGGTTAACTGAACCACCCTACGGAGACGATGAGTCCAGCAATCCTCTCGCACTCGACTATCCCCGAACAAATGCAAATTAATCAGAGGTGTGGTGGCAAGCGTATCACAGACTCCAATCCTGGCTTCCCAGCCATAGAAAAGCAGTATTAAACTTATTTTCAAAACACACCAAGCTGAAGTAAAAATTATTTTCAATATATTTTGTAAAAGTGTCGAAACTGTATAAAATTGAGTCTCATTTTTTTTGTGGTTTCTACATTGCAAATATGTATCTGTTATATAACATAAGTCATTTGCTATTAATTCGTCTAATAGTTCTAAAATATTTTTTTAGTTTCCCGACATTGTTGAATTTTGTGAAACCATGGCTAACAATGGTTTGAGGGTTATTGTTGCTGCATTAGATGGTACTTTTCAAAGAAAGGTGAGAATAGCATTCTTTTTTAGCATTTTGGCATTAGTTGTTTTAGCCATTCTAGGGTGATTTTGGAACATCTTCCCCAATTATGGATTGTTTAATTGTTCTCAGAGGGTGGATAATGTTGGTTTCATATTAATTAGCTCAATGGTAATATGGCCATGGTCGGCCATGCCCCATTGTGGGAAAAATATAAAAATTCTATTTATTAATATTGTTTGAATTTAATCAATACTAAACAATAAATTAAAAAGCATTCCAGGTAAAAATCAGTTACCAGTTTATTATATTTCCTTTTTCCAGGGATTTGGATCTTTTTTATCATTAATACCTCTAGCGGAAAGTGTTGTCAAACTTAATGCAGTATGTATGATGTGTTATGGTGAAGCTGCCTTCACAAAAAGAATCGGCTGTGAAACTCAGGTCTGACTTTTTCTCCTTCGAACAATGGTTCTGTAAAATTGAAATCATGCTGTACTTTCAACAAAGCGCATAAAAATATTGTTATGTATGTCATTCTGTATTTGAATGTTGTAATTTGTGATGCAATTTCTGAGACTAGCATTTATTTTTACTTTTTACTCAATTTATAACAGATTTAAGACTATATATGAATTTAATTAAAAAGTCATTCATAGAGATTTATCTTTTTCATTTTAATACCATAGTTTCAATGTAGTATATATATATTTTGAAAATGATTCAAACATTAGGGCTTTAGAGCCGAGACGAGACTCTGGCTTTTGGTTGCCTTCGACTTCAACTCCCAAATAAAGAGAGGAAAATTTAAACCATGACAAGTTTGGCATATGAAAGTCTTCTTTAATTGTCGAGAATGTTTGAATAACTATGTTTTTTTAGTTTGTGTTGGAAATTTTACCAGTCAAAGTCTGAAATTTTTATTGTGTCTTCCAATACGACTCAGGCGCCAATACAAGTAAAGACATGTCCAACTCCGACTTCACAACGATGTGCAATATTAATTCCCCAATATGACTCTAATTGCTAAGATTCTTCTCATTAATAATTATCGATGACGTGGTGGCATCGGCGAAAACACGTCTCTGGTTTGAATCCCATGCACCCCACCTCAACCATGGGAACCTGAAAGACTATTGTCCTTTCGAATAGAAGATTAGAGCTCGACCGATATCACTTTTTGACGACGATATCGATATATCGGCCAACTGGTGGCCGATATTACTATAAATCATATTTTGAGCCACGCTTTTATGATGCACCTTGTGAGTCTGTAGTTTCATTTTGATATTTATTATCATGGCAGTGGGACTTTTATTTAGCTAACTCCGGTCTTTACTCGAACAAATGTTATTCTGTAACTTTTCCTGCTACTCTAATATAAGTCTAGCTATTTCCAGGAAAAAGTATTGTTAATGTGACGTTTTTAGATATAACTATGGACATATGTTAAGAGTATGAAAAAATTATAAATTGATATATTTTAAAGTGAATCGTGATATGATAAATTCCTTCGATATTGTGATAGCATATGTGCAGTTACATGTGGCCTTTTCAATAACTTTGTTTCCAGAGACTCTCAATACCTTATTTAGTCAATAATAATGGATTAGGTTTTAATTTTGTAATTTTCAGCAAAATGATAAACAAAACTGCTACCCCAGAAATTCAAAATTGAATTTGGGAGGTCACAAATTCGGAACTGACATTATTGCTTTGAGCTACCTGTACCATGTTTCTAGGATTACTAACTCACCAGCTTCCAATCGATTCTATTTATAGAACCACCGTTTAATGCTGTTACTAAATTTGCCTTTTTCTCCTTGTGTACTCTCTCAAAAATGTCACTTTATAAAAGTCATTGTTACTCAAGATAATAACTTTTCAGTTATGACCATGCATAAAATGGCCAATCATAAGACACCGGGGAATTAGGAGAGACACCTTTATAACGCAAAATGAAAGCGAGAGAAATATTGGGAAACCAGTTAGCAGGGGCGAGAGCCGTTGCAGCACGCAGCCCGGCGGTTGGCCGATATATCGGTCGAGCTCTACGTTAAGATATTGTGAGATATGAGAGACTGCTTGTATAGGGCCATCTTTATCTCGACATCTTCATTTCCAAAGTCCAGACGGCTTTAAATGAATATCATCTCCATTACAGGTCGAAATCATAGGAGGGTCTGATAAGTACATGGCTGTTTGTCGTGATTGTCACAAACAAGATCATAAAGAGAGTCCGTTGAAGAGAATACCACTCGGGGAACTCGATCTTAACAAACAGCAAGACACAACGCCAGAAACAAACACTGGTGACGGACACAAAAAAATTTCTATCCCACGACAATTGCTTTTCACAAAAAGTTGAAATTGTCCAATTATGGTCAGAAAACTATAATAGCCTGTTATGTTTCTAATACAGTGATACCTCGGTGGTCCGACGACTCAATGCACCTCGGCTCTAGTCAAAAATGCTGCGGTACTTGAACACAAATTCAGTGCTCGAACACCGAAGTGTGCCGTCAAGTGAATTTAAATAATTATTGTTGTCGAGGTACATGTTTTGTTAATATTTTGGGTAGTTAAAACAAATTAATATACCATATTTCTCGGCGAATAAGTTGCTTTTCTAGACCCAAATTTTTGGCCTGATTTTGGGGGGTTTGTCTTATTAGACGAGTGTGGTAATTTTTTTTTTTTTTTTTTGGTGTAGCTTTATTCAATTCAGACCATAAAATACCTTCAGATTCAGATGTTGATGCGATTTTACTACCCGTCTTATTGGCAGGTTATATTTGCTGGGAAATACAGTAACTGCCATTGTTTCTCATGGCAAAAAAGTTTCGGTAGTCGAACACCAGTTCTGAACGAGTTATGTTCGACTAACGACTCAGGAACGAGGTATCACTGTATTTCCGGAAATATTTAATAATAACAATCAAAGAGACCATGTGTGTATGATGTAGAATTTATAAGCTCATAATATTATCATGTAAGTACTTGGATTGAATTTTATATTTTTTATCCTATTCCAGCTAGAGGTCAAAGTTTATAACATGAAGCAGGAAGTAGTAAAATATCCTATTTCCTGATTAATTGTACTTTGGTACCATGTCTCCAATATCGACTAGTCTGTATTATGTTCGATGAATAATTTGTATATTTTGACTATGCACTGTATTCCACTGCCACTTTGGAAATGTCTATTTCGCATTAAATTATGAGCACCCAGGGGCTTCAGTGCTTGCATTTCCTCTTTGAACAATATTGATCCTGCATGTAATTAGATTTGATGTTCCAGCAGTCAATTAATGGCCCACTTGTCCTGAAACTTGATTTGGTATTCGTTCATGGGAGAGGAAAGCTTATAGGTTGATTGTCAAATTGCCAGTCCAACTCAGTTATGGAATTTGCCCAAATATGTTTATATATACAGGGTGGGCCAAAAAAAGTTGCCATTTTTTTTCACCCAATATATATCAATCAATAATCAGAACTTTGGGACAAGTGGCAAAATGGGACACAACATTTTTGGGCGCCACTGTCGAGTAAATTGTTAGATGCATGGATTAAATAAATAGATGCTTTGCTCTTCTGCTAGCTGCTATCTTTTTTATTCGTCTCTCGCATGCATTTCTATGCTTTCATGAACTTTTCTCCCTTTCGTGTATGACTGCTTATTATTGCTATTACTATAAGTTGTTGTTAATATGCTATTTCAGTCAGAAGTTTGCTTTTTTACTTTTGTATCATCACTTTATTCCAGATGTCCTTTTGGAGTCCAGTAAGTTTTGACCCATCAAAAAAGTACTGTTCCTCAACTAACGGCCCAAAAATGATGTAGATACAAAAATTTGCATATAAGCCAACCCGACAAATCGTACGCTCTCATCAGTGCCGTTTGAGTGCGATCAGAGATGCGCATATAAGCCAACCTTAGTTAGGCAACTTACTTTTTTGAGTTTTTAAATTTGTCTTATATGCCCTGGGATATACGTTAGGGGTATGATTGACAAAAAATCACATTTGCAGCCAGAAATCAGTTTTGATAATTATTAAAATTGAGATCAGCTTTGTGAAGTCGAAATCTGCAATAAACTGAATTAATTCTTCAAACCTTGTCCTTCATGAATGCATAGATAGACAGGAATTGTTAGAGATTCATGGAATTATGGATATGTTGAGATAACGATTTCACTATTCACTCGCACGGAACCGCAACATCCTAACTAAGCGTAGTTGGAATTCGGGTGTAAGTTTTATGGACAGTTTGGTTTTTTTTTTCTCTCCGAGTTCATAGCTGGGTGTAGATTGCATATTTCATATCTTGAAACCCGCTTGGGACTCGCTAGCTTAGCAATTACAAATTTTAGAAACCCCCCCCTCTTCTTAGAACGCACATCTTGACCTTATTTCATAGATCAATTTATTGTTAACGGCCATTCCCGTCACGCCGACGAGATAAAAATTCAAAAAAAAAAAATAACTGCAAAGACATTAGTACATGATACTAAAATCTGACATTACAAAAAAAAAGATTATTTTAAAAAACCATGAATATTATTATCCAATATGCAAAAGCAATTATAATTATCAAACTGAGGGAATAAATGATTATTTTAACAAAATCACTGGAGCAATTGGAAATTTATATTCCCACAGAGCTCAAAAATTTTTTTTTTTCAATTATTCCAAGAAAATGCCATCTAATATCAACAAAATATTCAGACGAAAGGAATTACCTACCTTCAAATGAATGTCACATAGATTCAATTAAAAGTAAAACGCAAAAATTGCACAGCATCGAACAATTTCATATGACACATGATAATTACTAGAAAGCTAATAAAAAATAGCTGTGTGCGCCCTTTTTCGGTCCTGGCAAAGTCTATTAGACCATATTGTACGAAGCGGATGGCACAATAAAGTGGAAACAATCCTAATTCTAGTTATATATTGTAAAATTCTAAAAAGGTGTAAAAAGGACTTCCAAATTATAAAACGTGCGCCGTAAAGAGATTTTTTGTCGTTAAAAAATTTCGTAAAAACGAGTCCGTAATCCTGGTCATGATGGTAAAAGAAAAAAAAAAGGTGTCAAACAACAAAAAAATACTATAATAACGAAAAAGAATAATTTGGAAAGCAGCAAGAAAAAAAGATACGACCACCAAG
The DNA here is from genome assembly GCF_013122585.1 of Styela clava. NCBI lineage: Eukaryota > Metazoa > Chordata > Ascidiacea > Stolidobranchia > Styelidae > Styela > Styela clava. The sequence goes on from NW_024102826.1 coordinate 1,183,793, forward strand.
CCATCAGTTTTTGTGTAAAAATTAGGAAAAAGTAAAAATCAAATGCAATGTACAATAGAGGCTTGTTTTGGCAAGTAAAATCAACCAACGATCTGCCAACAAGTCATTTTTTTATATCGGAAATATTTTCCAGAACATAATTATCGTATCAATCAAAAGTCTGCTGCATAAGAAATGTCCAGCTCAAAATAGAACATGCAATAGCAAATTTTGTTTTACAATCTCGAAATGTGTAAACCAATAAGCATAGGATCCCAGTAGAGAGGAAAGTTGATAAGACGGCTTAATCATATGGCGAAGCACAGAATCTTATCCGGTTAGGAAAAAAATGACCAGTCATTTGTTTCAGATATATAGACTTGATCCAGGAATAACGTACTAACATTAAAATACCCAGAAATTGTAGTTACCAAGTTGAGAATGACCCCTAATGTGTTCTACGCCCCAAAATCGATTGTGTATGAGAATATTCATTGTCCCTTTTTTTCCTTCAAACTAAATTGTCTGTTGAGTGAAAAAAATGATTGACACACTGCTCGACGTGTCCGTATCGGCCTACATCTCATAAACTTGCCTCGCAAAACTCAAGTCGCTTTAAGCAAACTTATGGTCATGTTTCGTTGTTTTCAGCAGTTGGGCTGTCCTCCTGATCCATTGGTTCTTCTTTGATTGCGTTAGAAGCATTTTGATTTTCCGATGATTGCGACATATTACGTGATACGCCGGACGTAACGAAAGCAGTGCTTGGTATGGGTGACGCTGCAGGAGATTCTGATGACGGTGATGAGAGTCCCACAACATCGAGTGGAGAAGATTCCGCACTCATTGCTTCCTCACGATTTTGTCCATGCATTTCATCAGCTTCGTCGGTGACTATTGTCAGTTTCGGTTCTTTTTCGTGTTCCGGCATCAAATCTCGTTTCGGACTTTTTGACGCTTGTGATCTGGTTAGAACCTCTCGTAACTTTGCTAAAAGCGAATGCAGAATTATTTTATTAGATTAACTTTCTATGACAAATATACCTAATTTCATAATTATACGTTTTTCCATGCAGTTTACCCTGAACCTCTCATAACTAAAAAATCAACATGAACTTTAGATTAGAATATATTTTGCAGGGTCATATGAGCGATTGCCTACCCTCCTTCGCTCTATGTTACTCATACGGCTGGATCTGTGTGTGACCAGTGTCACAAAATTGTTTGAAAATGATAAAGTCGAGAGTTTATGGTAACAAAATTGCAGAATGTTATTCCATGCAATAAGAGTTTTACCGAGCTTTCAATAAATCGCAGCGAAATCTTGACAAAACATTTTTTTGGATTCTGCAATTTAGTCTAAATATTCAGATCAGTTGTCTATTTCTTTTAGTTTGATAAAAGAAGTCCTACCAGATTCGAATTTCTCAGGAAATCTTCCCCGAATTCAAGAACTTTTTCTAACGAATTTAACAAATTTTGTATTTGAAATTCATTTATTATACATTTTTGATGTGTGTGTACCAGGTTGGGGTTAGGCCATAATTTTATTCCGATTTTTATTATTTTAGTTCTATTATGAGTTCGGGGACTGTCTGTGTTAGCCAATTAAATATACCCCCTGCCCATAGGATTCAGTCCCTTACACAACTTGACACCTCCATATTAGTACACTTGCTTCTAGAGCGCCCATTTTTCCACACATTATACCTTGAACAATGTCCAGTGCAAATAGCCAATGATACGTAAATGGAGCTAATCTTATTGAAAGGAATTTTCCAGTTCGACACAGTCTACCCAAAATTATCACACCCTGGGTGAGAGTGATGGGATTTGAACCCTAGATTAGCCAACTTAGTTGAAACCAATGCTTTAACCACCCACCTAAAAATACTCAATTCTCCATGATATGGCAATATTAATAAGTTGGATACAAGACTAGAAACAAACCTTTACTGTCCATATGTTTCGAATGTTCGACAGACAATGAAGCAAGAGCTACTACTGTTCTGTCTTCCTGTTCTTGTCCAAGGTAGGCTGCATGAGTAATGCTCGTATATGCAGACATTCTCTTTAATCGACTCCAGTATCGTTCTGAAATTAGACAAAATTGAGAAACATTTTTTTTTCTATTGTTAGTATGATTCTATTTGGATGCCTCTAGCCACATAAGGGTAAAACTCAAGTCGATTCGATGGCACAAGCCCCTTCAGAACTGACCCACATTACCCACCTTGGAACCTTGATATACGATGAATGGAACGAACTGCATTATCACATGGTATGCTTTTCAACGCTGAATCAGGAAGTTGTCCGACAGAAGCATCCCCAGTTTCACCAGAGTCTGAAAGCAATGTTCGAACGCAGATTTCCACACAATCTGCAAGAGGTTTTAATTCGAAACCACCTTCCAATGCCATAACGACTTTCCCGTTCGCAAGCTGGGACAGCAGGCGAGTAAGGTAGCTGAAACCTGTAAAAAAAGGGATAATTTATTGAAACGCTAAAAGAGAAATTTATTGAAACTCCATAGGCACAAATGAGCTCAATGTACAACTATATATATATGAACATGATGTGCCATTGCCATAAAAAAGTCATTAGTTAAGTATAAACTCATCATTATCAATATTTTGTGAGATTTCGGTAAAAGAGTTACTGGTTGGAATCGCAAATAAATACATTTCAGGTTTAAATACCATGCCCCCAACCTCAAAGGGTGTGATAAATTGCGTTAACATTGCCACGTCGGAAAGGTTAAGACCCCTAATATAGCTGCTTGAATGAAAGACGATGAGCTTGCAAGCGTGTTAAATAATATAACTCCTGAGGACACTCCGAGTATTAATTCTGACCTTAATTGAAAAATTGATTGATTAAAATATTGAGAGATTATATTATTGAATATAAATAATTCCATAATTTTGAGACTTGCAAACACAAATGCATATTCATACACTTACATTGTGGGGAAACTTTATACCCTCCAAGCGTGGACGGATGACCATCGGCCGCAGAAAATCCAGCAGATATAAAAACAAAGTCTGGATTAAATTCTTCTGCTATTGGCATCACAACAGATCTGAATGCCGACAAGTACTCTGCATCGCCAATGGGAGGTTCCAGTCCGCCAGTGAGGCCGATGTTTACGTTGAAACCAACACCAGGTCCAGCTCCAGTCTGAAAATAATATATTCATCAGGATTGAGAAAAAGTTTAGGTGGCATACTCATGGGCTATAAGTTTTCATCCGCCCTCTAGACAAAGAATTCTTCATGGCCAAAGTTTTTTATAATCATTTCTGGTAGTTTTCTGAGCGAGTTTGTAAGTGATCATGATTTGAGCAATTTTGCTTCAAAATTATATAAGTAAAAATTAGAATTGAAATTACAACAAAAATTTCTCTGTCAAATAATTTTCGCACAATGAATCATTTTTTCGGTCATTTTTATTTTGATAGAATTGTCTTCAAGCCCAGCGTAAAATAATTGCAAATTTCACAGAAATTCAAAATTATATAATCACCTCTTCCGGAGCGCCAGTTCCTGGAAAAAAGTGTCCTTCGTCGTAGCGATGAACCGATATAACTAAGACAGAATCATCATCATAAAATATATCTTGTGTACCATTGCAATGATGAACGTCCCAATCTACAATCAGAACTCTGCGGATTTTATCTGGGTAGGTACGTTGTAACTGACGTGCAGCTATTGCGACTGAGTTGAAGTAGCAGAATGCCCTGTAAAATTAATTATGATCAAAAATGTTTGAATGCAATAAAAAAAAAAGCTAAAAACGAATAAACGGCATGAAACCCAGAATAAAGCACTTAGTTCAGTTGGGCCCAAACTGTTTCAATATTTTTTTTTTCTTTTTTTTTTTGGAATCAATTAATTTTTTTTATTTATTTTGAAATTGAATAACAGAAAAAATGCCGAAATAATTACAATAAAATTGAGTACTACAGTCGACTAATACTCATTTTAACTTTCTCCCAGTATATGGTGTAACTTAACTTCTATCCTTAGACTAAATTCACCAAAAATATAAGAATGAAAACCTACATAGCTAAGTTTTTCTCTGCATGATGTCCAGGTGGTCGAACAACTGCAAAACCGTTTCTCAGTTCGTCAGCAGCGACACTCAATGCAAGATCAACTGTTAATCCAACAGCCATTCGTGCTAAAAATAAAATGATAATTAATACAACAGACCAACACAATGATAGCGTCGAATAATTCTTGTTTGAATATGCATTGGAGAGTCCAACCTACCGTCTGCATAGCAGCCTTTTTCATGATTTTTCACTGTTTTTGCAAGGTTTTTAACAATTTAGCCATTTAATTGACGATTAGGACCATACAACCATTCTTACTTGTAAACTGTGACTGTTATTGTTAGTATATGAACATAAATGAAGTTATTTATAACTCTCGCTAAGACAAATGATATTCATAATCATGCTAAAAGCATTAAATTGGTTTTTCTTAACTTAGCATGTTCCATTCTCATTTTAATTTTTGTTGTAATATATGAGAAATGATGGAATAGGATAAAACTTGAAAATGAGGTATGAAAAAATTTTAAATAATTTAATGAACACTGTGTGCGTACCTGCATTAATAGTGGCCAACTCATTCCAGACAGTGTCAATGTCAATTCCGTTATCTACTCCGACCCCCCCACAAGGTAGAACAATGAACTTGTTTGGAACTACAGACTGCTGCCTAGCGAGCGAAGTTGCACCATATCTGAGTGTGTGTTCTTGCGTGTGAGCAAGTTGTAGTTCCTCCATTGTAGCTTTTCGTGGTTCAAGCGTTTCACATTTCTCCGTCAAACCTACGTTAGTTAAACGAGACCATACTTCCTTGAGACGTCCTGCGTGTTCAGCGTGAGCGTCTCCGCACGCACACCCATGCTGGAGCATGATTGAATCGTATCCGAGACCTGTGGTGTATTTGTACTCCTTCGAAAATAAAAAGAATGAAAAAATTTGATGCAAACAGATTTTTATTTTTATGTGGTGTTTTTACTCCTTCACTCTAAACAAGTCTCTGTATAAGCAGCCACCAATAGGTAAGTCACTATTTTCATACATGTTTTGCCCAAATTTTGAAAATGATTAAATTTTCCATCCACTGGATGAAAGAGAATGCTTAGAATTAGATGGATATATCCGAATGACCTCAAATACATCAAACTGTAACTTACTTTGTGTTTATGTTTTTGTGAAAAAGATACTGCGGGCGAACTTTGCGTTCGTGTCAAAGGTCGATGATGACCCATTTCACCTTCAAGAAGCGATCTTCGTCCTTGCAATGGCATAGGTTTTATTGGAGTGTGATCACTTGACTGCAAATAGAAAATGTGAGAGAATTTATGCATGAGTGATTTTGTTAATGCATGAGTGATTTTGCCTTTTTCGAATACAATCTCAACTCTCTCATACCTTGTCTTGTACGGCCATGGCAGCTAATCGTTGATGACTTAATTGTGGTGATAAAGCATTAACGCTATCTCCCGATACATCAGGTGCTTCTTGCTTTACAACAATAACATCTCGATCTTCGCGATCTTCCGAAGATGTTCGCTGTGGTGTCGAAACAATAACCGATCTAAAATATGAAAAGTGTGTAATTCTCTGAAAATTCAATATTTCATTTGTTTGCTCTGAACAAAGCTCTTTCAAAGTAGCAGCTGTGTGTTGTAGAGAACTATAGGATGAGAATGAACATAATTTCGGCAACAATCACTTTCGTTCAATAATTCAAAAGTGTGTCATCCATTTTCGACAATCCTTACAAAATTAATAATATGTGACAATTTTCGTTTGCTGTTTTTTCATTTTTTATTTGTCGAAATATATTATCTAAAATTACTTTTGTTTTATTTTTCTGTTTTCTATGTGCGTTAAAGTGAGTATGCATGAATTAAATATTCATCCTTTGTTTGGAGGCGAGTAAACAATTACCATTAATTTGGAAACACCTTTTTATTAAAATTTTGTACATTATAAACCTTACTCCTACGAGATCCAAAATTTCACGCAAAATTGGCTGTTTTATTTCAACAACAGGGAACACTGTTTTTCTTCCTTTAAGTTAAACTGATTCCGTCCCAGCTGTCCTTCATTTCATTTCGCAAACTCTGTGCTCGGGTAACTGATTATTGCTACTGAGATTAGCATGCATGACATTTGAACTTCGTGTGTATGTATTTGAGCATTACTCTCTTGTCGAGTATAACTCGAAATACAAAGCCACTCACCTTGATGATTTTTCAGGTGTAGTCTGAGTATGTTCCATAGAAGTATGTCGCGATGTTGGAGGTGAACTTGACTTATTGTCTGATTGTTTGGGAAATGATTTGATAGCTTTGTTATTGTGTTTGATCAAATGTGAATGTAATGCAGCAACAGTTGTACTTGATATTGCAGCAGGATGGGTTGGAGGTGGAGAAGCTGCTAATTTCTTTGTCCTACTGTAGAAAAATATAGAAGATGATTAGAGGATCCAGAAATGGGCTGTGGAGTAGGAAAACATTTACAGTTGACTTCCCAATCAGCGCTCCAGAAGTGTGTGTACCAATATGGAGGTAACTAATTTTGTTCGCCTATTTTACATCTAGTTGTGTAAAGGGACTGAAACCTATGGGCAGGGGATATTCACTTGGCTAACACAGACAGTCTCTGAACGCATGACAGAACTAAAATAAGGAAAATCGGAAAAAAAACTATGCTCTAACCCTAACCTGGTACACACACTACGGGAGCACGCCCCAATCTGGTTTGAAAAAATTTTTGACTCTGGCTTTTCTCACACGGTACCCAGACTGGACTGGTAAACAAACAAGAACTTGTGGTGAACTATTGCATTTTTTGTGAGATGTTTTCACAATTGCACTCTAAGCAAGGCTCTGTAAAAAAAAATCCAATGATTATTTAACACATAACAGTTTTTGGAAAAATAGTTTTTCTTGTTCAGCATTGTCTTCCCAATTCATTAACCCATGGACGACTTGGTGGAAACTTACACCACCAACAGCCCCCACCTATTCACCATCTCATCAGCTCTCCTCTCTTTCATATCTATTCGTCACATAATTTTGAAGGATTTCCAAGTATCTCCCACAACTTACAGCAGGGGTATATGGGCAGCACACCTTCCAAAATTGGCCCTTTTTTGCGGATGGCACAATTTTTTCACAATTTCCTCGAAGGCCACATTTGGCCTGTGGGCCGCTGTGTGCACACCCCGAACTTAGAGTATCCGACAGTATTCCCCACAACTTACTTTTGTTTCGATGATTCTGCATGTTCAGCGGCTTCTCTATGTGTAGCAAGTGGTCGATAAGGTGCTTCAGCAGCCATTCCAGATATAAGATGTGGTGCATGTTTATGTCCTGGCATTAACAGACGATTGTGTTCTAATCTTTTCTTCTGGAAAATAAGGCAATTTTGTAATGAAATACTGCACACATCACATAAAAAAACTTATCATAACTCACTTATCATAATATCCTATGTGATTTGGTGCGTGTTATGCGATCATGAATAACCAATATTCCAATGTTTCACAATTGACATAAAAGATGATATATGTGTACCATACCACATAAGTCTAATAATTCAATGTGATCTAATTATCTTGCAAAGTTTGATGACATTTTTACCTGTAGTATTTGATGCTGAATCTGAGGTGCTGTAGGTGCGGAGTGAGTTCGACTCAATGCTTTATGTGGTCTGGTATGAGGTGTGCGAATAGGTCCTGGAGACGAATCTTTCTCAGTCGCAGCCGCTAGAACAGAAAATTTCATGCTAACCGTAGGAGTCATTAATGTGAGAACAACGCAAAAATATTCTACTACTAGAACAAAAATATTCATGTTATTCGTAAAAGTCCTAAATGTAAGAATCAACACAAAAAAATGCAACCGCTAGAACAGAAAATGTCATGTTATTCGTGAAAGACCTAAAAAAGCTGAGCACTAATCTCCTCACCCAATAAGGCTGACTGTTGTTGTTGTTGTAATAGGTAAGATCTCATTGCAACGTCCATTTCTGACATTTGACCTGCACACGTAAATACGAGGAATTAAATCAGGAAGTTAAATTAATAGTTGCTGTTATGTGTCTATGTATACCCTTCCACCACAGTTTAAGATGATTCATAGTGGCTTACTTATTTTAAAAAAATTTAAAAGAAATTTTGGAAACTGTTAGAAAATTGACAGTTCATTTTCAAACATCTCATTACGATTGTACTACTACGAATGAGGTTATTTTACGTCTCGTACCTGGAAGTTTGTACATTTGTTGCATCAGTGGACCAGGCAGAGACGACGTTCTACCTAGAACTAATCTCTGGAGATCTGCTGCCTCTGGTGGATACATGAGAAAACTGGGTGGCGTACCAGTGATCATTGTATTCGGATCCTAAAACAGAGAAATTTATAAAATTATTTTAAAAAGTCGACAGTGACATAGAATAGTTGTCAATCATCATTAACAATAAAGCTTCACAACTAGGGTTATGAGAAATGAAAAATTTAATTTCTTCAATTAATTTAATTAACATATGGCTTTGGAAAACTAGAATTCCTACACCCCTTTTAACTTGTTTTAAGTTAGATGCATTGATTGTTCTAATCAAGCAAGATTTTCAACCCATTTGATAAAAACTAGTCCAATCAAACTTCAATTTCACAAGAGAATTTTTGCTCAAAAAAGTCATACACTCACTCAGAGTGAAGAGACTGGTCTCTGAACCAAGTTATAGTGACCACTAAATGCGAAGAACTACTGAAACAACATAGAAATATGTGGTGCATCACATGCCAGTAAATGCTCATTGTACTTGTGTAGGATTTTGAATAAGCAGGTTTAGTCCAAAAAGTATTACTTACCACAGATTTGTTTTGTGAAAAACCAAGTGATATGTTAGGTAACGAGGGTGAAGCATAAATCTCACGAGGTTGCAATCCCATGGCAAGAGGGAAGGGGTAGCCAGGCAATTCAGTCTGAAAAAAAAAATTCAGGTATTATTAAACATTTTAAACTGAGCATTTGGCGCTCTAGTGGACATGTACCGGTTCTCCGAGAGCCTTCACTCGATACCATTCGCGATGGCAACATGAATTTAAATTAAATTGACTGTGAATTAATTAATTTCCTGGCTGTAATGAATTTATTCTTTTTCTTTCTTTTGTTTCATATTTATTGTTGAATATGACTCATAAAATAATTGATGGAAAGCAAAAATAGATAGTTTATAAAAGATAAAGGGGACACAAGTGTTTATGGGAGGTGTCAAAGATCATGAAAGTTTGAGAACACCCGTAGGAAGAAAAAATATTTGCGACAACCTGTATTCAAAAATGAATAAACCAAATTTTTGAAACTCTAAATTCTTTATCACTGTAACTAATTACACTTTTCCGATTCGGTAATCATAAAATTAAGTATAGGTTTGACCGTAATTATACGAAAATTTAATATAAGATATAACTTTTATGTACACCATACGTAAGCGAAACATTTCTCCTCAGTTATATTCCATCAGAGCATGGAGATAATCACTTCCCTAATAACCTTGCATCAGTATTTCTTCAAGAAAAAACGAGACACTGACTTTGCATAATGTCTTCTACTCTGGGAACCACATCATAATCACATTACGCACAAAATTTTAAAGTTTAATTCAATTTCAACAACGAGTGAACTTTCGAATTTTTTTTGAATAAATGTAATTAAATCTAAAAAGTTTTCTATATAATTTTGGCATTTCATGCTCGATTCATCAGTAACTCTTGCATGGCCAAAAATAATCTTTTCATATTATACCTCCGAAGCCCCTGCGGTTGGAAGCTGTCCGAGACCACGAATAGAAGAGCTGCTTCCAGTAGTTGAACTATTGTTTATATTACTGTTACTGCTAAGTGGTGAACTGGGGCCTGAATTGGGAGCACTGTTACTCGCAGAATTGTCGGCACCAGCTGTAAAAATGTCGAAAAATTACTAATTCGGCATTGCTTGTAGTACTTATTTGATGTTGTACATTACAATTCATTCAAAATTATTGAAAACTTGAGATTTTTCAACGACATTTTGCGAAATACTGATTTTCTATTTTTATGAATTTCATAAGAATCACTAAACATAATGTTTCATTTCGAAAATTGAGATATGCTCGAAAAATATACCTCATAATTTAAATGTTCAATCTATTTTATTACCAAAATGATTATCTTTCGAGGACAAAAATGTTTATAACAAGAAAATTTGATTACAAAGGTATAAGCAATGAAACGAATCAATTTACATCCGAAATAGTGAATCATTAACGAAACTGTCAGACCAAAAATGCTCATTTTCCGTTAATTAGGAGATTAAACTAAAGTTCACAACAAAATCAAAAATGTGTCAAACTGTAATCGTAAAAGTTTACTCAAACTTGACATAGAATGTTTTTTTTGTTTTTTCATGGATTGTTTTAAATTAAAGTCAAAAATGTGACAAAATTTAATAAAAAAAAATCCAAATGTACTGTTTTTACTTTATACGCAAACAACACTCAAAAAAACAACTCACATTTGAATTCTGCGAAATATTTTTTTTAAAAGCAACAAAGTCATATAAAAATAGTCATTTTTGAATTCAAAACTACCAACCTTGGTCATTGTTCAATATTTTTTGTTTGATTCTGTTTGCGATGTCGACTCGACTGTTGTCGATAGGATGACGTGGAAGTAGAGGAGAACAACGTCGATCTAACGTATTAACCTTCCGAAGTCGAGACTTTACTTTCAAATTTGGCTCGGAAGCTGTAGAAAAAATCAAAGTGAATACGGAATTTGATTATCCCTGATATTGGCATCTTGGGTTCAATTGCAATACAGCCATACACCTTCATAATTCTATATTGTTTTAGTAGATCATGGCATATGAGTGACAGACAGGTCACCAATAACTCTGATGAGAGATGATTTTGATAAAAATACCTTTGCAGTCCTATGTAGAGCTTTTTGAAATTCATTTAAAATCATGGAATATTTTTGAAATGTTTGAAAAGTTGAAATCACTCGCCGCATGTTATTACTTATGATTGACCAAGTCTGTACCTGTTTTCCTTAGAGGAAATGTACTCCTCTTGTCAAAAAGTAAAGGATAAGGTGCAGCAAGATCATGAACTCCATTTCTGCTATCCAGTGAAGGTGTCCATCTCAACATTTTCCTAAAAATATTGACAAATGAAAAACTAGTGAAAGGTATGTTAAAAATAGTCAAATGAACATTAATATTAAAACCTAAATATAGTGTATTACTCAATATTCTGAATCAGATAAGAGCAATTATCAGTTCATATCAAAAAATCTAAAATATCAGATTAAAAAAGCAACGTAGTCCAATTCCTACCTTTCCACAACGTTATTTGGATAGCCATCATATGTTTTAGTTTTTTGTCTTCCAATAACAAATTTCTGTAAATGTTGTTTTACTGCACTAGAAGCATTTGCACCTAGAAAATAAAAACAATAAAAAAAATCAATAAGTAACATTTCGTGAAAAAAGGCTTCGAAAATATATTTTAAAAATAATATATCCTGATGTAGTAGTGTTGCCAAGCCCACAAAAACGAGTTAATCAAAATTGCAATTAGAAATTTCTAATTATGATTAATAAATAAATCAATACATATACTTAAGGGCAAACTTAGAAAGCTATTTTGTCATTACACTCCATTAATACTGACAGAATCATAGCATTGTGAAATGTATTTTAGTTTCAGAATCAGTTCCAATCTGAATATTGGCTATCACATAGTTTGTCATTCTAGAAATGTGTCTTGCAATTCATTTAAGTTAGATTAATCTTCTAATTGAATCAATTTTGCAGAAATCTAAGATATGTGCAAAAAATTCGCAATTACCAAAAGAAAGAAATAAAAATTTTACAAATCTTTTAACATTTAGCATAATTTTGAATTTTTAGAAGACTTTTATGGCCTTTTGCTCTGAGCAAGGCTCTGCAAAAGCATAAGTACGGATGTTGAATAGACTTGAATCTAACAAGTTCAGTATTGCCTACCCATTTTATTACACACTGGTGATGCGATGGGATTTGAACCTTTTAACGAAATTCTTTTGACATTCCAAAAGTGGACTCGAATAGGACATGCTACCACATAAACAAAAAATTTTCTCCGTCATAACCACTTTATTTTGACATATTGCATTACCAGAAAATAATATAGAATATATCCTTACTTTCTCTACTTTTATCTTTATTTAAAACTTGACCAAATAAATCATGCTTTTGTTGCATTTCTTCTTCAGCAATGCGCATATGATTTTTCGCAGCATTTTGTTCTTCATGCTGTTTTTGCAAAAATTGCTAAAAAAAAAAGAAGAAAAAACAATAAAAAGGATATCCTGCTTCATTTTAATACCCCTTCCCAGAAGCTAAGACATTTTTTGATGTCAAAGTAGTATGTTCGTTGTTTAATGATTACATCATTTTTAATAACTAATAAATATTATCAATTAAAATAATGTTGCGGTTAGTGAAGGATATAATTATTTATAAAATTATTCCAATTAAAACTCATAATTAAGGATATAGTACCAGTACTATATTTCCGAGAAACAAGTTATACGAATGATAGAAACGTATTGTTAATCATATACAACAGTAAACTCTCTGAAATGGTCAATTTTTCAGCCAAAATACTAGTTATTGGTCAGTGATTGCGCAAGTGGTCAATCGAATAATTTTAACCTCATTGACATGCATGCAACTTTTGAGAGTTCAATGATTTTTCTTTAAAAATATCTTCTCAGAGCGTTGCCTACTCAGTGAAGTGAGAAACACTCGCTTCAGAGTAAAATCAGATACTAACGATTACTAAATGAAGAGGACATTCTAGAATTTAAAGGAGTTTCTATTCCAATTCCTTAATGATTAGTCTGATGCAGTTTTGAGAAAATGAATTAACTTCCTCATACAGGCATTTAAAATACAATGTCAATGCATTCCAATCTAGGAAAATTGAATCCAATCATTTCCGTACCTATTGTGTTTTATCTGCAGCAATGCAGCAATGAATGCGATGCAAGAAAAGTTGAATGAACCGAATTCTATTTTTGGAAATAATTTGACAATGTACCTACGATAGCCTGCATTAATCATTCATAAATGTCAACAGCATACATTGGAGATTAACATTTTGCGTAAAGAATTTAGTGCATTAGACTTTCTGAAATTTGAGAAATTAGATTACATAATTTGTACGGTTAAAGTTTTAGGAGCCATTTTGCATATTTTATCTTGAGTGATAATATCGTAAATTGAGCAATTCAGGTGAATAATAAAAAATAATTGGGCCTCATCAAGAAGGATGATTCTGCCAAAAAAATCATTTTTCTGTGTTTAAACGATTGAAGCATGGTGTGAAAGACAATTAGAGAAGATTGCAACAACCTAACTTCCTTGGTGACGTTTCACATCTTGACTCTAAGCAAGGCTCTGTATCAGAAGTTACCGATTTTCAATAAATAGAAAATGGCAGACATGAAAGTGTCAGTGAATGAGATTTTTTTTGATTATTCTTCACAATTCAAGAAAGATAATAGTGGGATTCAATAAATATTAATATTTACCCTGAAATGCTCTTGGAGTTGCTGCTGACGCTGAATGTTGGCGAGTACCTGAATAATTAGAAAAAAAATAAATATACTAAAAATTTAAAACTAAGACAGAAATTGGAAGACAAGATCAAGACAAAAACCATAGCAAATTTTCAATAAAAAAAATTAAACCAGGTACCGGAAATATGATTTTAGCTAAACACATCACAAAAAATTGAAAAAAAAATTTTCTTCAATGAATTTCCATTTTCAATTAGACAGTCTCTTTTAAATCTTACTTTTCAAATAAAAAAAAATGTATAGTATATACACGTAAGTCTGAATTTTCTTGGCCATAATTTGTGTTATAATGTAATATTATGGACAGACACTCTACATTCCATAACAAGTGTTCACCTGGCTGGTGTCACAACAAAGTATTGATTATGGATCTACAGAACAATGTTAATTAGCTCCTAACTATCAATTACTTCATACAACATAAATAAAATAAGTGGATTCAGATGCAAATGGTTGAATTTTAGAAATATACAAAAATAGATACATACATAATAAAAAAGATGGAGTAGTAAATAGATACAAATAATAGAGCATCCAAAATGTTTCGGAGTTTTTGTTTTTGAATTTCAATCGTAAAAACATGCATTTTTACAATGTTCGCTTTTGGGTTATAGTTGTTATAAAATGAATAATATGTTTTTTAATTTCAACAGATGGGCATGGACAATTATACTTAGTTTCATATTACAAATGTTGATTAGAAAACAATTTGGAATTTAGAATATTATATCAAATCGGATATTAGAAATTTTGAATATATTCAAATAATGTATTTGTTTTAGACATCATTTCGTCGTGCGCATGCATCTTCCTGACTATTTTATGAAATTTTAACATTCAGAAATTATAATTTAAGATATGAACTACCTATGTTTCAATTTCTATGTTAATAGGGCTGAAAGGTTCAAGTGGTATTTTAACTCCCCATTATCAAATTTTTTCACAACTTAGGGTCGAAATTTTAAGGGAGATAATTTTTTCGATGCTGCAATCTTGTAAGTAGGGTGTAAATTTTTCAACCTTCACAGCCCTGCATATTAGCAATCAAACTCAAGAGAAGTGTAATTTCACCATTTTCTTCCATATTCTCAAATTCAACGTAACATCAAACAAATCCTACCTGTACCTGTTCGTCGAACTGCTGCTGCCTCAACTTGAGTAGTTTCTGGTACTCCTCCGACATAATTCCAGCGCCTGCTGCCCCGGCCAATTCAGCTGCCATTCCAACCCTCGGAAAGGTTCCGATAAATGTTCTATCCTCTGTAAAAAGAAAAAAATTATATATACACTAACTTGCTGTAATTTGACAAGGAACATTATCATGGATCAATTTTTTATTTATTTTCTGATAAATTAGCAATTATATAAATGTTAAAATGTTGATAACTTGACAACATATAATACCAACTAACCTACTTTGAAGTGAATAAAAGTTGTGATAAATGAAGATCTCAAGAAAAACTAATGTCATATATCTATAAATTACACACAAATATGCAATAGCCTATATAAAACAATGTCATATTATTTTGTAGTGCTATGCGTCATTGTTATGCAATAACATATTCTATATTTAGATCAGCATTAGATTTAGACATTTTGGCATACCAAATAAAGTGAATAGCATCTTATTGGCGCGGCGGTGTGGCTCAACGGGCTAAGCGTTAGGAATACGCTCGCCACCGCACCTCTAATTACTCTGCATGGGTTCGCAGGTTCGAATCCCATGCAGAGATGGTTATGTGCGAGAGGATTGCTGGACTCCTCGCCGTCGTTGGGTGGTTCACGTAACCGCTGGTCGGTTACGGCTTCCTCCACCACCACGTCCATGCTTCCGAAAACAAACAATACAGTAAAACTAATCCCATACCCGACTTGGAATGGTAACCGGACGAGAGGCCGTGGTTCGCTCGCCATATGAATAAGCCGTCTTATCGGCTTTCCTCTCCCCCGGGATAAATATGTAAAATCCTATCCTCCTATCCTATTCAAACTATGACACTGAAACAAATTAAATTACCAGTAAACATAATTCAAAATATTTTTGTTTAAAACAAGTGATTTTTAATACGAATTTGGATATATAAGGTACCGGTAATCAAAATTATCATTCTTTATGGAAAATTTGAAATCCTGAAGCAAAACCAGAATTGGCGCTCCAGTATGTGTGCCAATATGGAGGTAACTAATTTTGTTCGCTTATTTCACATCGAGTTATGTGAAGGGACTGAAACCTATGGGCAGGGGGATATTCACTTGGCTGACACAGACAGTCCCGAACTCGTAATAGAACTAAAATAAGAAAAATCGGAATAAAATTATGGCCCAACCCTGCCTGGTACACATACTTAGGGAGTACCCCAGAATTTATACCAATTTTGCTTGTAAAAATTAGCAAATACCATGATTTCATAAAAAAAAATATATATATATATTATTCAAGTTTGCAAAGCAGAGGATATATTCAAAATTAAGTTGTGTTAACAAAGAATGAGAGAACGTTCCTAAATCAATGCATATTATAGAATACATATTATTTCATATCCTAATTCTCTCCGAAACTATAACTAACTGTATCGATTATAACTAATTTTAAATATACTCAAATATCCAGCTAATTTTGGCCATTTCTGCTTCTTATTCAAAATAGAATCAACTATAAATACACTCACCTATAACCGAACAATCAGAATATACTGCTCTACAAACAACCAAACAAAACTATCTGCTCATACTTAGATTTCTCTTCAAATCCAGCACTTGCTTGCTAGTCTAGAGCCTTGTTAATAGCAAATAGGTCAAATATCACATACAAGAAAGTCAACATTTGTTCGAAAACATCAGCTTAATTAAATTTAACCAGTGAGTTATTCCTAAATTAAACTAAAATTCAAATACTCGATTCTCGACGCTGACCAAGAATATTATTGATTATTCTGGAAATGTCAAGTTCAAAATCACGTTTAGGCGTGTTAATATTACAAAAGAATTGCAGAACTTCAAAAATCATGACATACCTATAGTTCAAATCTATTACATGCCATTCAATTTAGTAATGCTAAATTGTGTGAATGCGATATTCCAATGTATATTTAGTTTACCAAATTTAGAAATGATAAACAACATGACATAACATTGATGGATGTGCAAGCTGTTCCTAACGTGTTATGTGTCATTGTTATGAAATAATGTGATCTATATTTAGATGTTATTAGGCATACATTTTGGCATACCAAATAAAGTAGATAATACAAGTACCTTATTACGCAAGCTATGATACCGAAAAGAATTAAATTACTGGTAAATATCATTCAAAATATTTTTATTTGCAATATGTGATTTTAAATATGAATTTGAATATAATATGATTTCGGTAAATTATTTTTATGAAAAATTTGAAATTTCAAAAAAAAACTAAAAATTACGTAAAAATTTGGTTGTGAAAATTGGCAAATATCATGATTTTATGAAAAATAAATATCTTTAAAATATTCAAACTTGATATGAATTTCAAGGCAGAATACTAAAATAGCATAAATTATTTAGATATTGAAATACCTAATGCAAACTACTGATAAAAAAAAATGAGAAAAATGTTTATTATCATCATAAGGCAATAAAATAATAATAAAAACATCAAGTTTTAATACCAATAAAAATCATAAATGAATAAATCTGCTATTTAAAAATTTTCAATTGCAAAGTTGAACACTGATAACGCACTGAATGAATTCTCTCCTTTGCTTGTTCAATTCCAAGTTCAAATTTTTAAAATACCTCAGTTAAAGGAAATTAATCATTTTACTTTCAAGTTTTAACCCCCACGGACATAACTAACATTACTTCTCATTCAAACCAACTCAGTTGGGTAATGGAATACGAACAACGTTGTCTCCAAATGAAATATTCAATACATAATAGTTAGCAAAGTTGAGTACTGCAAGTCATTGATAGTCTAATATTTACAATGTTATCAGTATTTGCTTCCCGAAGCATGACTTGCATAAAATGTTTGCATTACTATGCATTTCTCCCATAGGGTAAATTTAATTAACAAGCTTCAAAAGTGGTCTTGTAATACATTGAACTGCAAACATTAGGGAAAAGTATTTTAAATTAATTGCGCTAATTTTATCAATTATTTTATAATCTCCAATATTTTTAAAAATTCATCATTTTCTAAAATAAAAATAAAAAATCTAGCCAAAAATGTATTCAAGTATTCAGATAATTTGAATTGAAATTTTTCATCTATAATCACATAGGATTTCCAAATCATTTCCACAAAAAACTATTTCTTGTCTCAACTTTTCCATATATGAATAGTGATTCAAAGGTCTTGTGATTAATCTATATTTCAGATTTTACAATTGCAACCTATTTTGCAGCAATATTACTGTAAAGCTACAAAATATTTCATGATAAAAAAGGCAAGTTTTACAGAAAAGCGTTTTTTTTTCTATCACTGGAAAAAAACATTCCCAAATTTTTTTTCAAAAAACATAAATTTTAAATCTCATTTGGTCCAAAGTGGCTAATTTTTTGAGGGAAAGGTTAATTTTGATTTCATAAAAAATTCTTATTCCTACAAAAAACTCTAAAAAAACACAACTTTTCATAGACTTCCTATATCCCTATCTACAATTATATTGAAAAGAAAGCTTGTCGCTATTCACCAGATACCGGTAACTGTCCTTAAACAATATTAGAAATAGTAAATGTGATACATTATACAATTTTTAAACAAATTGTTTGCTGAAATTTCCCTTTCTCTTTTTAGGTCATATTGAACTTTGGTCGTTCAACTAATAGTTATTCGATAAAGTTTGACGTAGTTGTTCACAATACAAATAGACATAACTGAAATATAGATAGTCACGTCGTACTCTTTTGTAAATATGAACTAACAGTGCCACCATTGATAAACTTTTTCGGGGTCATGGTAGTATACGATAAGAAATATCTTAATTTAATGTAATTTGAAATTTGATGTTCATAGTTAGATTGCAATTACTGAGGAGCATCTGAAAAAAGGGACCAATAGGAGAGTTTATACCTTGAACAAAGAGAAATTCAACTTGGGTCGAAATATCAACATTTTTTTTTTGGTAGTTCGTCTATATTCTCATAGTTGGGTTGAATGTGTTCGCATCAAAGATTAAAAATTCAATAAGGTTCTAGACTCACCCAGGGTGTAAATAAATTGGGTAGCCAGTGCCAAACTAGAAAAATCTTGTTTGAAGTGAACATTATATATAAAAAATTTGGTTTGTTGTAACTTTGAGAACAAAATAACAGAATTTTTAATAAAAAGAGTACCGTAATCATCAAAAATTTGGTTTGTTGCAACTGTAGGAACAAAAGAGTAGAAGTTTTAATAAAAAGGGTAATCATCAATTTACCCTTGGTTCCAATTAAATTTCCATTTTCAAAGTAGACTTGATGAACCGTTATTTCCTTAGATAACACAGTAAATATATTTAAAATATCCTGAATCATATTACAATGCAGAAAAGTATTCATTAAATGCTAGGTTTGTTGCACAAAGTGAAAATGCCCAGTCTGATCAAGTTTGCCTGAACTTTGAAAGTTTGTCTATTCGTCTGTTTTAACATTAAACATAGAAAATACAGAAGCAGATCTTTGTTAGACAGATTAAGATAAAATATTTTCAATTTCGAAGATTCATCTCTGCCACCACCCACGCAGAATACTGGTTGATAAACCAGGTTAAAACTTATTGAGCTATTTTTGGTGCGGATGAGTCATGCGTTGAAATGATTTTTGAAGAGTCAAAGGGATGAACTTGATTGAAATGTTAAATAAACTATTTCTATACAAAAATAGTTATTGCTCATTGAAATGCTCAAACTTCTCGAACTGCATCGACTAGCTTTGTTCGCAGTCTATGTCGGACAAGTTATTGTTAATAGCGGAATTTTTAAGCAAGCACGAACAACACAAAATTCTATAATACCACACCAAAATGCAAATTCCCAATCTCAACTGTGTCAATAATTGAGCTGTATTAATCAATTTCTATTTAAGGAAATCAAGGAGGTTAAATTTCTGTCAATTAGGCCACAGTATTGTCTGAAACCTTATTTTCAACACAAAGTAAACCTTACATAACAAAACATACCTAAAATAGAATCAAAACCTATTTTATCAATTCACCACAAACAAGCATACATTTCCTAAACACTTCATTAAACCCATGTTGCAGCCTACAATATTCGATTCTAAAAATATCTTTGCGCTGTGAATACTGATCAGGTCAGTAGAAACCACAGGGAAAATGCTCATCTTCATTCAGACACTATCAATTAACACATCACCCAAATTTAGCAATTCCGTAACAAATGGTTGAATTATAATTAAGTTCGAATCATATGTACCTCATAGATAAATCTCACATATAAATACTGATTTATCGATGCCAGTTTTGGACCATATGGACATAATGACGAATAGAGCGTACAGTAATGGGAACATATTCATCATACTTAGCAAAGAACCACAACATGAAACAATTATTTTTAGAAATTTATACATACACATTATGTTAAAGGGTTCAACTAGGTTCATAAGTATATTTTGGAACAATACGTTTGTACAAACCCAATAAACCCCCCTTTGCACTAAATGGTTGATTTTTATTATCTCATTTACACTTTCTAACAAGACCATTTTCATAAGCATTCAGGACATTTTTTCAATATATCAGACAAATGCCACTTTTTACTGATTAAATGACTGAATGAAACCCATTATATACCTCTCACGTATTGTTGTGTAAATATTTTCCCTCATATTTTATGTCACAATGTGAGCTTACAAATGTATTACTTCCATGTATATGCTTAAATCTTGGAAAAAGGTTTAGCATTTAGGTCTATATATTTCTCTTGTTTGGGTTAAAAGTTTAAATTATCATGACACACGTTGGCTACCTAACATTTCCAATAAAAGTCCCAGTCACAGAATTATGTGCTTTTTTCTACAATCAAATAGCTATATTTCGTGAATCGAAGATGGCCATCGTCGAGGCCAACAAAAAATTTCCTTGCTGCCTGAATCAGGCTGTTTCAATTTCAGTTTCATTTTCTATTATATTCAAGGCTAATCAAATTTTTTATTGGATATTTTAAAAAAAAAATTTTACAGAAAGATATACCATCTGATTTCAGTAGAATCTAACACTATTCCAATACTAAACTGTCTTAAAATGACTGGTTCCTGTTTTTTATCTAGAGTTTCAATCTTCAAGTTATATGTTATATCTCTAGAATTTATATAGTAAAATTTGTGTTTCCTTAGTTAGAATTTGATTCTATGAAGTATGAATTATATATAAGAATTAGAGCAAAATTGCCAAAATCATGAAATACAATAAATCTCAGCTGCAGGAAAAAATCTAGAATACCAATATAAAGGGGTGTAACTTTCTCTATCCTGTGTCGCTGGAACTGCCTCTTGGAATGACAAATAACTTGCTATCAACTGGCGCATTGGCTTGCAGACCAAACAATTTCCTTCAGAGAAATACAATAGTTGCGCTTCGCGAGCATGAATTCAATTGCCAAAGTTTATTAATAGAATTTGCGACTTCTCTAGTCACGTTCGCATCTATTTTCATAAACACAAAGAAACAGAATTCAGAAATGTCATGTATGGTCACTCAAGCTCGAAGCTGAGATTGTTAAAAAAATTGTCAAAATGAATCGAATACGGGAGTAAATTTCCCGGGAATACTTCAACGTCGACAATCCCAACTAAGAGAAAATAAGAAAAATTGATGACCATGTTCCTTACTTATAGGCAATTCATTTTAGAATACTCCCGTTTTTTTCAAATTTAAATGACTTGAATTGGCACAACAGTGTCGAAATTGTGATATGTCAAATTTAGCAAAAATTATTATATCGCTGCCAGGATGGAAAACTTTACGAAAAAAACTCTGAATATTCTAACTCTTGAACAAAAAAATTCCCGGATATAAATATTTTTTTTTATAATGTCAGTGGTTAGTAAGACCGCCCAAAACGAAGGTAGTACTTCTTTGCTCGCGGACTTTAACCGGTTCATTTCAGAAGATTTTACACCCGCGACACCAACGGTGTTGAATCCAACGATCTAAACGTTAATTCAACGCACCCGATATATTATACTATATATAAAAAAATACCGGAAAATTAAATTTTTAATTTTAAAATAAATGATCGATATTGTATTTTCTATTCTCGACTCTCGTCCCATAATACAAACGACATTTGAACACGAACATGCCTGGTTTAATGATAAATAACCGGGAACATCAAAATAGTTAAAAATAGAGTTCAGCGTTTCAATCTAGGAAGAATCTCAATGTAAAAATATCTTCGCGCAGGTAATCCGGTTCAAAGTGTAAACTAAACGATGCACTCATTTTATAACCCGATCGTCCTTGGCATGGTATGAGTTATTGTATGCAAATAAATTGAATTTTCACAAAGATTAAAATTGAGGCTATAATCCGAAAGAAAATAAATAATTGAAATATCGTAACTGTTTTTCACAAGATTTTTCATTTTTGCTGTTGAATTGTGGTTTTTAGCATATTTTATGATTTCGCTGACAAATTATTCAATTTTGAATATCCGAAATCAAAATTAGCGCCAATCGGAATTGTGTTTAGAAAGCCGAACTTTTCGGCTATGGACATTTATAAAACAACCAACCGAATCTAAAGTTTAACTTGTATTGTCGTTGTCTCAACATAAAAAATGGTCTTCAATGGTAAATAGCACTTCCAAAAAATCCTCGATCAATTTTCACCGAAATTGATGAACGAATGACATTTTCGTGTTGACAACTACAGTTGCGCCCGCTCGTTCGTGTTATTTTCTTTCTAATTTCGAAACTGTGGGGATTTTCTTGGTGAAGTTTCTAAATTTAACTTCTTGTATTTAAATTATTAATCGGAATTGTGTTTTGTTTTCCTTCCGAGACCCGAAAAAGTTGAGATTTCAGTATTACGAAATATAGATGTGAAAATTTGTGAAATATATATACCAACAATTCTGAAAACTGAATTCGAAGACGCGTTCCCTATGAGTCATGGTGCAACCCGGTCAACGATATTCCATTACTTCTTAATAATTGTTTGCGTTAGTCAGAAAACTATATAAAAAATACGGTAGTTTCAGCAGTTTTAAAACAAAAAAACATTACAAGCCTTTTGCGTTGTTTCGTAACTAATTTGACTTGATAATATGGAAAAGGTATTGTTTGAAAATATGCTTTATGTGACTTGTGTTTGCGTTAGTCGGGAGTTGATAAAAAATAAGGCATGGCGACAGCCATGAGGTGGATTCTAGTGGCGTATTTTTCTATCTATTTGGTATTATCAACGAGCACGATAAGGTTATATAATCTTCAGGTCGCTCTGATAAGATCTGTTTATGAGTAGTCATGACGTCATGGCGGTATCACCATTCATGGAGAAATCGCCAGATGGAACTTCAGGCGGAATATGGGTTTTCTATTTCTATTTTTCACAGCAAAGGATGAAATTCTGACTAATTTTCAAATATAATCGAATTTCAACACCATTACAAGTAAATTTAAGCGCTATTTCATCACTTATACAACAAAATTTCATACATCACACATGATTGTATATTATACTAATTACTAATAATCGGGTACAGCTACTGTTGCATTATTAGTTGTACTGCAAATTGTAAAGTACAAAACTGGTTAAATATAATTAAACTGAAAAATAGTAAATCTAAATGTGTCTACCTGATGCCGTAACTCTGTTGTATTTTACTCAAAATCCACTTATTAATTCGACTTGAGAATCACCAAATGTAATTTTATGGAAAAAAATTTACAAAACACCACCAAAAATCGTCGAAGATTATGGTAATGAAATAGAATATTTTCTTACCTGGATGTACGTCTTTAAATCCGTTAGAATTCTTTGTGGTTGGAGGCGGTGAATCACTATCTCCTGCGATAATTATAGACACAGTGTAAAAATAATGCTTGCAAATTTCCAATACGTTCTTAGCTAGAGGCTATGGTAATGTATCGTTTTATTTTGTATTTGTCAGCATTATGTCATCTTACAAAATAGTACTGTGGAACATAAAAATAAAAATATTTTTTTGAAATACAATTCGACAATATGAAAATAAACTTCAAACTCAGTGACTTGTACCGATGAGCGATGAGAAATAATATGAATAATAATGCCATTTTTGTACAATTTATATACCGCCAGGGTTTTGTCTGGTATCTAATTCTCAGTGTCCAAGTATTGTCTAACTACGAAAATTTTGATTTATTCTCTATGCTCTATGCATAAAAAATTCCTCCGTATTTTTCATTTATATAACTTATATTCTAATTTCTAAATAGCATCAATCTAGGTAAAATGGCATCAATTTAGGTAAGAAAGGAACATTTTATGGAAAAATGCAAACTGCGAAATTTCGAATCTATTGAAGAACATTATTGGAAATACCATCTTTGCTCAAACTGAGTTTTTTTGCTATCACTAAATATATTTCCAGTGCCCTATAGAGTGTAGCACATGCCGCAAACGCTTGAAAATCCCCGTTATAACACGATATAACGAGAAGTATGAAACTACTACTATTCAAATATTCAAACGAAACTTGAAATTATTTTTTGTTATAAGGAAAGAATGGTCGTGACAGGAAACGGAAATGCGTAATAATAAAAAAAAATGTTTCGAAGTCTTGTACAAGAATAACATTATAATAAGGAGCACGAATAAGAGTCAAATATAAAACAGAAGAAAAATTACGACGTTCCAAAACGGATATGTATATATCATAACTCGTCAGGGCAGTCCCGTATTCGTGTCATATATATAATTAATAATATCTTTCGAACGCGCAACTAAGGTAAATCGGTAACAAAAATATAACACTAACGTTCGGAAGACAGTTATTTTCGACTGAGAATTTCGATTCCGACTTCCAATACAGAGTCGTCCACTTTGCCCTCAATTTTCCACTAATAATGTCATGAATAAAATACAGACAAACCGACCTAAATCTATCTCAGGGACTACCCAAAGTATATGATTATATTATTAAAATTATCAAACTACTCAACTCTTAGAAACTTTCAAGTATAATATAGCCTACAATAAGCAATACAGCAAGACTAACTAACTGTCTGTAGACTTTGATTAGCAACTCCCGTTATGGCGTATACTGTAATAAAATCTCGGATAATTTACGTGCATTTTGTAAAAATTCAACCCTTTCTCGTTTAGTCTCCTCCGTTTAAAATCGACTTATAACGCTTCACATACTAAACAGTTTTTTTCAACAGCGAAATTTATTTTACGGAAAACAAAGTCTCAATAACCAACGTTGCGTGAGTAAATTTACTGAAATTTATTCAACCGAGCGTATCGTCCCCATGGACGATATCTAACTTTAGAAATACCACAACTGAAATAACTCGAATTTCAATACGCTGACTGGATGGCGGGTCAAAATTGACAAAACAAAACATTAGGAAAGGAATAGTCCGTGCAAATGATCTCTTTTAGACCTGAAACTGTGACCCTTTAGTACACTTACACCTCAGTAATGACGAGCCGATCCACGGATGGAATAAGTCTTCTTATAATCATCGACGAGTTAGCATACCTGCTATGATATTAAAGGATATGCAATGTTATAATGAGATAACGATGCTGTCATACACAAAGCAAAGTAGGTCTATTTTTAGAAGGGGCGCCAATCGGATATGTCGCGTCTTTTAATGAAGTGACAAAGTTATCTAGATTCTAGGCTATTAATTCAATTCTTTACATGATATAGATATAATTTATTTGGAGCACGATGGAAATTTTACGTCATTTTCTATAGATTTAGACCTCACTTTCCAAGTTTCAAACGCGAGAATAAATAAACTAAAATTATAAATGTATGTAATTCCTAAACTACCACAGAGGGCAACCGGTGGCAAAACTCTTCAGATACTGCTGGGAATATAACTCCTGGACGGCCTCTACTACCGGCACTAAGAATGACAGAATTCATTCACAACAAGAGATCTGGCAACTAGTCAAAAAACTCAATAGAATTCCTAAATTACCACAGACTACTGGTAACGGGCCTTAAAAATGTCGCTAAATTCTACTGGCTCTACATGTAATAGTGCATATTTACCTAAAATCACTCTTCGACATTTAACACCGATCTTTTCCATTCTATCTGGTCAAAAAATTGCAGCACCATTCTACAATAAACACAACATCTATCTGATCGATTTGTGAGCCTTTTTCACTAAAGCTTTTCATTCTCAGTTCGACACCGAGTACATATTCACGCACTAGCGAAGATAAATACTTTTAATCCATTGTGCCACATCGATGCTAAAAATAGTTAAGCTAGCCTCGACTACATTTGCGAAATAAGAGGCATGAATCATGAGACTCGATACAAAAAAAGAATCTATATTTGGAAAATATTTGTTAATAACAACACACACAGACTGCTGAGTTCATCACGACTTGTGAGTGAGTAGTACTGATTTAAAGTACATCAAATTATCCCATTACTTATTTACCGGCAGTCAAACGAGTCCAATGATGGAGGTAACTTGACTAAATTCATGACAACTAGGATACGTTAAAATATTTTAGGTCTAGTATTTTGCAAGACGACAGAAACTGAAACTCATTGCTACGAAGTGCTTTTAAAATGGGTAATATTTTGGAAATAAATATTTTGAATTTTGGCTGACAATTAAGAATTAGAATAATCTTTTTTGCACTAGTTATTCAATATTACCACGAATCCTATTCTATTTACAAATAGAACTTGGCTTATACAATGATATTAATGAGAAATTAATTTGAACTGGGAAAATCGAAAAGAATTATTAGCATTCTAGTAAACAAATGTGAATATCTAAATTTTTAGCAATATGAACAAGCTCAAATATTATGAACTCAGAAAAAAGCTAAATAAAAACCAACTATTGCACTAGAGAATAGATATTTTGCTGCGGGCTACTGAAATCTTTCACAATACCAAATGTTTACTTTTAGTCGTTCATAAAATATACTTTCGGTAACATTTCCCGGAAAAAGTTAGACATTTATTTGCGGTAGCACCACAAATACGACCATTGACGCAAATAGAAAACATACATCATAAAAATTGACAAGGAACAGGCAAACCAATGGCTGAGACAAAGCTAATACTGGCGAGGCAAATATTTCAGTTGATAAACAAATGTTGACTACAAAAAAATCTCAAATATACATAATTGCAATGATTTGTTAGGAATTTTACCATAAGCAAAAAATGTAATTTGTGTACATAAAAACAGCGTTATTAACCGAAACGGAAATTTCTAACCTAGAGCAAACGTAATCTATATAAGGCGAGTTCACCGGTTTATAATTATATCGATTCATTCCAAACCGAAGTGTCGCTAACCTCCAATGACTTTTCATTTTTAACAACAAGTTATGATCACCTCTCACTCATCATTTCAACTATGGAATGCAAACAAAGGTACAGAGAAAAGCCTCGTATACCTCCCGTGGGCTAAAACAAACGTCGAAGTCTGAAGTAGATTGTCACATTTATAGATCGCTATCTACGACGACAACATTCGTATTTTATTATACTTTCCATACTTCATCGGCTCTTTCATTCAAAATATTGAAAGGTGGACAATAATTAGAACTTCAAAGTGGGGACCAAAAATACACAACAACAAATATATACAAAGACAACTCAAACTGAAAACTTTCCGCTCTTCAACTAACTTTCTGATATACACAGCATCTTTTCGGTGCAGACATTTTCATCTGCAAGTATTCTACAACATTACGTTTCGGTGGCGAAGACTCGCACGGCAATTAAAATGAATGACGACAATGAAGTAATTCATAATTGCTCAGAAACCAAACATCGCGTATTATGCCCATGTAAAAATGATAATTACAACATTTTTATCTGTACTGACCACAAATGAATGTTTAATTACGAGCTATTTGCTTTCGCCGATAACTGCGGGAAGTCTGTTTCCAGCAACCAGGGAAAGTGGAATAGTGGCAAAACCTCTGCAAGTACCGCACACCTCATGCACCCAACCTGGTGATTTTTTTTTAAACGCAGACAAGAGAATTGAAAATATTCAATCAAAGTCTCGTTTTTCCTGCGATTTGTCATCCACAGAAGAAAAATCCTGATTTACGACAAATGTTACTTTATTTATTTGCCTATATACATACCATGGTTTTACTGAAAAATGATTCTATTCAGAATTTTCGATTATTCTGAATCAATAATTATTGAACAGCAAAATTTTATGGTACCAAAATATTGGGATATCGACATTCCTACTGAAAAATCAAGTTGCAGGACGCACTTACGGCTATCAAATGTTTATAATTTGTGCAAGCACGGATGCTTTTAAATGTAACAAATGCGTCCACTCACTCAAGTGTATAATTAACTTTCAATTTGTGTTTCGACTATTTTTGCAACGGCCTATAATACGACCGGCGGCATTGCAGTACCACTAAAACACGGACTGTCACAATTAACCCAGCACCACACTGATTTACAGATTGCTCACTTAGTTTTCGTCAGAATAGCTTGTCTTTAACCCGGAGGGTATAGTCTACCTCACGTTTGCTGAACCTAAGCAAAGCGGAGCGAAAAAATGTATATTTTGAAATTTCACGCTTCGTTGATTTAACAATCTATTTTGGACCTAGCGTGCGCGCAGGCCCCAAGAGAGGTGAGCACACCCACGCGCGAATGCCGGCGTTGGTAAAAGAAAAGGAGTGGAAAAAAATAAAATAAAAAATGAGAACACAACAACCCTGTTTTTATTTTCGCGAAAATAATAATATGTATAACTGCACAATACGGCATGCTTCCTACGATGATAATCAATTACGACAGTCTCGTTTTACATGGATCGTCCTCTGCGCATCGGCGACTGTTTGTTTCTTTTATTGCTCCCCACTCCCTCCGCATTGACGTCAAAACGACCTGGTAAGTGGAAGTATGTAATAGAGCGTTGGGCCATAATAATACAGGCCTGACGTCAATGGGAGCGTACTATAAATAGAAAATGCTCTTCGGCCGGAGCAGATAAAATGAGCGTATGAGAATTTACAAGTTTCTTTAAGCTTCTTTGTATAAAATATAAACAACAAAATAGTGTCTTTATCTTCTTCTGTTTACATTTTTGCGGCGTTTGGGTTTATTTTACTTAGAGCGAACATGTGAAATATTGCATGCAAGGCCAAGAGCAGCGGGTATAAAAATATATAGATTTTTCAAAATTGGAATCGATCCAAACTACACTTTAACGCTGAAGGTAGAATTCTCACTAAAATCCTAATGGCTGCTGGCATGCCCTTGTTACGCTTGTCCATCACGAACCTGACTCCAGACTTCCTAAACCGTTAGGGAAGATTCACAGACTTTAATTTCGGAAAGTCCAATCGCCGATTTGGTAAATTCTTGCTCAATCAATTACACATGCTTTCTTCTGTTAATAGATGCTCAGAGCTGTCAACAATATTCAGAATGTAAAAATTCGACGCCAAATGAGCACAAAACCCGACCGATGTTAATTGCAGTAACCCCATCCCCAATTAAATTAAAGCAGCGTTCTCTCTTCTCAATATACTTAATCTGAAAAGCTAACACAATACTGTGAACGTGTACAGATGGCGCCAGTAAATGGCGATTGGGAATGTATGCTATTTTTAGAAGCACATCAATAATTGTTCGGCAAATATGATGAGACCAATAATAACGCTTATAAATGCAAAAGCGCAACAAATTAATAATGTAGAGATGACAGCAGGCCAAAATAACCACCGACTTCTATCACCCATCCGCGACGGTATAAACTCGCTTCAGTAGAGCTATAAATAGACAGCGGAAGGCTATATTCTGCAAAGATGCATTGTGCAGATTGAATGGCTTCCGAGGCATCGGCACTTCAAAAAGCCAAAGATTGAATTTTCTGATTTTTCTACATACGAAAATAGTAGTTTTGCTCTATTTCAGCTTCAAATTTATATAACTGACAGTGAAATCGGAATAACATTTCGTAAATTTTTCAACCGAAACGATTAACTATAGCGGGAGACGAAAACAATAAAAAAGACCCAAACTATTTGATATTCTAGATAGACTTCGATTTCAGATATTCTTAATTGCTTTGTTTTGGAGTATATCCTGTCAATTTCTTCTTTGTTTTTCATACAAATCGCAACGTGAATGCAGAAATGAATTAATTTCATAAAAATGATAACTTCAAATATATGAATTTTTTTGAATCAGATATTTTTCGATTACCAATTATTTGGTATTTCAAGCGAAAAAATTCCTTGATATACTCCAAACAAAGAGAGCCAAACTAAACCAACAATAAATTCCTATAATACTGCATACTGGCGGCATTCGCCGAATATGGTTTTTTACTATTTTAACCGATAATAATAAATCGAACATGAATTTTCGATTATGGCACATAAAAGCCCTACAATCGACATTGGCATTATAAACACGGCGAAGAAACCGCAAAAAAAGGTAGCATGTCTAGAATAAATTATGACAGCGTAACAGTACACAGAACACACAGCGGTAAATGCATGACGTGATCGCAGCCTCAATCCTAGCCCGTCTGTCTGCACTGACAAATATTATTTGTATCTCATCGATATTTACGTCAAGGGCAAAGGTTAGGCGTTTGTAATACGTAGTGAGATGACGTCACAAGGCGGAATCAAAGAGATCTCTGAATTCTAACGAGCTTTAAATTGTTTATTTATAGACCGTGACTATCAATTTGTACTCTTCAGGGAGCACAATTATTTATTTACATTTTGCTCGTAGATAGCTCATCGAATCATGTCAAGACAGAGAATAAACATTCATAAACGCCACATCCTGGTAAGTTTAAACATCCAACCAAGCATGATTACTTCAAAACGCTGAAACACCAACATTGCGAACTCATCAAGGTTATATTTAGGCAAATTTTCTGCTCAATAACAATAAACATCGTTAAGATAAGCGTAGAAAAGCAGGTGTGCACACCCATAAACAATTTTTGGAGTTTCAGAAACTAAAACAAGAATTACGACTTGTTCACGATGTTAGGAGATGGGCTAGGCACCATTATACAGCAGTAATATTTATAGCCCACTGCTTGAATATGAATACACACAATGCTTTGACTTGTGCAATTCACCAATTTAAATTGATTCTTGGCAGTGGTTAACGTTCTCTGTGCATAATTTATTGATATTCAATGTTGGTAGTTCGATTGTTTAACTAGCTCTTTTATCTCAGCATACGAGATAATGATTATGAAGTGGAGAGTGAGACCTCAAAGTTACACATAGACTCAAATCAAATATTCATATTAGAAAATCTAGAAAAATATCATATCCATCTATATACTCCTCCGTAATCGTTGAGTACGGCTTGAAGTTTGAAAGGAACAAATAAACACGCGTTGTAAGTTGAATTAATTCATTATTTATTTAATTAGGTTATTCAATCTTTTAGGATAGGAGCAGGGTCTAAAAGAAGAAATGTTTCTTTCCCCGCTTTGCATTTTTGGGTTCGTATTGTGTTCCGATCGGGATCGATTTTAATTGATTGATTTCAAATTGGTATTATTTAAAAAGAAGTATCTTGAACAATATTAAAATAACTGGCTTCTAAATTTGAAAAAACGACATGAACAACAAAGAAAATTCAAAAAGTAATAACATATACCGAAAATATATTTCTGCTAATAAAAATAATATAGCTTTCCTTTCCATAATTTACAATGAAAAATTCTTGCCAGGTTACTACTTCAATCAGATCCTGTTACTTTTATCGAAATCTAAACTAGCAATAAATAGCCACAACGTCTATTTCTGATCATAATCATAACTCGTACGTCGCCAATTTATCAAATGAGAAAGCGCTTCGTGCGTGCGTAGAACGTAAAACCATAAGTCTAAATTAGACACGCAAGAATAGCAATTTTATTAAAAATGTAATTACCAGATTTGTATACCGTTATCTCGATTTATTCCGGTAGCGGAATGTTTATTTTCGGACAATGAGGATATATTACATTTGCATGGAATTTTTTGAAAATATTGAAAGTTAAATGGGTTCTTTGCTGAACGAAGATCAGTTTGAATTTGAGTCTCAATAATGACAAACGATTACATATAATGGTCAGGATTCGGAAACAAGAAGAATTATTGTTATTAATTGGATGAATTCCCGTAAAAGATTAGCTTCAAACACGATAAAAATTAAACAAAATATTACATGAATTCATAGAAAAAGAACGTTTTATCAGTTTATGATATGGAATAGGACATTAAATATACATTGTAGTTAGAAATCCAATGATAAATAGAATATTTGGTCACTTAAAATGAAAGATTGTTCCTACCCATTTTCGATATATGGGGATTTAATTAAGGGAATGTTATTCAAGTTATTGGTCAGAACATATTTCAAACAAATATACTGGTATTGCGGATCTGTGTCTTCTCGTCATTGGAGAAAATAGACATGCTACACTACAACATATATCGGTACCGACGCTATTTTCGAAATATATAAGCTGCTGAAGTTTAGTTGCTAACAATGCCCGCTTGAACGTCCTCTATTTCCCGAAAACCCTGTATACTATTAATAATACACATTTCAGATTTTGACGTAAGTTCTCGATTTGATTACAATTTCACAGATATCCCAAGAACAAATATCTTCCTGGTCACAATATCAGGCAGACGATTGAACTTCGGTCTATTGTTAGCCTACAGTTGGAATTTTGCCATAATTATGCGGTCGCCAAATGTAAATGTCAAACTTGCCTCCTGAGTCTGATATAAACGGCAATCGAACTTTGAAAATACCATTTGCATGTGTGCTAAATGCGCACGTTAGACGTCGTATACGTCATTCGGCAATGGTATTCTGTTTGTCTTGTGGTTTGCGTGCGTGAGGCCGACGCAAAATGTTCGTCCGAGTGTCTATTTTCATTCCAAGTAAGCGGAAAGCAACGCCCTTAACGAGGGTTTTGTTGATAAGGGCCTAGAGCTATTTTTGGAGACAGACTATTTTGAGTTAAGATATAAGTGAGACAAGCACGCCTTCCCGAAATCAGTGATTTCTGCCTATAAACAGGTAAACATAAAACCCTATGAACTTCAATAAACGCATATTCTGGATAATGCCTCCTATACTCGACAAGCGAAGTAATAATCATCAAAAGTGGATTAGTATTATTAGATGCTGGATAAATTTATTCCAATATTAAAATGAAGTAAGCCCACACAAAATATTCAAATTATCGCCGAAATTCATAGGAACGCCTTTAAATATTAATTAGGTTATTCTTCCAGTTTGCATATATGCGACGGAATGCGCAAAAAAAGAAATTACTACCTGACATATCGTTGCAAATAAGCTGCAAATAATACTAAAATAACTATACTTTCCATCCATAATAACTGGGGAACGATAACAGTTCCCAATTTAGTAGATCGGTTTTATGAGATTTGCATATTACATAACAATAAAATATAGAAAAGTTTCAAACTTTATCAAGATAAAATAGTATGACGTATCATGATAAGATAATAATAATACTCAAAAAACGGGTTAGCAAGCACCGTTTAATACTTCCGTTGTTTTCGGAAAACAATAGTCTAGTTTGAACGATGTCCAAAAACAGCTCGTGAACTTCAACTTAGCGAGTTATATTTTGAAAAAAAGAATTGAGTGAAAATGAAAATGCGAAAAACAAGAAGGTGAATTATAAATATAATTAACTGGAGCATTAAATTGAGCTATTTTACATAAATTAACCAAATACGAAAGATGAATGAACTTGTAGTACGCCGGGGATATCGATTAACGCGAGTCAAACTAGACCTATAAAAACGCTAAGAACAACTCCTGAATAAATCCGGGCGAATTGGTTCCATTCGGCGAAAGGTAAGTACATTAAATAGTAGTACATTAATCTAAATGTCTTTATCCTATTACTGACATTACCCTCTATTTCATTGTTATTCTTCTACATACAGGGTGTCCAAAATAAGACTAATATTCAAATATTCCATGTTAATAATTCCTGATCATGTTAATAATTACTGATTTTGAAGATTACTAAGCATACTTTCATTTTAAAAACTAACATTTTGAGAAATCCACGACTCCGTGTACCTCTATCCTGCGTTTCAAAATGAATTCAAACTCATTGTGAAATGCATCGACTTATTTTCTAATAAACCTGACTCTTTTCAGAATGTGTTCCAAACAATATTTTTGAGTGCATTTAAAATGACATATTATTCTGTTTTGGCCATCTTTGACCATCAGCCTAATTTCTTGCAGGTGACTCGCACAACTAACTCTGAAGAGAAAGCGCGAACGATTGTCGTCGCCGTGGCCATGTTATTTTTCCGATATACAGAAAATCGATGATCTGACGTCAAAGCGAAAGAAAATTCAATTACCAGACGACTTTAGGGACCAACACATGCCAGAAATAACTTTCGTATGGAGAAAAATAATATTTGGTTGTTTGTAAAAACACAAAACATAAAATTATCCCCACATGAACTTTCACTGAATGAGACCACCAGAAAATGGGGATTATAGAAAATTGATAGTGCGCCAGTTGTATAGTCTTGAATGCAAATGAACTCAACGGATAGTGAACCCCATATGTACTTTCCACGCTAAACATCAGATATTCAATAGTATAATTAGTTCAGAAAATGAACTAGCCTATCGGTCTTTATCGCCGACTCATTGTCAATCAATAGCCAACAAGCATCAAAACAAGTAAAATCGCAGTTTTGTATTTTTGTCGAATTTCAAAGACTTTCTGGAAGTTACTCTACGGATTAGCAAGACGGCAGTTGCCATGAAAACAATGGGAAAAGGAAGTTTTAATTTCTGGCAACGACAAGAGAAAAAAAAATAAACGAGAGTGCTCGACCTTTGAATAATAATCCGAACATTTTCGTCACATTATTTTTTCTGTAAATCAGGACCATGGAATGCAATACCAAGTATATCAGATACCGGCAAATGTTTCGGCGACAACGGCGTATAATACCGGTATAAATATAAAATGGTATATGATCTCCGGACAGACAAAAACGATGGCCCAAAAATTACTTTAAAATGCATGTAGTGTAGATAACTACAAAAAGCATATGGACTTTCCTAACCCTTCTTAGGGTCACTCATTTCTGTCCAAGCACCCATCTGTTCAAATTATATCAATAAAACAACTATTCATTTATTTGCTAGATATACCATATAGGCGCCTATCAATAACGATAATTGGATGGTTAACCGCTGGTGTGACGCACTAGATATTGAACACGGCTAAAATCGCGCTCGCTAACGAGCCTAAAGCCTAATTAGCTCAATTGGGAAGTCACGAATTTGGCACTGTCTACGATAATGAAGCCCAAAATGGGATTTTTTTGGAAATAAACACCAGTAATTGGACATTCACCGCCCAAACATCCGCGTAATATTTCGATACCACAACATGCTATTTTCTAACCCCAAATGCAAAAATACTAAATACGATGTACAGTATTTATCAGTAAAATCGTAAAAACAAACACGAAGAAGTATTCCACAAATCGCATTTATCCCAAAAATGGGGAGTAAAGACTGGAGACTTGAACAATTCAAAAACTTTTTCGCTTGTAAAATACCGATTGTCTCAAAGAAATAAATTATGCGCATGATATCAATATATTTTAATTCCAAACTATAAACTAAACACCGTGACTCGTCTAATCTTCCGATATGACTTGAGAAAAAAAAACGACAATTTGAAGGTTATTGTCAGATTTTACGAGCGCACAAAACAGATTCAACAACACAAGGTATAATGACGCCAAAATCTACACCAATAACAAGTAATGAATATTCTGTCTGTCTAAATGTATTTAGTGAGGCAACATATTAGATAGATAGATTAGATACAAACCAATACCTGTAGAAGTAATCAGCGTTTCAGCTTTAAACGAAAACTATCTTCATGATTCAAACTCCTATCAAAATGGATAACTTGGTTTATATACAAAGATTAATTACGGCAAATTTCATATCTAAGCTAAACATAAATTTTTTATCGCGATGACTCGATGGAAATCAAAACGGCAAACTCTATACGATACGATACTGCCAAACAACTACGAAAACTAAAAACACGCGAAGAAAACAATTTAAATCTCTATTTTTTCATTTTAACATTACGATAACACTGGGCTTATTTCTTTCGTTTTCACTCTATCTTACCAAAAATAGTCCTTGTCCATGTCAAATTTTACTAATACCTTGCCCGGGGCTAATAACCAAATGATAGAATTACAATGTCAACGCTATATATGTTGATCATTATTTAATTTGAGTACAAATAAAGAAATATTATTCAACTTGGCTAAAACGCCTTTGCCCAGTATATACATAAGAAAAATCAAGACTTGTACCCAATTGGCTACACGTGAACACTGCCACAAATAAAAACGAATAAATTTATATATTAATTTTCCATTTAAGCAAATTTATATTTCTCTACAAACTGGACAATAAAAATCGCCAGCCTCAAAATAATACAATTTATACAAAATATTGTCAGCTTCGAGGAGCACGCTGCAATGAAATAAAACGAAATTTAAATAATAAAAAAAAACTCGAAATTATCCAAACCATTGACGTTTATTTTTGCACGAAACGGAAGAATATGGTGTCAAAGGAAATTTAAAAACAGCTATCAGTATAGAAAGTGTTGTCACAACCAAAAATCATATTTTAATTTAAACAAAAAGCCCACGAAAACGAACAAAAGAAAACAAATAGTACGTAAATAGGAAGGCGGGGCAAGTAATGATACAGCCAACCAAAACAATATTTTGCTTGTTGAGCTTCAAAAAAATAGACAGTGACGCATTCGGATACAATAAATGCATCCGAATTTTCAAATGCAATAAAGAAGGTGATAAATCGTAATTATATTATATACAAAGCACACAGGAAATGATGATGAAAGGTACAAAAATGACAATGGAGTGTAATAGGTCGAATCACAAATACCGAAACAAAATATATGCAAATTATGAATGTCACCGAATAATCTTTCGTCCAGTTCAATTTCCAGAACGGGCATGCACAAATATATCGGTTAAAGATCAATTCCTTTTCAAATCTCAATTTACAAAAAATTGAACACTTATATTGAAATCTTTAGGAAAAACACAAGTGTAAAGTGAAGAAATGATGTTTTGATAATTATCTTTATTATAATAATATACGTTATATATTCATTAGCGATATTTGAACCAATTACTTTAGTACAGTTTGTATACTAAACAATGATAGACAAATAGCAAGGAGGTGGAAATCCAAAACATCACCATAAAAGCAACCGAATTTGACGCGCCGTCAATGATTTCGATTGGTAACCAAATTCTAAACCTTACATTATGAATCGGTCGTACATTTTCTGGTTTTTCTGTTTTAAACACTATAAGTCAGCAAATGAATGTTCGTTTTACAAAATTGCCGTTGTTGCTTATCGTCCATTACTGAATCACTCGGTTCCGAATTTTCAGTATTCGAAGATGGAGGAAAGTCGCTAAAATACTTTTACTTCCATTATTTTAAAATAAATTTCTGCAGACTACGGAGCCGGATATTTTACCCAAAATTTTGCAAGAGAAGAAAAGATTGTTTAGTATTAGACCTTCGTGCTTGCATATTCCAATTTGTTTCGACTTATAATAACGTGAAGACAAGTTGTCAAGTTATTATAGCTGAAATCATACCGGAATATTTAAAAAATTGAGCACACTAAAACAAAACTAGTATTAACGGAACTTCAACACAAAAACGTAAGTTCAATCAATCTAATGCTCTTAATGTGGACATTCTTTGAGAAAAATATTAACCACCTCCAAAAATGACTTACTTATTGCAGCAAATGCAACCTGAATTCGTCAACAACTAGTCTACTTGTAGTTTCAAAATAAAAGCTCAATTGGGGCTAAGTAAGACAATTTTACAAACATTCGTGCCAGGCCAATAATGAATTCGCTAACAATATTTTACGGAGAGAACGAAAGCGTTCATTTACTCTGACGTAAAAAGAATTAACAAGCTTCCCATTGTGCAAAAACTTGAATATACGTCAGGATTCCGGAAGGTAGTAATCGGCTAATCGCATACCATAATATGTCGTATTTATTATAGTGTAAGACCTGAAATATTCGGATAATTCAGAATGACTTTCAAAACGCGCTGGACTGCAATTCAATGCTCACATTCAATCTGATAATTCGGACACTGCCTATGACTCGGTTAAACCATTAAATCAGTTCACCATTTATAGCTCACCGCAATTTTTAATGCCTAACTGACCAACGTCAACCTAAACATATGGGCGGATTTTTCAGATATCGGCAACCGAGTATCAAACTGCAATTTTAGTGGACTTTCTGATGACTAATAATAAGGAAGATATAGTTATTTGATAACATTGTTTGAAGGAGAGTTTTGAAAAGTTCATAATATGTAATTATCACTATGCAATTATGTCTGCTTTCAATGGTGGGATGCGAATGGTTAGAATCAAAAATGTATGGAATATGGATATTTATTTTATGATCCATATTATGGATAAGACTTTTCAGGAAGGGATACCAACTTTAGCAACAACTCTAACAGCCACACAGTTGACCAACTAAACTTATTGTGGAAAAGATTTGGCCCTATGCTTACCACTGTGTAGAGGGAGTCGAACTACTTTTCGCAAATGGAATTACCTGTTATCGAATAGGAATGAGTCGTTTTACATAACCAATGGGAAGAGTAAAGAAAATTTATAAAAAGTGAATAATCACTGCCTGTTTGACAAAGCCAAACTACAACTAAGCAGCTAGACACAGATAAAATGAAAAACATCAGCAATACCTAGTTCAATTCTTAATTATGATATTTCAAAGCTATGTTGTGGTGGCTGACAAATGTTTCCATCATTTATAAAGAATAAAAGGACAAGAGCTTTAATGGTTCTGAAGTGACGAGTGGGCTTGTTATTTGCCAAGCTTTATGATCAAAGCATATTTCAGCAAACATCAAATCGTCTCTATTATTTAAAGAACCATAAAAATTATTTGTGATTAAATTATTATTAGCATAGCAAAAACTTGCAATAAAATTAGTCTGTAGTGACATAACAATATCATTAGGTTCAATACTGCAAACATCTGACAAGAGAAAGAGAAACAACATGGTATCAATTCATTTAAAAATCAATAAAAGTAGAAAACAAATCATGACAAGATCAGGAAAACTGTCCACAAGCAGCAGTACTGTAATAACTAATGATCTATTGTATATGACAGCGCCAAGTCATGACGATTTGCATACATGTACGTAACCGGAAAACGTACAAGTTAGCCCAGGTTAGGACTAGAATTCAAACAGCAACCAACTTTAAAGTTCTAACTAAGGTTGCCTCTACTATTTTGAATTCATCAAACCTTAAAATGTTAAATATAAAATAGTATCAACAACATTATATGGCCTCCATAAATTGTATTAAAACAAGTGGGAAAATACACAATGTGAAAGTATGTATGCCTGGGTAGTCAATGTAGAGAGATCATAATAAGGTTCTTGATGACTGAGGAAAAACTAGTTTTTTCACTCGGCCTCAACTCCTGCTCTATATAAGCTAACAATCGAAACTAAAAATAAGCAAACGATGCATACAAGGAAATTGAAGAAATGAGTCTGTTTTCATATCACTGTGATCAAAGCACCTATTTTCTTTAGTACAAACTAGTTTTCATTTTTTTTCAGTAATTATCACTCTTGATGATAATTCTTGTATTGACGAATCTGAATTGCTACACACAAGAAATAACATAAACTGTTCTTTTGGTATCATTCAGAAGTTGTTTGCTAATGAAAGCTTAATTTTTATACAAAAATTAGTAACTAAAAAGACATTAAAATATTACAAAATAATTTAGCTTCCATGCTCATTACAGTAAATTAGCGTCACTTTTTTGTATCACAAATATACCTTCAGTTGTCACAATGCTCGAAAATGAAACTTTAATTTGTTCATATCCACATTCATAATTTCTACCAATCCATTATTATTTCTATTTCTAATTACCGGTATGTAGAAAGAGTTTAACCTTGCCATAATTATTGTTTGAGCATTTCAAGTAGTTTTAACATATTCAAGTGGGTAGTCTGCACAATCATAATTTTTCCAAAATGTGATAAAGAGTGGTTAAGTCATAGCTACCGGTAGTTTAATACAAGCATAATGATTCTTCA
This sequence comes from Styela clava, assembly GCF_013122585.1. NCBI lineage: Eukaryota > Metazoa > Chordata > Ascidiacea > Stolidobranchia > Styelidae > Styela > Styela clava. Next base: position 1,223,905 of record NW_024102826.1, read on the forward strand.
ATAGAGCAGATTTTCCTAAGAACCTTGACCTCAACCTCAATAAATTACTGCTTCTAGTGAACCACTTCAAATTTTTTTATGTTTACATTGAAGAGTCATTTGGCTCAATCCGGTTGATATGTTCATAGCTATCATTTTGATTCTGAATATTTAAACCACCTGCCATTTTATAGTACTGATAGCTAATTTTGGCTCATTATAAAACAGTTTTTTCAACTGAACGAAAACTCCTCGGTGGATAAAAAAAACAGTAAGTTATTTGATTTAAAGCCAGGTTTCATAAATACAACTAAAAACTGACAAATATCCAATAAAAATGAGATTTCCCACCATGCCTGAAAATATGTCTTAGTAAAAAGTGTCCAACTTTCTCCTGAAATTTTTATTGTTACAGTCTTACTGATTAGTGACCAACGAAGCAGAAGTAAACAAAGAAGTTGATGCACTAAGAAATGTCCATTTTCCATTGAACAAGATATCTGTTCTACCTATACTATTGGCAGTACCTTCCTCAACTCAATAAAACTGTGCATTTTATAGATGCAATAAACCTATAAAATTACAATATTTATAGGTTCCTAAGCATTTTCTGTTTGATGTGGAAATATATACTGTTATAGGTCCTGATTCAGATCTATTAACCAATAAACCTATGTTTTATCAATCACTAACAGTCTTTTCACTTCATGAGATTAACACTCTACCTTGAGCAAGTGTTCGTTGGGCCTTACATGCCAATGGCATAAGTAAATTGAAATATTTTTTTTAAAATATTCAAATATTATTGCCAGATCATAAACTCTTTTGTAGAGTCTAAAAGAATACTTCTTCCTATAATGTACAACACAGTTAAGTGTTCTGCAGTTGTTCATTTGTTCTCTCTGACAAAATAAATATCTTGCATAGTATATTACAGTAAACAATAAATGACTCATAAAGCTCTCATCTACTTCAATAAAACCACTTCAATGGTCCTAAGCAGGTCAAAATTGTTTTTGCGATTTACAAATATGACGACTTGTATTTTTACAAAACATGAATCACCCCTGAATAAAAAGGTACAAAACAAATCACAAGACACAAAAACACAGATTAATAAAAGGTTATAAAAACACTTACTTTGATTCAATGACTTGTGATCCATACTTGGACTAATTCGACCAGATAGAAGATGATGCTTGTTGGCCTTGGTCATCAAAACAAAACATTGGCACGTCGGTGCATACCAGTCAGCATCAGTAGCAAAATGCGTTCCTTTATCAGACTATATTATAATAAATACCCTAAATGATATTAAAAAACTAGAAATCTGTAAATTTAATATACAGAAATTTAGTTTATATTAAAATGATTAAAAAATGAGGAAATAAATGCTCACTGTAAAAAGCATGCAGAACAAATTGCTCATGCAAGGCGTCTGTGAAATGTAAGCGCAATAATACGCTCTCTCGCAGTCAGATTATTGATTTGTAGCTAAATATAGCTCCTTGATGTGATAAAACAGAAAAGCAATTTTTGACGTTGTGGCTTATAAAAGAAAAAAGAAAGCAAGGTTGTCAAAATACCCAAGGCGTTACATATATACACGAACATATTTAAATTTAGACTGTTGTCAGATAAAAGCGGCAAGAATACTCCTGCACCACAAAATATAAACCGCAATTTGCACATAAATTAAAAATAATAGTTCAACACCATTGAACTCAAACAATTCCATCATTGTTAAAACCACATGAATTGAAAATTTAATGAACAATTGAATTAAGCAAAATTTCACATTATGATTGACCTTTAAAAGTTGAATAAATATTTTTAATACAGGCTACATAAGAAAAACCTTTAGTTGGTAATGCAATACAAGATTATAATCAAAAACATTCTAAAATTCCAATTTTAAAGACAAATATGGAGTAAAAATGGTCAATTTTGAGAATGAGAAGTCCTTTTCAACATCTTAATTCATAAAATATGTTGTTTTAGAATAGCAACAGAAATTTCATGATTTAGTAGAACAAACCTCATGTTTATATTCATGCATGTACAGTTCCTCCATTTTAAACAGATTCAATTTTTACACCTATAGCTCTGAACAGATGAATGATCGAATTTTCAACTATAGCGCTAGAAGATTAACTTTTTAATTTCATGTTTCGTCAGAAAATATCTAACATCAAAAATTCACAAGTTGCTTGATCCTCTTATCACAGTCGATATTTTTGTAGTAAGCTATTCAGAATTGGTTGTCGAAAAATAATCAGTCTTAGAATTAAAAACTTTGAACAATATGAATAAGACAACAAAATGATCAAGTCATACCATCAATCTTAGTTTTCCCATTAATAATAACATTAAACTAATGGTATTATTAAATTTCATTCCAACATTTCATATTGATACATGGCAGCATTAGGCAGTGCCAAGACATTGTTGAATTTCTTACAATTAGAAATGTGTTAAAAATTTTAACACATATTGGTAAAATAATCAAATCGAAATAATCAAAATTGATTACGGTATTTACCGGTAGGGAAAAATATTTGTCAACAAAATTTATAGTATAAAAGCTATGCTATACACAGGGTTACCAACTACCTAGAGCCCAAAATAGGCACAGGTGTCACAATTTATTTTTTATTTTTGGAGGGGGGACTTAACAGCGGCAGAAAAGCAGAATAAAATGAGAAATAAATCATACACAAGTCTCTTTCGCACTCCCAATTTTTATTATTAGAAGTCGCTTCGAACACGGTTGTATGCAGCCCCGACGAAGTCACAGCCACACGCAACCTCTAAACGAAAGTCTACATACTTCGGTTTCCCGCAATGCTTCTTGTGTTTTGTGGTAGTATTGTTGGCACTAATTACTGCTCTTCCTTTTTCTCGCTGCCGCAATAGCAGCAGTGAGCATAGCTCTTACCCATTCGACTTTGTTTGACATTAGCAAATTCCTTTTCATATTCGAAACAGAACTCATGATTACGCTTGGGAAACTCATTGTCTAAATTGTGGTTTGTCCCTAAAAACTAAAAAATTGTAACTGTGTCACAGTTTGCCTGGAAATACAGCAAACCCCCCTCGTTAACAGAAACAGTTCGCGCTGAGAGTGATAAGAATCCGAGATACGAGGTCACGGTGGAACATAGCTAATTGATAAGTCACAATAACACCACAGTGAAGCGCGAATAATGATAAACATCGTCCCTCATTTCCATGGAAGCTTTGTACAGCAAACAAGAACGAGTCATTTATGTTTCTAAGATAAAATAAGCACGCAACTCAAAAATAGGAACTTTTCTTAGAAATAAGCACATCATTACTTTATAAGACGCAGGCTAAAAAATAAGCACAAATCTTAGAAATAAGCACGGTATGGTATTAAGACCTGAGCATTTGTAACCCATTGTCACATACTCACATTAAATAAAAGATTACCAAAATGAGCATCCCAATTTGTCGAAAAAGTTATTCCTCCCGGCAGCTAAAAAAAAAAACTAAAGAAAGTCTGATTTTGGTCAGACGAAACATTACAGAAATACATTAGTGTTGGTGTGCAGCAGATTCTTGAATTGCATAGTACGGTCGTGTTTATTTCTGCTACAGCATCCTTACATTATACAAGTACAGATCCACTAGCGCAAAGGCATTGAGGAAGAATTTGAAGTTAGTATCACGTAACTGCTACTGATAACTATAATAGATTGTAATAATAACCTGAACTCAGGTTGTGCACCAGGTTAGGGTTCAGGTTGTGCAACATCTTGGTGCGCATACTTCAGGCAGTACAGCACACTATCCAAATTCCAAGAATTTCCCTCCATTTGGCTCAATAAAACAAACACTTTATGTGTCTCACAAACGAGGGGCGTCTGGGACCACGTCAGATGCTTCATATCGTGCCATGCTTGTTTCAATAAAAATCTAAATTAATCGTGGCCGTCACATGACCAAAATTGCCGTTTTTTGCTGAAAACTCTCGAATGCTACGATAAATTTTTTTTTCCTTTGATAAATCGGATTATTTTTTCCCAAGGAATTCCATGATGACGTTACTAGAGTGTGCTTTTTTGTAGTATTTTGCGCAACTTCATTATACTATTACCGATATTGAGGGACAACAATGTCCAGACGTCTCCCAAAGAAGGGGTGTCTGATCATCTGTAAAACGGGTTTCTCTGAAACGGGACAATCTCACCCGATTTGTATAGTGTGCTGTACTGTCAGGAATACCCTATATTTATATATGGAATAATAAGTAATACAGTGACAATTACAAATATTAAATAAGTAAACTCTTCCTAAACAAACCAAGAAAAAGTCATACATTAAAGCGAGCTTATCGAGCAAAATAAAATAATAATCCTGGCACCAAAGCTCTTAATTCACTTCTCAGAAACTGCAGATATGTAATAGAGACTTTTGCTCAATCCATCAATGGAATATGGTAATTTTTTTTCATCAAATAAGTGGGCTATATATAAATATTGATTAGTATCTTCATGAATTCGTGTGCTTGTAAACTTATTGATCTTTCTTTCCCTCATGCACTGTCGACTGTCAATTATTGGCAAGAGTCGAACCTTAGTGAAACATTCTTTCTAACCAATTAGATTAGAATTTTTTTTAAAAAACGAATCAATAGGCAGTCTTATTAACCTTGTACACAACTTTCATGCCCTTGAATTGTATATAACACAGAAACTGGGATGGATAAAAATTGTAAATACCGAGCTATCGTACTTATGTCATTGATGTATGTAATCATGAAATCATATGGTCTTGTCCTAATATTATATATGACGTCCAAACCAGGGGTGGGTAGGCAAGGTTATTTGGCCAGGAACCAAAAATTTTGGCCACCTAGACTGGCGAGTATTGTAATTGTGACGTGAAAGTTACATTTTATGGGGTGTCCTGTAGTTTCGTACCTAAAGTACTTCTAGTGGGCGTAGCGTGACGATTTTTATGCATGTCAATCCTAACCCCCACCTGACATTGCCATCCAAGAATTATGTCACTACAACGACACAATCACGTCATAGAGCTTGCCAAAGTATACCTACGTGTTGAGACGGTGTTGAAAAAGCAATAGTGGAAAATAATAAGCCCTGTGCCACAACTAAATTTAATCGTAATCTCAACAAATTCCTTGAGTTATTTTTTAGCTAAATTATCCAAATTTAGTTTGAGTTTGGCTGTTGCAATTGTCAAAACAGATTTGAGATCAGTTTCGGCAAATTGAAATCTGTGTTCGGATTTGCTGAAATCATCAGCTGGAGGTCTGTTCACTCACATATGTGGACAAAAGTTAGTCTTTATTAATAATTTAGCTATCACTCTTCACGAATTAGGGTGCAGAAAAAGAATGCAGCAACAGATTATTAGAAAACATTGGAAAACTATAGACTCGATTACATGGTAAGTATGTGTAAGCTATGAACAAAGAAGAACGTTGAGAGAATGGTATAGGGACATTAACAAAACTTTGTCGGCACAAAATTAAAACTTGGGGATACACGCAAGAGGAGAAAGAGATGCGCAAAGTACACAGTTGAATCGACTGAGCGAAAAAATATGAATTTTTTTTAACATCCCACTTACATGACAGCATGGAGGTCTGTGGGAACCTTAAATACAACTTACACAGACTACGATCATAATCTAACAAGACTATTGCTGTATTACATCATACAAATTTTAATAACAACTCTGTGCTGCATGTAGAACTGGTTAAAAGCTAAAATTTACAGCAGCATCCGATTCAGGTGGGTCAGATTGAATAACCCAACCGGCCGGATTTAGCCCGTGGGTTGTGGTTTGCCCATGTCAGGTATAAACCGTTACTACCGGTACTGAGGAATGCACTGGCACTGTTTCAAATTTAGGTCTTTCCCAGTTTTCTTCATATGGATATGGGTACGGTACCGGTACTTTATGCCTATCATTGGACAGTATCAGAATTCCACAACTGCTGAATTGGCAGTGTTAGTAATAAATAAATAGCCCCTACGGTATGCATAAAACAGTAAAAAACTAAACTTAACAAATGAATTAAAACCACATACCGGTACGGTATAATCATTCAGGTAAGATCAGTTACCGGTACCGGTACTGAAAATACAGAGATGAGAAAATTGTTTTCTGAACAGCTTAATCTTTTTAACTAATACATTACAAATCACGGTACCGTATCCTGTTTGGAAGCTAGTGGACGACTTAGATTACCCAGCACAGTACCGGTAAGGCGGTAACTCGTTTCGCTAAATCAGCGAATTGTTGTTGTTGTCGTGATTAAATTTTTCACATTCATAATTGAACAAAATCGCTCGGCGGTGTGGCGCATCGTGCTAAGCGTTGAAATACGCTCGCCACCAAACCTCTGGCGCAGGTTCGAATCCAATGCGGGGGTTAATTATGTGCGAGAAGATTGATGGACTCAATTTTTTTCGCCTCAATTTTACCTCATGGGGAACTTTTTATGAATTGAGGGAACACTTTATTTCGTCTCGTTTTTTTTTTTGGACATCCGTCGCGCTTGTCTGCAGATCTTTTCTGAAAACTAAGTGCTCGACTCGACCTCCGAATCCATATATTTTAGAATTGCTCTCGCGTAGACTTTTTAATGGCAGTATAATAATCATTATACAGCACAAAACGTAAATTAAAAAGTTCTAATACAAATTCCATTTTGCACTGAAATATATTTGGAAATGCAAAAAACGGCACTAAAATGGAAGTCCCGGTTCAATATCGGAATTTATACAATATTTCAGGACTCCCAATTTTTATATACGCAGTGGACGTTTTGCTAAAGTGATTTTGTTTTGTTTTTTTATTGTATCGAAATATCGACTTTCTCCTAATCAATTCCCAAAGATGGAAACATGGATATTAGGCCTACTTACATTTTTTAATTTCCCTAAAGTCCCGACATTTCATATGATATGATTTACATATTAATCCCGGAGAGGAGGAAAGCCGATAAGACAACTTAATCATATGGCGAAGGACGACTTTTCGTCCGGTTACCAGTCCATGTCGTATATGTGATTAGTAGGGATGGGAATGGTTAACCGATTTTTAACGGTTACGATTTATTTTAACCGTTATCTGACATCTCAGGTACAAATCATTTTTATAATGTATAATGTAATCTTTACAATTTTTTTAAGAAATGATTACGTCATCGCAAATTTATCTGGTGTGACGTTTAATTCAGAAGAATAAATGTGAAAAATAATAGAGTATTATGTGACGAATTTTCAGTGTTCAACGTGCAAATTCTACTCTGAGATATCATAAAGAAAAACAGCATCAACTGCGCACTTGTTTGATGGCACTGAATATACGATTTTGCAATAAAATCGTGAACAATATATTTTGACCGAAAACTGATTCTGGATTTATCATTTGTCAAATTTTCATAATTAGCAATCTTGAATAAAATTTAATAACGGATTCGCATTTTAGTAAAATATTTCCATATGTCCTAGGCACGCTGCATTTCTCTTGCAGCAAAGCGATCACGATTCTATCTCCATTCGTGAATAATTTTAAGCGGTACCGGGATAAGATCAGGCGAAATTGCTTTGAACCATTGTGACGTAACAAGCTAAATTATTACGTAAAACGTCACGCTGCGGTTAACCGGTTAATTTTGCTAGGTTAACGGGTAAAGTGTTTCCTTCCTGCGCGCAGGGTAATCAGCGGGGAGGTGGCGAGCGTATTCCCAACGCTTAGCACGATGCACGACACCACCGAGCTGAAAAAAGGTTCTCTTTTGTATCGAAGTCTTTTACCGTTCTCTTTTAGGACTATGCATAAAATTATTCATATTCAGGATTCAATTGAAAGTTATTGATTATTTCCAACATTCCCTAAATACAATTACCATTTTGCACAATGAGTCCAAATGGGCGACTAAATGTCGTCAATACCTGACTAAATTGCGTCATGATTTGCAGAACAGTTTCGAGTGTTTGTTTGTTTCTATAGAATCTTCGGGCACTTCATTGTTTTTCACGTTCACGAATATTTTACCGATAATACTCAAAATCGATTTTCGCCTCTAAGCAGTAACGACTTTGCTTAATTGCTGGCATAAAAATATTCAAATTCTCGATTTCGTGGGGTAGTTATTGCAATTAACTCTTTGCTTTGCCTATGACTAGCCCGCTGCTGTTCAAAGTTGGAACATGGTAAGTATCGATGGTGGGAAGATTTGCTATAACTCGGAATAAATACGTAAATCCCACCCTATCCTAACCCACTCGTTTCTACTTTTAACGAGAAACCTTCAGCCCCGACAATATTCCACTGGGTGTCTCGCATTGCGGTGATATTTCCGTCGCCATGACAGCGAATGACGCTTCACTAGAAGAATTAGTTGGTAATGTAGGTAGGTCGGTCGCCTCTCGACATGATTGCAGTAGTTGGCAACAAAGAGGCAATAATTCGCAAGGACTCTAATTATTTTACTAATACAGAAAAAACGCTGACCACTAGAAATCTAAGCTCCAGTCTTAATCTCCCTGGAAATCGCAGGTCTATGAATTTGCAACGCCGCCCTCGCTCAGCAATGGAAACACGAGATAAGGGGCCCACAGTAGAAGATCTTGAGAGCACTTTATCGAAGCTTAAATCAGACTTGAGACATCTCAATGATAGTTTAGAAGAAAACTATGCGAAGAGTCTCGTATTTGCAAGAGATGCGAATTACGATCAGGACAAATACATTGAGGAGTTTCATAAAGAAAACCGATTGGGTAGTAATGGTTATGGTGACTATTTGAACGATGATGCAGAACTGAGAGATTTGCTGCAGCGGAAGGATGAGGAGGCAGTGTCACATTTACCACCAAGAGACTCAAAGTGGTATAGGGACCCACAGCATTTGACGACATCCATGGGTAATTTCGACACTGCAAAAAAGCTCGGAATATCAACACGATCTGTGTCACCCACTAGTAGGGGAACTGGAATTTTTGGTGCTGAAATGGCCACAAAGAATATTTATGGTCAGCTGACATCCACTGATTTAGCATCAAGTATGGAGACGTTTCCAGTGAGGCTGACTGCCCCACACATTGTCGGAGTACGTTCTTTGCTTCCACCTGATTTTCCTGTCAAAATGCAAAGGCCTGCAACAGCAGCTGGTACAACTTCAGAAGTAACGGTGGTGCCAAACTTTGCAACTCGCAGTCCATCCAGGGCCCACTCACCTCGACCAACTTGGGTGCCAAACTCACGCAATGCAAATGCTAGTGCCAAACCACCACCTGCTTTAAGCACGACAAAGCGTCGGTGCAAATCTGCATCAATGAAGCGTGCGACTGTGCTTGGTGCTGCAGGAGCCAATTCCTCAAATGAGTTGGTCACTCGTGGGCGTTCCATAACAAGGCACTCGACCATGAGTGAGGGGTCATATCCAAGACAAATACACCCCTTGCCTTCCGAAACAGAGTTGAGATTCCTTAGATCAGCAGATCAAATCGACACCCGCAGAGCATTGGTTGAAAATAGCCCTTACCAACAAGAGCTTGCAAAGCTTCGTCTTGCAAGGTTACGTGTGGAAGAAGAGTATTTGCTTCAACTTAAGCGAGAGTCCGAGTTAGAGAGGGTAAGAGGGCCAAAACCCAAATGGTACACAATGAAGGGACCAGAGTTTCACTATGAATGTAACAAGAACACCACTCTTCACAAGAACAAAAAGTCTTGGGCGAAAACACTTCAATATCGAAATGAATTGTTGGAATCTTCTAGAGAGTTTGCTCAAACTGTTTAGATCAGTTGAGATGCATGATAGTGTGCGTATAGCTCTAGAAAATTGGGTTGCTTTGATATGGAACATCTTGGGTGTTGGTACTGAAATTTTAAAATGAAAACTTATCATGATACTTGAAATGCATCAAATTATTTGATTTGCAATACAATCATGGTTGTTTAGAAAATTGTTAATCAGATATGCGTATTGTTTGCCAAAGTGAGACAAAATGTGTTTTCTTTTCATGCTGTCTAATTTTTTTGTGTGTCTGAATGTATCTGATACTTTATTTTTTTGGTGTCATTAGATATTTTTGACTGTGATTTCTAGCAAAACAATCGGCGACAAAAAGACAAGCGTGGTCATGTAATAATATAACCAAGGTGGTATAGTCTGATATACAGCATAACATTAGATGTGGTACATTTGTTCGCTTGCAGACAAATAAAATAATTAACTATTGAGCTTGAGGTTGTAATTACAGTTACATCCAATCTATAAGCTGAGAAATGAATGCAAAAACACTATCAAGCCAAAAATTTTAATCATGAAAACACAGACAGTATAAAAAAGTATGATTGATCTACGACTTTGGGAATTAATTTTTGACACTTCACATCAATGTAATTGGCAGAAAATTGATGTATTATTTACACACTAAAAATGGTTTATACGAAATGTTAGTCAATATCGAATACAACATCAAATAAGTGAAAAATTAGGGAAAAAATCAGTAAAAACCCATTCACAACACCATTACATAAACTAGACTGTTTAAATTCAAATTTGTCAAAAAGTATGTGATGAACTATAGCTTATTGTCAGAAGGAGGGTATTTTTGGTAAAAAAGAGGACACAGCTGAGGAGTCTGTACTTGGTATGTTTCTAGTAATAATGGAAGTCTTCACTTTATACACCGAAGAGTCAAAATATCAGATTTTAAAATCAATTAAAATCAAATATGGAATTTCTAGCATCGAATTGATATCAATAAGCAATTGAATAGAGAACACATATGTACAAATTTGGTTTACCAACAATTGGTTTCTTGTAGCCGAGTGTCATAACTTTTCTCTACCTGTTATCAAAGTTGGAAATTTTTGTTAACCATGAGTCTGAGTAGTTTTTTTGGCTTCACAGCCTTAGATAATTCTTCTTCATTGCCAATTACAAGATTTAGCAAATGCAACCCTCCTATACGATTCATCAAATATCCAATTGATACACAAGGGTAGGAAATGTATATTGGAAAGAAAATATCAATCTTTACTGAACAAAGCTCTGAAGAATATTATGATGACAAGTAGAAAAACAATGTAAATACATGCATATACAAAATTGAACCTAAAAAATAACGACAGAGCATATAACATGAAAATGTAGAATATGTTTCTGTAATGAGCGATAAATCTCAAAGATAGATGAGGCTTAGGGTGAAAACCGTGTTTCAATGCAGGGAATTCGTCAGGTTGTTCAAATAATATTTTACAGACTTTTCCCAAGATATCATTCTTCTTGCATAATTCTTCAATTTCATGTTGGTATTTGCCATTGAATTTTGATGAAAGTTTGTGTAAAAAACGAACCAAAAAAGCATTCTCAAAACTACAAATAGGACGAAGATCTGGATCTACATTTGGCAAAATTGGGAATTTTTTCAATTTGTTTTGAAGCTGAAAACGGCCAGTTGGTGACAAACTCATTTTTCCATTTTCATCTAATTCATATTCTGCTATATCACTGCCACGTCCAGGTGATTTTCTTGAAACGGTATCAAGTTTGGGTAATGGTAACTCAAAAATATCACAGAAAGTTTTCAAGGCATAATTTAGATTTTGCACAATCTTTTTCTTGTCTGGTCCAGTAGAACCAGAATCGTTGTTTTCAACAAAAGCTCCGTAACCACAGAACGTTAATACTTGATTTGACCAGTCGGAGTTCGCAGAAGCAGCTGACGATTTTGTAGTTTCTAATGCTTGGGAGATTATAAGTAACAGTTGCCTCACAACATCGATAAAAACAGGAGAAAACAAGTCATCATCTTTAGGCTCGACAGCTCCATATGATTGGCTAATGACATAGCTTTCAAAATTTCCAGACAACTGACTGTAAGCAAGTTGTGGATTTGCTTCATGTGCTTGGTCTATCAAGGTGATCAAATTAGGTTGGCTGTAAACTTTTGCAACTCGAAAAAGCAAGAAGGAATTTCCCATTGTTCCTATATCCATTCTAATGAATCTCCTAATAACAACTTGGAATAAAGCCGAGTAAAACTGAATATTAGCATATACAAAATGATACCAATTATTGTTTACATTACAATCAGAAGATAACGTAGGAAAATCATTTTTAACATACCTCCATGGTTGAATATAACTCAGCCAAGTTTCTAGTACAATCCTAAAAGTGTGATCCAGGGGCCATACCTCGAAACAATGTTGCAAAAACATGAACAATTTAGGTTGAAATTTATTCATCAAATTCTGGTCAAGTTGCTCCAAGATCGAGTCATTTTGAAACCGTTTGGTCAAAGTGTTCCCCATGTGAGCATTACAAAAAAAGTGAACATGCTTGACGAGAAGTCTAACTGCCCTGACATGATTTTCAGTTGGAACCTTTCCTCGAACAGCAGAACCGCTACAGAATTCATTTCTGTTTGGTTGAAATCCATACATCCAAAATGTTGTAAATATATTCATCAAAACATCACAGCACCAAGTCTCACTGTGAGAAGGTTGTCCATGTGATATAACATTATTAGAATCATGTCTCAGCAGAAAACTGGATTTAGTGATATTACGATGCACCTTGGTTGATGTGTTGAATAACCCACCAGTATTTAAAGTAGGAGGTTTGGCATCAGCACCAGAAGGAAGATAATATGATAAGTAATCGTCCAGCAAAACAAAGTAAAGTAAATCTTCAGCTCCGCTTACTAACAAATTCGGGTTTCTCAAGTTGAATCTGTTGTGTGGAAACATATTGTTGGAAATCGTCGTATTCAAACTTAACTTTGTTATAATATGAGAAAAGTGACAGAAATATGATTCAAAAGGACAGACTAATCTTTGAGGATCATACATGAGATCTGAGTGAAATTCTCCAAGAGCCACCATATCTGGTCCTTTAACTTGCACTCCATGTATTTGCATTCTATTTATAAGTTGAAACATTGCTCCATCTGGTCCCAGGAATCTTCTCACAATACCAAAGTCTGCCATAGGAACTCCACTTCTCACCAAACACCATTTATATGTTTTGTTGATGAAAATATCTTCAACCAATTTTTGAAAAATATTTCCGAGCGAATGAACACCACAGGTTTCAATGACTTGAGTTAAACTTTTACAAGTTTCTTGAATATCAAAATTCGATGAAGCCATTTGTAAAGAATTGTTGATTTCATTTTCAGCCGATCTCATGATGACAATGAATATGTTATCAAAATATACAGTATCTGTGAAAATATTACATTAGATTGATAATAGTATGGAGAATTATGTTACTACAACAGAAGCCAATTTACAACAGAATATATCCTATACATTATATATCAGTGTCAATCTTTGTAATCTTAGTTATTTTAAACATTTTAATCATTATGATGAAAATGCATTATTCTAAATATACCAATGAAGATTATAACCAATGAATGTTTAACAAAATCATATTCCTTCATATAAAGTAACAATTTTTCTATCAACTAAAATAACAACAAACCTAAAAATATTAAATTAGAGTTATTAAAAATCACAATAACTGGAAGAACAAAATATAAAAAACAGTGGTTTATCAATAGCATTGTACATTTCTTTACACATATTTATTTGTTATTCATCATACACTTTCTTTTATTATGCGGGCAAATAATTGTTTACTGATGACCTAACTAATAAACACCTAGCGATTTATACTCATCTTATTTGGTTATATAATCGAAACTTGACGACAAAAAGATGCAAATAACAATACGACTCATAAAATTTATGACACAGCAATAAGTTCCACTAAATATTACCATTTCTCAAAAACTAAGGATATCTTTTAATTACCATGGTCCTCAAGAACTACAGGGGTGGTGACTCCTCTACGGCCCATGAGCCGGGGCCACGGCCCATCCAATTTGGCCACATCAACCTATGGGCCGCGGCCCCATCAGGAAAAATTCAATTATCTTACCAAAATTTGTCAATATTCGAACCAAAAAAAATCGCGGGATGCCTCCAAATTTTTTTCTTACGATAAGCATTTATATAAAAATAAATACCAAGCTACATACTACTCCTGTAGTATGTAGAGGGTACCAGGTTATGGTTAGGTCACTGTCTGTGTTTGCCAAGTGAATAGTCCCTTTACACAACTTGATGGGCCGCGGCCCATAGCCTGATGGGCCGTGGCCCTGGCCCATGGGCCGTAGAGGAGTCACCACTTCTACTCCTCAAGAAAGTAATACGAATAGAAACATTTTCAACAACTTCTGCTAGTTCTTATTTTAAGGAGCATACATTACAAGAATGAAAAGGCGGTGTGTTTGGAATACACTCGCCACCGCACCTCTGATAACCTTGCGTGGGTTTGCAGGTTCGAATCCTAAGGGGGGATAGTTATGTGCAAGAAGATTGCTGGATTCCTAGTCACTGTAGGGTTGTTCACGTGACTGCTGGTCTGTAACGGCTACCTCCACCATCATATCCATGCAACCAAAAATAAATACCCGGCTAAATAATCCCATACCCGACAGACTTGGACTGGTAACTGGGCGATAGGCCATGGTTCATCGGCTTGTCGACATTCCTTTCCCCCGGGATAAGTACCGGTATGTCAACCTATCCTAGATTGAATTATTTGGATTTAATTATCTCTATTATGAACAGTAGATATAAAATCAAACATACAACTATGGTTATTAAAAAGCTTTGTAAAAACAACTTGAAATTAATACCTACTTTGAAACTTCTCAAAAACTTGTATTAAGCTGGTAATAAGCAAATGCAGATAAATAACGAAGGACTGTAGTTTTACATTGCTGTAACTGTAGGGATACCGTATATTTATATCGAATTAGTGCAGGCTGCATAATGATTAGCAACTTCAGAACTTGCTGAATATATGGAGAGTTAGGATAGGATTTACATATTTATCCCTGGGGGAGGGGAAAGCCGATAAGACGGCTTATTCATATGGCGAACCACGGCCTCTCGTCCGGTACCTGTATGGCACTACCGGTACCGGTACTTGGTTATTTGTTTTCGTAAGCATGGACTTGGTTGCAACGTACGATTCAAGGTGCTCAACAGTCCGCTGCAGGGAAATTGTTAATTAAACGACTTAACCAGGATAAATATGTAAATCCTATCCAACTAAGTGAGACTATTCCAGTTATACCGGTATCAATATTTCATTTAAGGAAACTACAAGAGACCTGTAATATTACACGGCCGACATGATTATCTTTACAGAGATCTTTTATAAGTAAAGTGTGTCATAACTTAATAAAGTTTGTGTGGTCTGTGCAATGACTGAATGACAGTATAAAAGAAATAGGGTGGTTCACGTAACCGCTGGTCGGTTATGGCTTCCTCCACTATCAAGTCCATGCTTCCGAAAACAAATAACTACTTTTTTTTTTTTTTTAAAGGTCCACGTTGTGGATTCATAACAGTTTTGTAAAAATTTAATATATGTCATGTAATGTAAAAATAAAAAAAACAAATAACTACTAATCCCATACCCGACATGGAATGGTATAGCATCCTATACATACAACTACGGTAGCACTTTCGAACACCTTTTTTTTTTTTTTTTTTTTTTTTTTTTTTTGCCAAATAAATTCCAATGCCAAACGGAATTTTCGTATATTAATTTTATTGTCGAATTAGTATAATTTGCACCCAATTAAAACAATTTCATAATTTCAAAACACATTGCCCACAAGTTCAATAATATATGTAACAATTAAAATATAAAACCATACCATTACCGGAGTTTTGTATCATATATAGTCCAGTTAATATCCATTGAATATAGGTTAATCCATATTATCAGTCGTCATCCAATTCGTGCACACATTTTATATATAGTTACCAATAATTAATCGATTTAGTTAGTTTTTGCATGGAAATTAGAAAATAGAAAATTAGACAGAACACCTTGTTCGATCACTCGCAAATGGAGCGGCCAATACACTGAGGCGCAGGTCTTACCACTTCATGGCGGCTCCTGCCACGAACGAACTTCGCCATCTCTTGGCCTTGTTTTTATGGCGGTAGCATCGGTACCAGATTTTAGTTTATCGTGTGGAATTATAGCTACCTAAACCTGAAACCTAACACCAAATCCATAAAAAACAGTATCCTTAGGGAAAATGTTCCAACTTACCCAAAGTTGGTTTGTGGCAGCTGAAAAGTCAGCCGCCATGGTTCGGAAATCCC
The DNA here is from genome assembly GCF_013122585.1 of Styela clava. NCBI lineage: Eukaryota > Metazoa > Chordata > Ascidiacea > Stolidobranchia > Styelidae > Styela > Styela clava. The sequence continues at coordinate 1,240,096 of NW_024102826.1, forward strand.
GCAATGGATAGGATAGAATAGGATTCACATATTTATCCCGGGGAGAGGAAAATCGTTAAGACGGCTTAACCATTTGGCGAACCATGGCCTCTAGTCTGGTTACCATTCCATGTCGGGTTTGGGATTAGTTAGTTATTTGTTTATTTTCGGAAGCATGAACTTGATGGTAGAGGAAGCCGTAACCAACCAGCGGTTACGTGAACCATTCGAACTTGCTTATATAGTACATTTTGTTTTACATATTACAGGGACAACATACAGAGAGCATTGTCAGGTAAGGACCGATCAAGGTATGTAATGAGAGGATAATAGTATTACAAACATATCTATGTTTGTATTTGCCAATATAAATTCAACCAAATAGTATTAGCATCTCCATCAGTGCTGAAAATCCCTTTGAGAATCTTATCTCGGAGCAGTGGTCCTCAAACTTTTGAAGCCGCGCCCCGTTTAAGACATTAAGCCCCACCTCAAAAATATCTCGCTAACAATAAAGGTTCTAGAATGTACGAACCAACAGCATAAAGTTGAACTCAAACATGCTCCACGCTATGAGTAATAAAGATACAAGCATGGCAGCCATCTGCACTCTCTAAACCAGACATGGGCAATGTAAGGCCCGTGGGCCAAATCTGGCCCGTTGAGTAATTTAATCTGACCCGACTGAAGCTGCCTCAACAAAACCGAAAATAAATTTTGGGTTTTATCTAAAAATAGCCCATGGAATTTGTTAAGATTGTGGTTCAGTTTAGTGTTGGCACGAGGTATCTTGTTAATCACTTTTTCTTTGTAACACTGTAAATATTATTTATAAAATGTTACTTTTTAGGTCACACTTACATGACCCGCCACTATAGGTGGGCACAATTTTTGACCCTCGCTCCAAAAACCGTGCCCACTCCTGCTCTAAACCAGGGCTTCCCAAACTAGGGGCCGCGGCCCTGGAAGGGGCCGCGAAACGAATTCTAGGGGCCGCGAAGAGAGCACCAATTTTATACAAAGTACAATATCTATTGCACTTTTTTACACTTGATTTGAAATACAATTCTTAAAAATAGTGTAAAGCGATAATTTCACGATCCCGAGTGAATATAAATCATCATACCGTGTTTTCCCGAAAATAATACATTGTCTTCAATTTTCTTTCGAACACTGGGACTCCTTTTTGGGAGATGTTGAGAATAACGAGATTTTTTTAATATACAAAATATGAATACCGAAATATATAAATAATATGATTGAATATGATACCAATTTAATAGCACGTTTTCATTTAAAATAGCTGCTACATATAGATTATTAACCATTTAAAAAGTAGATTTCTTTCTATCGACTAGGACCAAGTGGTTTTCGAACTTCATTGTATTGTGACGCCCTCCAGAAATATGCTCAAGTTGCGACTTCCCGTGAAACATACCGTACGTATTAGTACATTTCAATATAATACCTTTTTTGCAATGAGTCTTATATAAACGAACAAACAAAAACTAACAACAGTCAGTGAAATCACATTTACTGGGCCATGGTAAAAAAGCCTACTTTATATAAATACGAAATCGCAAAGGAGATGGGGTGCGCAACGCTTTTTGAACCAAGGAAAAATAATCGGTATCTACAGAAAACCGAATTTTCAGAATTAAACTTATTTATTATAACACCATCACGAAATTTTGCGATGCCTAGCAAAATTGAGACTTCCCCTGGATTAGGTGAACAAATTGCGCTATCGACGAAGTCTTTTTTCAAGGCGAGCGGTTGTATTAAATTCATTTTTAAAATTCAGGCTTGGACTTATTTTGGGGGAAACACGGTAGAATCATCGCGCTTGCATAACAATGCATATTCTGATCGTTTGACCCAATTTGTGTGCTTGCATAACAATGCCGGCTTTAAACGCTAAGCTAGCCGTTTCAGAAAGCGATTTGCTCAATGCGCCTCGAAACATATTACATATCGTCACGCTAATAACCGAATTGCGTATGTCCCCTAGTCATAGACACATTTCTGCCTAAGTCACAGTGTGCCATTATGACGTCACATGACTGCGTCATACAAATTAACTTAAATCCGGCTACGATCAAAAAATTAAACAATGACAAATTATTGACTCTCAATGGCATAGCAATATCATTAGGAAGTTTTTTACGTTTTTCTCAAAACTGCTAAAAATGACTTACGCAATTTGGTTATTAGCGTGACGATATTATATTTATTCCAAATGTGTTATTGTTTCTCAATATGAATCAAATTCATTTTACCGTTCTATATTATTTACTTTCTGTTACGTTGTTACGTAACAGGTAAACCCTAATGCTGCAATTTCGTTGGCCGCAGTTTATTCATTTGCTGAACCGAGTTTATCGAACATGAGTGAGTTTTAGGCATTTTAAAGAAAAGCTAGGCAGAGTTAGGCCCACATGTTTATAAACCTCAAAAGGCATAAAGTACATATTAACGATGACAAACTTGTGTTTTATTTTGCGGCAGCATATTTTTTAGTGGAGGTGCGTCATTAGTTTTTATCTTGAGAATTTGGTGCCGCTGCAAACCGCTGCTTTATGCTAAGTTTAATCAATAAATGTGAACAATTTCGGATTAGGACCAGGTCGTCGGTGGGCAGACATCGTAATTTATCATTAGGCCTGCATGAACAAACATTGCGCCACGGCTGAACTTGCTATGCAGCAAGAAGCATTCGCACCCATTACATTGAATAATCTGAGTACAGATGTTTTTGGTATTGAGTAGCCCTATTAAAAGTTTAGAATTAGCTGTGTCAATAAAATTTCAAAAATGCCTATTTTGAACTGTTTAGCATTATTAGCGTGAACAAGGGCCGCGAAAAATTTTAATATATTAAAAGGGGCAGCGAGCTCAAAAGTTTGGGAAGCCCTGCTCTAAACGATAAGGAAATATATTTATCCAAAATAAGGCGCGCAAGATCAATTCTAACAAATATTTTTAATTAGCCTCATGCCCCCTCAAAACATTGTCTACACCCCCCTTGCGGAATCAAAAATTCCTGTGCCTCGACCGCTAAAACAGTCCCACGGTTCACCACTTGTTATTATAGCTGACTTTTTCTGAGGATAATGATTTTCTGAAAGTCTAACTCTAGTTCTATGAATACAAGCTTATATTTTGCAATTAATATTTTCTTGTCAATGTAAGCTTCACTCACACATTCGCGACTGCAGAAACTTGGCTTGAGACTCCTACTCTGAAAATTTGTTGCGATAATACTGCAATATTGTGTTATGGAATAGCTTCTAAAACAATTTAACACAGAAATTTTATATTTTTCAGCTCTGGATGATCTGGCAATGAACTCCGATTAATTGTAGTACATGTATATATATTTGTAAAATAAAGACATTTTGTTATTATTTTTTTTTTATTAAATAATCAATGTTTGATTAGTGGTAAATTTCGTGGCATTTGTAGTAAAGATCCATACCCTGTCTGTATTACAACACATCACTTACCTTGGCCTGGCCATATGCCACGATTGTGTTACAACGTATCGCCTACGTTGGCGCGGCCATATGTCATAATTGTGTTACAACGTATCACCTAGGTTGGCCCGGTCATGTTGCACGATTGTTTACAACGTATCGCCTACGTTCGCCCGACCGTTTGCCTCGGTTGCATTACAGCGAAAGGACTGACGTTTGCCTCGGTTGCATTACAGCGAAAGGACTGACGTTGGCTCAGCGGCCAATTCTTCCTAGGAACATGGTTGTTCGCCATTATTGGGCCGATGGTTCAAACAACGTTCGGCCTTGGTTGTGCCGACGAAGTTGTGCTATCTGGGATGTCGGGTTTGGGATTAGTTAGTTATTTGTTTGTTTTCGGAAGCATGGACTTGATGGTGGAGGAAGCCGTAACCAACCAGCGGTTACGTGAACCACCCTACTGCGGCGAGGAGTCCAGCAATCTTCTCGCACATGATCATCGCCACATGGGATTCGAACCCACGAAGGGTAATCAGAGATGCGCTGGCGAGCGTATTCCTAACGCTTAGCACGATGCGCCACACCGCCGAGCCACCTGGTTCTGCGACAGCTTAATTAAGACGCCGTAAAAAATTCCCATCCCCGTCTGAAACAGTCGCCGCGTTTACGCGCTTGTTAAAAGAGCCGCCTTTTTCACCGTATAATGATTTTTCTGTCCCGCAAAATATTCAATCCATAACAACCACCAGATTCTAAATTGGGGGCTCCCGAAGTATGCGAACCAAGATGGCGGACATCGGAATGTAATATGTGTACTAGGTCAGGCCATAATTTTAGGTATAAATACTACGGGAGGCTCTTGGCTAATCTTCGAACTGATAATAGGACTAAAATAAGGAAAATTGGAAAAAAATTATCGCCTAACCCTAACCTGTTACGTTCCGATGTCCGCCATCTTGGTACGCATACTTCGGGAGCACCCTAAATTGTTCTTATAATTGAATTGTGTCCAACGTAACTCGCGGTTGCGTGTTCTTATGCCAAAATAAAAACATTTCTACTCTACTAAAATACCAAGGTCATCTGTGGACCGCCTAATGTATTTAGTTTTGATAGGTATTTTTGCAATCTTGCGAACTCGTTATTGCCGTTAGAAAAATATCAAGAGTTGATATAAAATCCCGTAGGCGTAGAGTAAAATTTTATTTACCACAATCAAAATACCTATAAAGTTTAGCCGCAAATCAATAATTCATATTGATCGCCTCCAAATCCAAGCGGAACAGTTGCTTACGCCAATTGTTAAAAGAGCCTACTTTCTTAACCTACTTCAAATCAAATCTTCTCAAAAACTTTGATTATTGTATTTAGTTAGTAAAAAGCGAATGTAGATAAACAACAAAAGAAGGGGTTTCTGCTTCTGAACAAACTGTAGTGTCTCACTAATGTAACTGTTGTGATATAATTATATCCAATTAGCTGCATACTGATCAGCAACTCACCGAATCTGGGGAGTTGCAATGTGGGATGCAAGGTGCTTGACAGTGTGCAGGGCAGTTGTTAATTTACCGACTTATCAAGTTAGACTGTTCCAGTTATATATCAGTACATGCTTAAGATTTTTACTTATATGACCGACATTGTGTTCTTTTATATGTAAAGTGTGTGACTGAGCTAGTCAGTGTGATCCATAATGACAGTATAGCGGAGATAAATACAACTAGCACTCTTGAACACCTTGTTTCGTCACTAACAAACAGAGTGACCACTACACCAGTTATCAATCTACAAAACAAAATTTTGGAATTTACTTAAGAACAAAATAGGATATTCAAAATTACAGTTGACATGATAATTCACAAAAAGTGAGAATAAAAATAAATGTTACATAGAAATGAAATTGAAAACAATTCGCAAACAAAGACACAACAGCAATAAACAAGATATGAGAGGATACATTTAAAAAAAATTGAATAAATAAATGATACAATATCTAAAACCAGAATATCGGTCAGAGACCGAAGACTTATCGATCGAAAGTTAGGGGATTCCCCGAAACAGCGCTCTTACTCCATAGTGACACCTTGTGTCCCATCACTAATTAATTAATAACTCGCTAATTATACGACATAATTCATTCGAAATCAATAGGCTCTTGGTACGACATATAATGAATGCACATGCAAAATCTTGAGCAGATTCAATCTCGCTTTCGTGAAATATCGCGTGCATCTAACAGACAGGCAAATACCTATCAACATACTTACCGATTAAAATCGATAAGTAACAACACTACTACTGTAACTGTTGTGATATACTTACGTTACCGTATATCGAATTGGTGTAAGATGCATACTGATTAGCAACTCGCCAAATCTGGGGAGTTGCAACGTACAATGCAAGGTGCTTGACAGTGTGCAGGGTAGTTGTTAATTTACCGACTTACTAAATGAGACTGTTCCAGGTATATTTCATTTATGGCACCTGCTTGAGTGTTGTATGATACAAGGCTGAAATGGTTATCTTTATGGTGCTCTTTTTCAAAATTGAAATTTACATGATAATTCATAAAAAGATTCAAAGATCAAAAATTGAAACAAAAAATAAATGTAGGAATGAAATTAATACCAATTCGCAAACAAAGATATTACGGGCAGTGTTAACTATTAGCGCACTTTTTTGCCAAAAATGCGAAGCACTTTCCAACTTTTTTAAGGTACTGCGAAATAGCACTTTTTTCGATATTGAAGGTCAAAAATTCAAAATTGACAAATATTTTCGTGCGAGTATTCGAACCTATGTGGTGCAGACATGGAAGATGAAGCTTTTGCATTTACGTTAAAATTCTAGTTTATAATATGATTCTTATACAAGCCCACCGATTCCGCTTCTCCGGCAAAAACGCTCAGCGGCTTCTTCGAAACCTGATGTTGAAATACTACGCAGTGCGTTTCTTTGAACGAGAGTGGTCATGTGACTATCAATGATATCGATGAATTGTGACCAAAGTGCACGATTTTCTAATTAGAGAAACTTTCAGCAGCATCTCGCAAATTTGCAAAATCACCAAATTCACAAAATACATAGGTCGTATTAAGTGCCATTTTATTGTAACCACGAATGTTAAAAGCACGTGGCATTTCCCGGAATTTTGCGATATTCAATATTATCTAGTCACGATAAATCAAACACAACTATTCCTCATTGATATGCGAGTAGGGGTGGACAAAATTCAATATTCTTTCGAATCGATTATTTTTTAACAGTAGCGAATAGTCGAATAACGATTTTTTTTATACACAACAGAAGTCTAGAACGTCGGTGGAAACATTAAAAAATCGGCAGCGAGCCTTTTTACTGGTTGATTCCGGTATAATCGCTAACCGCGATCGTTTTGGCGGCGATATCCAGGATTTGGTAATCTATATTCCCGCCCTTTCTCTTTTTTGCAAATATGAATTCTTGCGGGTCGGCGGACATCGAAGTTTGATGTTTCGGGTTTACCCGTGCGTTCACATCGGCAACGAGCCCAAAATAACATTTGCATTGGCTTTAATATTTGCTTTATTATTATCAAGATTTGTAAATTTACCGTCCCAATTTTAAGCGAATGGTAATATTATTATCGATACCGTGATGCAGATATTTATTAAGACGATAATTAACTTTCTTATCTTTTCTATGGTGTCGGTATTATTTGACAGATAAACCTCACAAATCTGAGATTGTGCTAATCCTGAATGTTGATTTAAAATAGTGATTAAATAATTCGGCAATAAAGGCATTTCTGCGTGGTCATAAGACGCGATGTCGTTAATAAACAGCACTTCTTAAAGGATATTTTACATATGCGACTTAATGCTAAAAAGATTGGGCTCGAGTGCTTTTGTGCCTAATAGAGGGTCAGGCGCTAATTGTAACCAATTCCCTCAAGTTTCAACTTTTTTGTTCCTTTGAGAAGATCGTAAAAAGGAATTTTCACAGATTAGAATTTAAATTAAATTTCTTTTGTTTTTTGAGGATTTACGCATTCGAGTTGCCACCGTATCCTAATATTCAGTATGATTAATCAAAGCTTTCTACATCTTTTCACGACCCACTAAGATTCCCCACTGTTGGGTCGCGACCCATAGTTTGGGAACCGCTGCTCTAGATTATGAATCAGCTGATGTTGGCAGGCGAGCTTCTTTTTTGCCTTGTCTATTAGGACTCACATTACCAAAGAAGGCATCCATTTTTGAATGTTTTCCTCGAAAAAAATGACATTCCGCGCTGTCAACACAACAACAAGCGACGTGCAAGGTTGCTGACACCATAAAACAAGACATGTGACTGATATACATATCGTGATGCAACAATGAACTAAGACAGTTCTTTCTGAAAATGACATTTAATATTTCATTTTTTCAAATACCAAAGTTAAGGTAAACTGAGACATTGGACCAGCTGAAATATTCGGCCACCTCCTCTTGGATCGCTCTTGCATTGACGACCATGGCGTGATCCCTTTTTAGACCTTCCATGGGCAGCGATCTGTACATTAGAATAGGATTTACATATTTATCCCGGGGGAGAGGAAAGGTAAGATAAGACGGCTTATCCATATGGCGAACCACGGCCTCTCGTCCGGTTACCATTCCAAGTCGGGTATGGGATTAGTTAGTTATACTGTATTGTTTGTTTTCGGAAGCATGGACTTGGACTAAGAACCACTGGATTAAATGCTGCTAGTAAGTACCTAGTTTTTGGGGAGGTAGAGATCGAGACTTGGTAAAAAGCATTTGACAAAGGGGACTTTTCTTGGGATCTTTGACATTGAGTTGTATCGATGTGGTTGGTTACACTGTAACACACTTTTTGTTCCAGGCCTCTTGATTATTATTTTCTAATTTATTACGCCCCAAAACTGAACTAAATGGCATTACTTTAATTTTTTTACATTTTGATTTTGTGAAAATGGGAGAATTTTCCAAAAATTTGATCTTGTGGTAATATAAAACATTGTAAAATTTCCAGTAAAATCTGGTTTGGTGCTATTTTTCAGTGTTCCTTGTATTCTATGTAAGAAATTAATACAAACGCATTTCAAATAACTTTTCAGCGACTCGGATCAATTTTTTTATTCTAAATTTCCAGCTATAGTTCTAGTCGATCTCACTTATACGAGCCCATATGTAGTCACCCACTGTTCACTCATTGGTAAAGTACGTTTATAGTCCGATTATGCCTCAATAGTGTGTAAAAGCGCTAAATTTTAATTGTAACATAAACATCAAAGTTTAACAGGGACTGTTGTACGGTTCCATCTGATGTCGCCTCTACTGCCGAAAGATTCACTTTTTTTTCATCCAGTAATTTTGGTAGTGTGAAACTGCGTCTTTAGTATCCTAATGGCAATTAGCAACATCAACATGAAGATTTAGTGAATTCACTTTGTAGACTCATCAGAAGTTCTACCCTTCAAAATCTCCAATTACTGGCCACTTGAATCAGTCATGCTTAAAAATAATCTACCGGTATAAAGATTTTTTTTAAAACTTTTGTTTAAAGATGTACTGAGATGCCATTTGTTTTAACTGTGAAAAACAGGGCAGGAGCTCTCAATAAGATACCTAGAAGCTAGGACCCAAATTGCATTCAAAAAAAAATATTTATAAGGTGACAGGAGCATTGTTCACTCTTTCTAGTAAAAGGAAGTTCATCTTGACTTGATTATGTTTTCATTAATTGGAGATCCTCACAAATCTGAAGAATTCCACTGTTTCCAGGCAAAAAAGAACTGAATTTTTCAAGTTCAATTGTCCATGAAAATCCATATAAACCCAGAAATACCATTTAAATAGTTTTAAATCTAATTATCAGAAGTTGAATTATTGTTTGTCAACTCGAAAAATACCATAACATATCTCTTATCCCGTTATAACAGAATATGATATGAGGCATTCCTAAAATATAAATACATAAAAATGGATTGATCAACAGTAAGGTTATTACTAGAGGATGGATGACCAATGTCGAGTAAAGTTTATTTTTTCCAATCAGTAAAAAACAATCATACACAAGTATCAATTTTTCTAAAGAAGGGAAGTCGTGGGGAACCAAAGCTGGTTATCGAGCAGCAACACCTAAGATTCTATATATTATTAAAAATTTCGGGAATATTATTTACAGGACTACAATACGATTTTACAATACAAGTTTTTTTTTCATCTTTGCGATTTTAAGTTTGCAAAACTTTGATATTGGATGAACAAAAACCAATACAGTATGTGCATCGAGGCAGTGATGAGCTGGGAAAATCGTAACAACCGGAACTCAGCTAATTCGTGAAAATGTAATATATATTTACAACACGACGCGGACGCTACCACAAGTAGTTTTGTCTGTCCTAAGTTTTGTCTGTCGTAAGATAGAGCCGAAGGACTACAATGAAATATGAAGAAATTATCTGTATATGTCTGTTTAATATCACAAGAATATTTATACCAATTCAATACGAATGTGTTTATTAGAAAGGTATAGGATGAAATTTAACGGGGTCAAAGGTCGGCGAAACATTCATTACACGTTATTGCAGTGCACTAAATATTTGTCTGCTGTAATGTAAAAAGAATTATGGCGTAACAAAACGAAAGTTAATAAGTAAGTTTACAAGATGTACTAGAACTAGACTTTCTATGACATAATTTTATTTCAACAACCGGAACGCAAATGCAATAAAATGTCTAACAACCGGAACGCCGTTCCGGCTACAGCTCATCACTGCATCAGGGGCCATGTAATGAAAAGCTTTACAGACACTAGCTTGAATATTACAATTCATAATGGAAAAGATATTAAACAGTTATTTTATGAATAAAAAGCATAGACAACAATAAGAAAGCAGTGAAAAAAAGTTGATAATTTGCAAAATAAAACAGTGATTTTCACTAAAGGAAATTATTATTGAATTGTTCTGCTAAACTAATATCAAATAGAATTTTTCATCAACAAATTAGGCAGCGTGAATGAAAGGATTTCAAATTATGTAACCATGAAACATGATTAAAAACTGAAGGTGGTCAACACCACAATCGTTCAAGATAGACGCACGTTTGATCGAGTGTCTGTAGTATTTTAGTCCGTAATTCGTCTTTAGATGTTAGTTCCTAATAACTAAGAACAAAATCGCGTTTATGGAAACTTGGTTTTATGAGTCATGCTCACGCAGAATAAAAAGTTGATTTTAATTGATAGTGGTTAAATTTAATATTTTACAACGGCTGTATAGATTGCAGTAGCCACACGCTGGTCCCGCATCTAATTAATTCTCAGTGGGTATGTTTTAGTACACTTGGCAGACTAACATTAACAATGATTTGAAACCGGTTTCATATATATTTTTTTATTTAACCACTCACTATTGAAGTGTGTATACTGTGTCTTAATTTAGCATATCAGTATTTAGGAATTACACCTACATTTGGAACAATTGGAAGGCAAAATATATTGTGATATTCTTAAATTTTATTGTCCTGGGAAATGCCTGTTTAGTATCAAATGAAATCCAATGTTCCAATTGTTTCCAAATAAATAATACATTTATAGTGATACATTTTCAATTTTTTAACATCTAAATTCATCTATGTGGAAATTCCCACTATTTGAATAGGTATGAAAATGAATAGAATTCTGGATTCGATTTCAGTATTCTAGAACATCGGTCCCCAAACTATGGGTCACGACCTACTGGTGGGTCGCAAAAGGAATCTTAGTGGGTTATGAAAAGATGTAAAAAGCTTTGATTAATTATACTGGTTATTAGAATCGGTGGCGACTCGAATACGTAAATCTTCAAAAAAAAATAAAAGAAATTAAATTGAATTTAAATTCTAATCTGTGAAAGTTTCCTTTTTACGATCTTCTCAAAGGAACAAAACTTTGCTACACAAAGAATGACCATGTGGCTTTATACGCATAGCAGTTTTGTACACTGTACAGCACTTCTTACCGTGTTTCCCCAAAATTTAGACAGGATTTATATTTATTTTCTTTTGAAGAATAACACTATGTTTTTTTTTTGGAAGAGGTCTTTTGTGTTCATTAATCAAAAACAAAATTACATTGTAGAAAATCATGAGATTTTTCAATAAACATTATATAAAAACCGACATCGATTGTTTTTATTTGTATTTCCTATACAAAAATCAAGTGAAAAATATCATAACTGTGAATCTGTGATTGTGACATCACACAATCTTGAACAGTGGTGTGATTTTCATCTTACCTCAGGTCATTGAACCTTTCCTCTCCCACACATTTGAAATTTATTTTAAGGGTAGAGTTTGATTAAAATCATTTTTAAAATTCAAATTAGATCTTATTTCCAGGCCAGGTCTTATTTTCGAGGAAACACGGTAGTTTTGCGATGATTAGCCATTGCTGTGTTCTGTGTTATGTCATAAAAAGTTAAATGGGTCGCCATAAGCTGTGGTAATAAATAGTGGGTTCCAACTCTAAATAGAATAGTAAATTATTCTACATAGCCCCCATCCATATATAATACAAATATAGAAACAAGATAACCTAAAAAATATTTGGTTGAGTATTATGAAACACAAAAAATTAGGTTAGAATATTACAATAAAAATTAATTTGATAAAAATTCAAAAAGTTGACAGAGATTTTTAATAAGCATATGAGAGCCATATTTGTTCAAAAATAATATCTTTCAATGTTATATAGATATTGCAACAGTTGCCAGTGGAGTTATATTTTTTCCTTGTATTGTTTCAATGATTTTCCATTCTTTTGTTTCAGTATCATATTCCTCTATATTTGCAGGATTTCCATTTCCACCAATGACATAAATTTTGTCATCAATCACAAAACTTATGAAGTTATATCTTGCATTTTTCATTGGTTTCAATATCATCCAGGTTTTAGTTACAGAAGAACGAAATTCAACAGTAGTGAGAGTTGATGTTCCATTAACATTATAACCCCCCATAACATATATTCCTTCCTCTGTAGCAGCTGCAGAAGCACAATATCTTGCTTCATTCAATGATCTATTATCCATTGACCAAGTTGATGTGACAGGATCATAAATCTCAACTTGTTTTGTTGCTCCATGTTGCTGATTAGAATATCCTGCAATACAAAACACCTTTCCATCAGCAGCCACCAAAGATTCACGAACTAGAATTAATGATTTGTTTGTTAGTCTGGTCCATCTAATATTTGATGGATCATATCTTTCCATAATGTTTGAGTGATTTCCATATTCAATACCATAAACAAAACCATCAAGTGCAACTACACATACATACTGAAGATTTGTATTTGTCATTTGTTCCCACTTTGCATTTGATTCAGCATATTCAAGTCTATAAAACGATCCATTTCTACAAATCACATAAATGTAAGATTCAATCACTACAGCAGAATATAATGTATTCTGTATAATTGCTTGATCTATAGTTTGCATTGGTGTCCATGTTTTATCATCAACATCATGTGAATGCATTCTTTGAGAAGTTTGATCAAAAACAACAAGCTGTTCATTCTCTGTTAAATCGAAATCTTTTGAACTGATATTCTCAGGATGGCTGTCCAGTATTGATAAAGTCAGTGAACGAATCGACTGCATAGATTCAAATAACAGTGGTTCATTTTCAACAAGAAATCTTCTATATGACAAAGTCATTTTTGTCAACTGAAATTTCATCACCAAACTAAGAAAACATTCTTTTCTTTCATCAATATCATGTTTGGTCCATGCTAACAACATCTTACATTTCACTTCTTCCTTTGCTTTTGTTTCCTTTGATTCCATCAGAAATGAAATGAATTTTTCATCAAGATCCATAAACTCATCAGACTGGGCAATTTCTTTGAAACGTTGCAATGCAAATTGATTGCATTTTTTCTCAAGTTGTTTACAGTTGTACCTATTCGCAATTTTTTTAGTTTGAAAAAACGATCTAGGATCAAGATCATCTTCCAGAAAAATTGCAATACTATCACAAAGTCTTTGCAGCTGCATCATGTGAGCGACACCCATGAGTGTTTCACGTTTTTCTTTAGCAACATAAGCATCCCCAGTGTAAATGAAATCAACACATTTTTTAACACAAACTTCATCAAATTCCTTTATTTCAACGACACCAGATTTTGTTTCAATATTTTCATGAGATAACATTGCTTTAAAATAATCTGAACTTGCCGACACAATATTCTTATGAACAGGAAGTTCCTCAGATCCAGCTTTGATCATGAAATCACAATGACGTCCAGTTTTACGATATTCATTTAATTGTTGTAAAATTTCAACAGCATGTTCTTTAGAATCTGTATTGATTTTTTCTTCCATTTCTGAGATGACTTTGTTTGATTTATAAAGTACTGCTTAGATTATACCACTATTAATTAATACCTTAAACAATAGAGAAATTAAATGAAAAGAGTTTGACTTCACACTCACAGTTCATCACAAATAAACCTTGCTTCATAAAACAAAGATTACAATAAAAAAATTAACCATAACGAAAGGCAATGCCTGATTAAATAAGTACACATCGCAATCTCGAAGCTATGTAATAAATGAAGTTGAATATTGACTGATAAAACTGAAGCTCCTCGGAATAATGGAAGGCTTAATGACAATTGATTATTTAATTTTCAAATATTTTCATAAACATAACTAAAAACTGACAAATAACAATGTAACGTGCAAAACTAAATTCACAACACCCCTGCTTGAATATCTATCTGAGAAGCTGCAAAAGTTTGGTTGGGGTTAAAGTTATAAACAAGAAACTCAATTCCTGGGGGTAGCTAAGCAGTAGGCTATTGTTGCACACTATATACCGTATTGCGGACCATTTTAATAGTAGAAACTAGAATATATATCAACAAGTCAAGTAAATGCCAGGACATCAAACGTGAATTTCGACACTGAACGTGCTTCAAAAAATCAAAATTGCTAAATTTGCGGATAAAAAAACCAATATTGGCAACCCTGTGTGATACCGTCATGTTTTCGTTTTTATTTTTTCATGCCAACTGATCGAATTAAATTTTGATTAGATCAGATCCCATTCTCAGAAAGTGGACATTTGCATAGAAAAACCAACCGGTATCGTATGGCCGTACTTGTCCTACCAATTATAATACCTTGAACAATAGAGAAATTAAATTAAAAGAGTTTGACTTCACGGTTCATCACAAATAAATCTTGCTTCTTAAAACAATGACTACAATAAAAAAATTAAACTTTAACAGAAGGCAATGCCTGATCAAATAACAACACATCACAATCTCGGAGCTATGTAAAGAATGAAGTCAAATATTGACTGCTTAAACAAAAGCTCTTCGGAAGGCATAATGGCAATTGAGTTATTTAATTTTTAACTATTTTTTGAAAACACAAAAATAAAAATAGCACAACTTGAACTTGAACAAGTATGTTATCAAACCATATCAATTATAATAAATGATAATCGTAAATACAAATAATGCATTGGTCAACAGCAATCAGCAGTGAGGTTATTTATTACTAAGGCATGGTTGAATAAATACTATTTCGATTAGAAGTTTTTATTTTTCATCTTGGCAATTTCTATTTTGCAAAAATTTGATATTGGATGAACAGAAAGCAATATGTGCAACAGGGGCAATGTAATAAAAGCTTTATAGCCACAAGCCTGAATATGACAAATGATAATGTCAAATCTATTGAACAGATTTTCCATGACAAAAAAAACACACAGATTTAACACATTTAAAAATGCACAATTAGATTTAATTATAACAAGAAAGCAGTGGAACAAAATAAATAATCAAAAAGTACAGTGATCTTCGATCTTCAAGAAAAGACTATTTAATATTAACACCTCTGAAGCATACAGCTGAAAAACTTTAATGTAATGAATCATTGTCTTAAACTAATATCAGGTACATCTTTCTATAAACAATTAATGTAAATTAATGAAAAAGGTAGGATTAGAAATTATGAAACCATAGACCAGGGATGGCGAACCACTGACCCACGGGTGACAAAGTGAACCATCACGTTTTTTTTCGGTGACACCCCCAGACATGAATTAAATAAAAACATTACCGTAACATATATATACATATATAAGTGATAAAAATTGATAAAACCGACTTTAATTAAATTTAACAATAAGTAAACTATCATAATGTATCGTTAGTTGGGCAGCTAGTGCTGGGACTGCTTAAATTCAAATTTTGAATTCCGGGTCGATGTGGTAATTTCCAAAACTATCCTGGACATACGTGTTCACTCACCCGTGTATACCGTTATGTACCTATTGGCCGTGACATCGTTTATGACATAACAGTACAATTGAATCGTTTAGTTCTCGCAATGTATTGCTACAGCGTTCCTTTTTTAGAAGTGCATGAACGAAGAGGCACTGCAGACTTATTTTTCATGGGGATGGGGGTACACGAGAACTAGTTCTGAAATAACGATGAAGTAGTGTGGTCGAAAACCGATCGAAAAATAAAACTCTATCAGAGTAGAATTACCACCTAACTCTTTGGCGGCATAAATTAATTTGCCTCATCATCCTAAAACCTTTTTGGGTAATTCATATGTTTGTTTTTGTACACAAATTACATAAGATTGAGTGCCATAAAGAGTCTAGTAGTGCTTGATAGAAGTGCATAATGAATAAAGCCCAAAACTACACAACACCAACTGAAGTTTATAATTAATGCAGGATAAGATGCAGCAGCAAGATTCGTATAGGTACAAACATTGATTGAATATCTGTGACCCACAGTCTTTTGTTCTGTGATAAAATTATGATTTTTGATCCATTCATTGAAAAAGGTTCGCCATCCCTGATATAAAGCATAAAATTTCTTTATCAAGCAAAATATTCATAGGTTAACAACAACAAACTTTATAAAGTATTAAATGAAAGTAACTAAAACTAGAGCTGCGTGCAGCTTTAACAGGCTCCCCGCGTAAAAAAAAACTGAAGACGCGTTTTGCTCACTGGAGCGTGAAAACGTGGTCAATCATGCATAAAATTCGCAATTTATGATGGGGGACTTATTATCTGCATGTGATGTAAATTTCAAGTCTCTAAGTAGTGTCGTTCTCGAGAAGAAGATGAAAATGTAAAATCCTATATTGCTCACTGGAGCGTATCGCCGAGGTCACTCATGCATATCCTTGACATATCGTATCCGGAACATGTCCATTAATCATTGTTATGAATTTCAACCCAATACCATGTATCAATTTTGAGAAATCGCAAAAAAACTGAAGACGCATTTTGCTCACTGGAGCGTGAAAGCGTGGTCAGTCATGCATAAAATTTGCAATTTATGATAGGGGACTTATTATCTGCATGTGATTTAAATTTCAAGTCTCTAAGTAGTGTCGTTCTCGAGAAAAAGATGAAAATGTAAAATCCTATATTGCTCACTGGAGCGTATCGCCGAGGTCACTCATGCGTATCCTTGACATATCGTTTCCGGAACATGTCCATTAATCATTCTTATGAATTTCAACCCAATAGCATGTATCAATTTTGAGAAATCGCAAAAAAACTGAAGACGCGTTTTGCTCACTGGAGCGTGAAAGCGTAGTCAGTCATGCATAAAATTTGCAATTTATGATGGGGGACTTATTATCTGCATGTGATGTAAATTTCAAGTCTCTAAGTAGTGTCGTTCTCGAGAAGAAGATGAAAATGTAAAATCCTATATTGCTCACTGGAGCGTATCGCCGAGGTCACTCATGCGTATCCTTGACATATCGTATCCGGAACATGTCCATTAATCATTGTTATGAATTTCAACCCAATAGCATGTATCAATTTTGAGGAATCGCAAAAAAACTGAAAACGCGTTTTGCTCACTGGAGCGTGAAAGCGTGGTCAGTCATGCATAAAATTTGCATTTTATTGCTAGCTGAGAACTTCTGCACATTTGAGGTGAATTTCAAGTTTGTAGGACCAATTTGAAAAAAAAATATTAAAAATAAATAATAATAATAATAAATAAATAATAATAATAAAACACAGGAATACAATAGGTTCCCTGCTGACAAGCAGCGGGAAGCCTAATTACAACAGCATGAGGGACAGAATATAAATAACATCTTGTGGTTTACCGATAGCATTGTGCATTACATACCGGTATATTAATTAGGTAGTATTCATTATTTATCATTCACTTTCTTTTATACTGTGGGCAAATAATTGTTTACTGATGATCTAATTAACAACTAGTGATTTATACTTATCTTATATGGTTATATAATCGAAACTTGTTGACAAACAGATGCAAATACCAATACGGCTCATACAATTTTTTGACATAGCAATAACTTCTAAACAATATTAGCATTTCTTGGAAACCTTTTAAGGAACTATTTTTTAACTACCATAGTCTTCCATAAAATGATAGAAATAGAAAAAATTTTAACAACTTTTGCTTTTTCTTATTCTTAGGGGCATAAAGTATAAGAATAAAACGGCGGTGTTAGGAATAGGAGTGGTACGAGCGTTAGGAATAGACTCACCATCGCAACTCTGATTACCCTGCGTTAGTTTGCAAGGTTTGAATACCATGTGGCGATAGTTATGTGCGAGAGGATTGCTGGATTCCTTGATGCCGTAGGTTGGTTCATGTGATGCAAGGTGCTTGACTGTGTGCAGGACAGTTGTTAATTCACCAACTTACTAGGTGGTATCGTTTCAGTTACTGGTATATTTCATTCATGTTACATGCTTGAGTATTGTATGTTACATGGCCGTCACTTAGGATAGGATAGGATTCACATATTTATCCCGGGGGAGAGGAAAGTCGATAAGACGGCTTATCCCTATGGCTAACCACGGCCTCTCGTCCGGTTACCATTCCAAGTCGGGTATGGGATTAGTTATATATTGTTTGTTTTCGGAAGCATGGACTTGGTGGTGGAGGAAGCCGTAACCGACCAGCGGTTACGTGAACCACCCAACGACGGCGAGGAGTCCAGCAATCCTCTCGCACATAACCATCCCTGCATGGGATTCGAACCTGCGAACCCACGCAGAGTAATTAGAGGTGGGGTGGCGAGCGTATTACTAACGCTTAGCCCGTTGAGTCACACCGCTGCGCCGAAAATCACTTGAAAAATACCATAACATATCTCTAATCTCGTTATACAAATGATGATATGAAATGAACCCATCCTTAAAAATGAAAAAATCAATTGGTTAACTGTGATCAGCAGTAATGTTATTACTAAGGCAAGGTTGAATAAATATTATTCTGGTTAGGAAAGTTTTTTAATCTTTGAAATATTACCTTTTCAAAATTTTAAAATTGAATGAACAGAAACCAATTTTGTACAACAGGAGCATGGTAATAAAAAGCCTAGCCTGAATATTACAATTCATAATGGTTAATCTGCTAACAGTTATTTCATGAATAAAAAGCATAGAAAAAAATTATCACATTACAAAATCAGTAATTTGAAAAAATACAGTGATTTTCACTGATGGAAATGATTATTTAATATTAACCCTTTCTGATCAACAGCTGAAAATTTGAAATTTGTTGAGTTAAACTAAGATCAAATAGAATTTATCAAAAACAATTTAGGTATTTTGAATGAAAGGATTTCAAATTGTGAACCCATAAAACATAAATAGGAATTGAACGAGGTCAACACCACCATTATGGCATGTCACAAAATTGAATGGAATAATAAAAAAAATGGAAAATGTCAAGGAATGATAAAATAAAATCGTGATCATTATCAATTCAATAATGTAATAAAAAAAGGAAAATGAAAAACCGTCATTAGAATTAAAAACATTAGGTAATATGTAAGCGGTCAGGTGGTCGAATTATTAATTAGATACTAGTTACATCAGGGTGTTTCAAGATTGTCGGCCTCGGGGACAATACCATTATTTTTTTTCTTTTTGCGGGTCACAATAGGTAATCAATGCAATATATAACAAACAATTTCGTTGTCAAAACACATTGATCATTATTTGTCATTTATCAAGCTGAAACATGCTAAAACACAAAAAAACTCACCAAAATGTGCAAAAATCTTACTATATCTACATTCAGTGCAAGATTTCAATCTCTTCATAACAGAGGAAGTGCCAAAAGAAAAGTGCCATTTTAAATTGCCACCAAAACAACTTGCAGACATATCAAGCACGCATTGTGGTATTTGAGATACAGTAGGGTAAGAGCTAAATTTTCTGACATATATGAAGCATTTTTTGTAATACTGTTTAGGCTGGTTGCAATAAACACACAGCAGGAATTATATTACATTACATCGAAATTTAGTTATCAGGCATAGGCAACCTAGGCTAATAGATTCCTAATTTGATTTTAAGTTTTCTATGAAGCCTATTCTGTTAGCATATATTCCAGACGAAAAAGATAGAAAGCCAGTTAACAATTCAGGCTAGCCAAGCACATCGCTAATTGCCTCAGCTAGCCATAAAACTAGTCAAATCAGTGACATAAATGATGTAACAAAATGTCAGAAGATTTTTCTGGTTATTTTTATGACTATACGAAAACAAATGCAATTTTTTGTTTACTCTCCCGTAAATGTGACGAGGGCAACAAATAATGAAGCGGCGGATCCGTGGGCCTGAATTTGGACCCGGAGTTAGATCGAGGAATGAAAAAATTCAATAAAGTTCCCTACAAGATCCATAATTGCATATAGGCAATGAATAATAGCTATCAATGTTATATAGATATTGCAACAGTTGCCATTGGAGTTATATTTTTTCCTGGTATTGTTTCAATGATTTTCCATTTTTTTGTTTCAGGATCATATTCCTCTATATTTGCAGAATTTTCATTTCCACCAATGACATAAACTTTGTCATCAATCACACAACTACTGAACCTTTGCCTTGCAGTTTTCATTGGTTTCAACATCATCCAGGTTTTAGTTAAAGATGAACGAAATTCAATAGTAGTGAGAGTTGAACCTCTATTATTATTATAACCTCCCATAATATATATTCCTTCCTCTGTAGCAGTTGCAGAAGCACAATATCTTGCTTCATTCAATGATCTATTATCCATTGACCAAGTTGATGTGACAGGATCGTAAATCTCAACTTGGTTTGTTGCTCGACCTTGCTGATTCATTCCTGCAATACAAAACACCTTTCCATCAGCAGCCACCAAAGATTTCCAAGCTAGAATCAATGATTTGTTTGTTAGTCTGGTCCATCTATTATTTGATGGTTCATATTTTTCCATAATGTTTGAGTAATTCTGATACTCAATACCATAAACAAAACCATCAAGTGCAACTACACATGCCCACTGAAGATTTGTATTTGCCATTTGTTCCCACTTTGCATTTGATTCAGCATATTCAAGTCTGTAAAACGATCTATTCGTACAAATCACATAAATGTAAGATTCCATCACTACAGCAGAATATAAATTCTTTATAATTGCGTTTTCTATAGTTTGCATCGGTTTCCATGTTTTATCATCAACGTCATGAGAATGCATTCTTTGAGAAGTTCTGTCAAAAACAACAAGCTGTTTATTCTCTGTTAAATTGACATCTTTTGCACTGACATCCCCATGACTATCAAAAACCGACAAAGTCAGTGATCGAAGAGATTGCATAGATTCAAACATCAATGGTTCATTTTCTACAAGAAATCTTCTGTATGACAAAGGCATTTTTGTCAATTGAAATTTCATCACCAAACTAAGAAAACATTCTTTTCTTTCATCAATATCATGTTTGGTCCATGCTAACAACATCTTACATTTCACTTCTTCTTTTGCTTTTGTTTCCTTTGATTCCATCAGAAAAGAAATAAATTTTTCATCAAGATCCATAAACTCATCAGACTGGGCAATTTCTATAAAACGCTGCAATGCAAATTGATTGCATTTTTCCTCAAGTTGTTTACAGTTGTACCTATTCGCAATTTTTTTAGTTTGAAAAAACGATTTAGGATCAAGATCATCTTCCAGAAAAATTGCAATACCATCACAAAGTCTTTGCAGTTGCATCATGTGAGCGACACCCATTAGTGTTTCACGTTTTTCTTTAGCAACATAAGCATCTCCAGTGTAAATGAAATCAACACATTTTTCAACACAAACTTCATCAAATTCCTTTATTTCAACGACACTAGATTTTGTTTCCACATTTTCATGAGATAACATTGCTTTAAAATAATCTGAACTTGCCGACACAATATTCTTATGAACAGGAAGTTCCTCAGATCCAGCTTTGATCATGAAATCACAATGACGTCCAGTTTTACGATATTCATTTAATTGTTGTAAAATTTCAACAGCATGTTCTTTAGAATCTGTATTGATTTTTTCCTCCATTTCTGAGATGACTTGGTTTGATTTTATAAAGAATTTTATGATACTACTACTAGTATTGAAAAGACCTTAAACAATGGGAAAAAATAATTAATTTAAAGATACAGTAGTTAATGAGACATTACAGTCAAAGTAATTACAAAAAAAAGTTTCCATCACCAAGTACAACTGCATGATCTAGACCAGTGATTCCCAAAGTGGGCAATATCGCCCCCCAGTGGGCGAAAACGATACAGAGGGGGGCGATTATGCGAAACCTGTTTTATGTTCGGCGCACTTAATTCTGTACTCTGTGTGCATTCGCAGGCTTGAATCACGTGGGCGATTATCACACGCGAAAGGATTTCTTGTCTCGTCTTCGCAATAAGGCAAGGTAGTTTGCGTATCCCAGTGGTCGGCAAAATACGGCCGGAATAAAATAATCTGGCCCGGGACAATTCACTGAATGGACCTTTCCCCGACCTTTGACCGCGGAGAATTTTTCCCATACTTTACCATATTAAAATTTTCGGTGCTTATTTTAAGAGTGGTTTCGCGAGTTGTTGCCTGTAAAATGGGGTATTTGTTTCAATCTAGCATTCTAATATACACCATTTAACAATCTGTTTTATAAAAGTACCGATAAAGAATTTTAGCCTAGTCTATCACAGCTATTTTTACACTAATTTTTGATTGCTGTATTTAAACTGAAACTCATAGAAAGACAAAGTAATCATTGACTTATTTGATTTATATTCAAATTTCCGAAAAACAACTAAAAACTAATGAATATAATTCAAAACGCGAAAATGAGGTAATGTTCACGACCACGCCTGAAAATCTGTCTGAGTGAGAGTGTCTGAGCGCCTGCGAAAGGGGGCATTGTTACGTTTTTTGCATCTTGCTGATTGGCCAATGCCACGAAGTAAACAAGGAAGTTCATGCCCGGGGAAATATCCAAACGGCGGTTTTGACGATGAAATTTTTTTTATTTATAATCTACGCTCGAGGAGTAAATTACATTTTTTTATGTAACAGAATTCATCGTGAGACACGTTTATACTGAATTATCCTATATCCTAACAATTTAGTGAACAGCCACTCGTTTAACGAGCCTACAATTTAATTATAATTAGACAAATGGAAACACGCAGAAAAGTTGATGCTGAGTGCAGGGGTTCAAAAGCGCAGTAAATATTCGAATATATTGCAAAGCAATAAGGAAATAAAATTCATTTCTATGAAAGAGATTGATCACTGCTTAATTTTTGTAAGAATGTATCTTCTTAAAGAAAATATTTATCAAAATTTCACAAATCATGCGGAAATATTCACTTCGATGTTTGGAAGTACGTAATTGTGCAAACCATTATTTTCGAAAATGAACATTACAAAGAACAAGCAAAGAAGTGGGTTTGGTGACGCCCATTTAGAAAATGTTTCAATCTTGGCGTCGTAAAGCTATCCAGCGTGATGCAGCAAGAAGACAGTGTCACATTAAATGTCATTGTAATATTTTTTTAATAAGACGACTGAGTTGAGTTCACGAATTGTCGCAGTTTTTGCACGCTGTTCTGTTTTTAACTTTCGAAAAATATATGCGACCCGCAAAATGCTAGCAACCCTGAATTTTGTCCTGCGAGCGACATAAAATTTGCCGACCCCTGGGCCGTAGCCGATAGTCAGTCACGGCTTCTTCCACATCCGAGTCTATGAATCCAAAAACAAATGGCTGGTTAATTATGGACTGGTGATCGGACTGGAGGCCGTGATAGGATGAGGAATCGGGGATGAATTTTTCCGAAGTTTTTTGGTGCAGGTCATCAGGCTGTACGAATGAATGAGATGTACGAAAATCATTATTATAAGTTTGGGAAAATTAACTTTCGTTCTATTATTTTAATGTGAAATGGGGTGAATTTAGGAAGTGAAATGCTACAAGGCAAGAGTACACGGAGGTTTTTGAGGAGGTAGAACCCTGGATTCTTTCATTTCCGACCTATTATATGGTAAAAAGGGGGTTTTCAGCCGTGCTACTATTGCTATTAAAACAACGAAATCACCTTTCCATCAGTAAACAGGGTAATTTTAGATATATATAATAAAAAACTCGCTGAAGAACACCAAGCTCATCTATCTCATTAAAAAACACTATAAACTATGATTTGTTTTCTTATTTGGTCTGTAATATATTCGTTTCTGACTTTATATTTTTTTGTAGTGCAGGGGGGCGATGAAGTTGTATAAACTACTTTAGGGGGGCGATGGCCAAAAAAGTTTGGGAACCACTGATCTAGACCATCTTAAATATACCAGAATTGCTTGAACTGAGCAAAACAGAAAAACTTAAAATTTGTTCAACCAACTGTTGAATTGGCAACATAACAGATAAACGTTGCTGTACCAAGAACATCAAATACACCTATCAAGTCTATATGTCGGAAAATACAATTCTCTTGTGGAATGTACAATGCAAGTACCGGTACCCTGTAATGATAATAGTTTAATTTGGTTTGTTCTCGAGATGTTTCGAAGCCTAAAAACCTGAACTGACACTCCAACATAGTTTTATTATCTATTTATTCATACATATTGCAGTATAATGCGCCTATCCAAATGCTAGCTCATGATAGTATATGTTTCATTCTAATTCTGTTATTTCATATTTTAGTACTGGTATCATACTTTATATGGGCATGTTAAACAACTAATGTTTAATGGAATTCATTTTGTCATTAGCCTGTCTGAACCTGCTCTTCATCATCTTTTTTCTCCAGTCCACTACGGATGATAGATGATTATAATTTCAATTAGGTTTAGTTGGATAACAGGCCCACCATCAAATCTCCCCGCGACTTCACTTCCCAGTCTGCCGGTAATGTTTTTTGCATTTGTATCTGTTGAATATATTACCGGTTGAAAATAAATCAACTTGACTATGACTTTTTTTTTCTCGCCAAATAAATTCCAATGTTGAACTGAACTTTCATATCAAAGCTAAGATCTGGGGCCTGAGCCAACCCAAAATTCGAGCCTGGTCAGGCCTGAAATGTCAATCCTTAAGTTTGGGTCGGGCTTCTCTATCGATGACTCTTTTTGAATGAGGCGTTTCGGACGTGTTTTGGCCACGAGAGACCGTGGTTTGCATAAAAACAGAAGTTGCCTCATCAACTCTTGCAAAGACAATTCGATGAACTGAATAAAATAGGAACTTTCGGGTTTGCTTCGGGCCTGCAAATCCAGTTAATTGGTCGGGCTTGGGTCGGGTTTAATACCCACGGGCCTGGGTCGGGCCGGAATTTTTGGCCCAATCTTACCTCTATTTCGTATAGAGATTTTAGTGTCTAATTAATATAAGTTGCCCCGAATTAACCCTTTCCGTGCAGTGGGCACGTATACGTACCAACGACAAAAGTCGCTAGATTGCGGCGGGTACGTTGATGTACTCCACTGTTTTATTTAGCAATCGGTCGCAAACTGTTGGTCTAGTTCTTCCGGGTTTAGTTCATTGATAAGAAGTCTTCTTCGAGATTAACATAAGCGACGGTAAATCTTGCTTTCGTTTACGACAGGAATTTTATTTGCGGCGGAACGAGGGAGTGTTTTTGAAATTTAACATTCCATTTAACATGTTAATTTAACAAGTTAACATTCCCCACAAGTTTAAATAATATATGTAACAATTAAAATATAAAACCATACCATCACCGGAGTTTTGTATCATATATAATGCAGCGCTTTGACATTCCAAAAATAAACGGTTTTACTACTTACTAAATACAGCGCGAAACATGGGGAAATAACGCGGAACAAAGGAAAACAGTCGCAAAACAGAGAGAAACAGCGCAAAGCAGAAAAAATTTTTCAATGAGTTGGGGCACATATTTTTTCTTTCTTTCTTGAGTTGTGGTACCACGGCAGCAAATTAAAAACACAAACCAAGGCATGTAGGTTTTAATGGCAGGTCTGCCCTGCTAGTGACACATTTTGGGTAATGCAATTTAGAACATTTTCCATATGGATACAGTTTTAATTGATTTAGGATAGGATTTACATATTTATCCCGAGGAAGAGGAAAGCCGATAAGACGGCTTAATCATATGGCGCCACACCGCCGACTTTAGGGTTAGATGAAAAAAAAAGTTGGTAAAATTTCGCATGATGATATAGAATCCGGCACATAAATTTGTAAATATACCGGAAATATCGCCATAAAACCATGGCGAGAGGCGCCGTGGTTCTTTCGTGGCAGGAGCCGTCATGAGGTGGTATTAACTGCGTCTCCTGTTATGCGCTGTTTCCCTCTGTTTTGGGCTCTTTCGCGCTGTATTCGGTAAGTAGTAAGACCCCAAAAATAAATCACATAAAGTCTCTTCAATATTGCATTCACACATATACCTAGTTCATTGATGAATAAAATTAAACTTATACCGGTATGTCCAGAATGCCGAAACAAAATGCACCGTGTTGTATTTCACACAACACAACATCTTCCTGTCTGTTATCCGTGAAACGGGGAATACCCTAACCATCTGGTGGTGGCTCATGGCTGTGATTCCGATTGCTCGCCAATGACACTTCACCAGAAATATTAATTAAAATATAACTTCCTGATCTTCTAGATTCTAATTGGACATGAAGTGTACATATGGATCGTTTTTTTATTATGTTCTTGTCGTTGTGAAAAAATATCTTTCCTTATTACCTACTGGAGGAATTGCTTTGAAATTTCCATTGGTTAAAGACTGTATTTTTCGCTAAAAGTCTATTACTTTCATTTATTTCAAATATTTCTGCTGGCTCTTTAGGACTCAGTTTTTGTGTGCGATGACATCATCAAAATTGAAAACTACTCCACTTTCTCACCAATTCCAGAATCTACTGGTGTTCTAGGTATAAAAAAAATTCAGGTTGAAGCCTTTAATCTATTTTGAATCCAACTCAAGGACATTTGAAATACAGCTGTTTCAAGCAAATATTAAAATGAGTTTATAACCGCCAACTTCACAGCCTGATATCAATTCCACTTAATGCCAAACAATAATGACATGTGTTGTCTGCGTAAAACTATATATATATATATATATATATATAAAAAAATATGCATCAAACAAATCATCTTCAACAATCTTTTGGGAAATTGTTGAGTGACGAATCAAGCATGTTATAAAGGCTGGCAGTAACTTTGCGTATTTAATTTCTTTCTCAGCTGATCTAATTATGATATCAATATTGCAAATTACAGCTGTGAAAAATTGCATAAATAATACCAGTAAGAATTTGTCAGAAGATTAACATCAAAATGAAAAGTTATATTTCCTTCTAGTACCTTATATACATACCGTAATAACAATGACAATTTCACTAACACAGTATATTTTATCTAGTTCAGTAAATTAGTCAATATGAATATACTACAATAATAAAATTTGAGAATATTCAATAAAATCATATTTCCTTTATTACAGAACTTATTGTCTGCTAATCAGGAATGGAAATCAATAAATAATGATTATATTTCATGGCTCACTAGATGCAAAGAAATTCACGAAAAAGAAATTTTCTCAAAATCATCATCATTTTCAGAATAGAAATATCAGAAGTTGCATAATTGATCTCAACCTTGAAGGCCACAACAAGTCTGTTATGATGTTATACAGATGATGGTATGAAATGAGCCTCATCTCAAAAATACAAAACACTAATAATGCATTGGACAACACACAACAGTGATCCAAGAGTTTTGTATTTACTTTTATTTGAAATAATAGATTTGCAAAAATTTGATATTGGATGGACAGAACCCAATTTGTGCAGTAGGGGCCATGCAATAAAAGATTTAATGCCACTACCCTAAATATTTCATTTACAAAAACACAATTTTTTGGTCAGTTACTTCAAGAATAAAGAGCATGAATTACAATCAACGCATTTAAAGATCCATATCTTCGAACTAGTTATATCAAACACAGTGATTTTGAAGGAATGAGCATTTAATATAAATAACCCACACTGGATCATAAAAATGAAAAACTTTAATTATTGAATGAAACTGAAATCAGATAGGCCCCATCATAAACAATTAATGCGAGGTAATGAGAAAGATATGATAACAACCCATACCATACCAACCATAAAAAATAATAGGGGGTAAGCCCATGTAATCTGATATATCACAAAATTGAATAAAATATTGAAAAATGATAAATTTTCAAGAATTAGAGATTGAATTGTTGACCATAACAAATGCAATGATATAAAAATAAAAAAAATAAACACTACTGATATGAACTTAATTTTCAATTGTCACTTCCAAATGAAATAGGTAATGATTACCTAACCAAACAAATAAATTATTGATATTGGCTATCTGTAAAGAGAATTTACCATTCTGTAAATTCATTCTTAAGCAAACAATAATTAAATAAACCTTTTGGTTAAATAAATTATTACATCTAAATATTACCACACAAATGATTAATATACAAGTTTCATCATTATGCAAAAAAATAATTTGAGATTACATTAGAAAGACTGATAAGTATTTTTTTCATGAAGAATATGAGAACTATATTTGTGAAGTATAAGAGTAATTAATGTTATATAGATATTGCAACAGTTGCCAGTGGAATTATATTTTTTCCTTGTATTGTTTCAATGATTTTCCATTCTTTTGTTTCAGGATCATATTCCTCTATATTTGCAAGATTTCCATTTCCACCAATGACATAAACTTTGTCATCAATCACACAACTACTGCACCATTGTCTTGCATTTTTCATTGGTTTCAACATCATCCAGGTTTTAGTTACAGATGAACGAAATTCAGCAGTATTCAGAACTGTACCCCCATTAACATTATACCCTCCCATAACATATATACCTTCCTCTGTAGCAGTAGCAGAAGCACGATATCTTGCTTCATTCAATGATCCATTATCCATTGACCAAGTTGATGTGACAGGATCATAAATCTCAACTTGTTTTGTTGCTCGACATTGCTGATTAGAATATCCTGCAATACAAAACACCTTTCCACAAGCAGCCACCAAAGATTCACAAGCTAGAATCAATGATTTGTTCGTAAGTCTGGTCCATTCATTATTTGATGGATCATATCTTTCCATAATGTTTGAGTGCTTTCCATACTCAATACCATAAACAAAACCATCAAGTGCAACTACACATGCATTCTGAAGATTTGTATTTGTCATTTGTTCCCACTTTGCATTTGATTCAGCATATTCAAGTCTATAAAATAATTTATTTGTACAAATCACATAAATGTAAGATTCCATCACTACAGCAGAATATACATTCTGTATAATTGCTTGATCTATGGTTTGCATTGGTGTCGATGTTTTATCAGCAACATCAAGAGAATGCATTCTTTGAGAAGTTTGATCAAAAACAAATAGCTGTTTATTCTTTTTTAAATTAAAATTAAAATCTTTTGAGCTGATATCCCCATGACTGTCTAATATTGACAAAGTCAGGGACTGGATAGACTGCATAGATTCAAATATCAATGGTTCATTTTCAACAAGAAATCTTCTATATGACAAAGTCATTTTTGTCAACTGAAATTTCATCACCAAACTAAGAAAACATTCCTTTCTTTCATCAATATCATGTTTGGTCCATGCTAACAACATCTTACATTTCCCTTCTTCTTTTGCTTTTGTTTCATTTGATTCCATCAAAAATGAAATAAATTTTTCATCAAGATCCATAAACTCATCAGACTGGGCAATTTCTTTAAAACGTTGCAATGCAAATTGGTTGCATTTTTCCTCAAGTTGTTTACAGTTGTACCTATTCGCAATTTTTTTAGTTTGAAAAAACGATTTAGGATCAAGATCATCTTCCAGAAAAATTGCAATACTATCACAAAGTCTTTGCAGCTGCATCATGTGAGCGACACCCATGAGTGTTTCACGTTTTTCTTTGGCAACATAAGCATCTCCAGTGTAAATGAAATCAACACATTTTTTAACACAAACTTCATCAAATTCCTTTATTTCAACGACACCAGATTTTGTTTCAACATTTTCATGAGATAACATTGCTTTAAAATAATCGGAACTTGCCGACACAATATTCTTATGAACAGGAAGTTCCTCAGATCCAGCTTTGATCATGAAATCACAATGACGTCCAGTTTTACGATATTCATTCAATTGTTGTAAAATTTCAACAGCTTGTTCTTTAGAATCTGTATTGATTTTTTCTTCCATTTCTGAGATGACTTCATTTGATTTTATAAAGTACTGCTTATGATTATACCACTATTAATTAATACCTTAAACAATAGAGAAATTAAATGAAAAGAGTTTGACTTCACAGTTCATCACAAATAAACCTTGCTTCATAAAACAAAGATTACAATAAAAAAATTAACCATAACGAAAGGCAATGCCTGATTAAATAAGTACACATCGCAATCTCGAAGCTATGTAATAAATGAAGTTGAATATTGACTGATTAAACTGAAGCTCCTCGGAATAATGGAAGGCTTAATGACAATTAATTATTTAATTTTCAAATTTTTTCATAAACATAACTAAAAACTGACAAATAACAATGTAACGTGAAAAACTAAATTCACAACACCCCTGCTTGAATATCTATCTGAGTAGCTGCAAAAGTTTGGTTGTGGTTTTAAAATAATAAACAAGAAAAACAATTCCTGGGGGTAGCTAAGCAGTAGGTATTGTTGCACACTATATACCGTACTGCAGCCCATTTTAATAGTAGAAACTAGAATATATATCAACAAGTCAAGTAAATGCCAAAACATCAAACATGAATTTCGACACTGAACGTGCTTCAAAAAATCAAAATTGCTGAATTTGCGCATAAAAAAACCAATATTAGCAACCCTGTGTGATACCGTCATGTTTTGTTTTTATTTTTTCATGCCAATTGATCAAATTAAATTTTGATTAGATCAGATCCCATTCTCAGAAAGTGGACATTTGCATAGAAAAACCAACCGGTATCGTATGGCCATACTTATCCTACTAATTATAATACCTTGAACAATAGAGAAATTAAATTAAAAGAGTTTGACTTCACAGTTCATCACAAATAAATCTTGCTTCCTAAAACAATGACTACAATAAAAAAATTAAACTTTAACAGAAGGCAATGCCTGATCAAATAACAACACATCACAATCTCGGAGCTATGTAAAGAATGAAGTCAAATATTGACTGCTTAAACAAAAGCTCTTCGGAAGGCATAATGGCAATTGAGTTATTCAATTTTTAACTATTTTTTGAAAACACAAAAATAAAAATAGCACAACTTGAACTTGAACAAGTATGTTATCGAACCATATCAATTATAATAAATGAAATCGTGAATACTAATAATGCATTGGTCAACAGCAATCAGCAGTGAGGTTATTTATTACTATGGTTGAATAAATACTATTTCGATTAGAAGTTGTTATTTTTCATCTTGGCAATTTCTATTTTGCAAAAATTTGATATTGGATGGACAGAAAGCAATATGTGCAACAGGGGCAATGAAATGAAAGCTTTATAGCCACAAGCCTGAATATTACAAATGATACTGTCAAATCTATTGAACAGATTTTCCATGACAAAAAAACACACAGATTTAATACTTTTAAAAAATGCATAATTAGATTTAGGGTGGAGATCAAAAACCTCACTTAACTTAAACTTGGATTAGGACTAATCTCGGGTTAGTTAAACTCGGTTTAACTTCGATAGTTAACCGGAGATCAAAAACCTAGTTTAGCGGTTACTTAACTAATCTTGGTTTAAGTCCGACGCCACGAGGCATTTCATCAAAACGTCGTGGCATGTTGCTCTTTGACCCCGTATTCCCATGGCGATGACAACGCGAACCCAATTTTGTTGTAATTTGCTGTCTTTGCAAAGTCAGTTTTTGATGTATTTCGTTGATTTTGCCGAAGCAAAACAAGCTGGGCGGTAGAACTACGAAGAGCTGACGCGCATTACACGAAATATCGAAATAATAACAATTTATCATAAATAGAATTCTTCCCAATACTGGTACAGTCTACAACTACAACAGGGTCGGCCAACCTTTTTGGTCGAAGGGCCACATGTAATTCATTAATAATTGCGCGGGCCAATTGACATGGTATTTATGATCTAGTTTTGCTACACTACTATAGGTTAATAATAAAAAAAATACCCTCACATCAAACTTTCACAATTATTAGAACAATAAAACTGTTGTTTTCCGACCATTGACGGGTCGCCATCAGTGGTTATTCCCGAAAGTTTAGCCTAAGACAAGACGCTTAATAATTTTTATCACAGCTCTCGAAAAATCAATGCCTCTAGTCGTACCCTTAACAGGGGCAATGGCTGCGGTCTTCACGGTAATTTTATATCATCATTAACTACCCGCAAAAACATAGCAAGTCACTAACTGAGCAGTAAACTTAATGTCAGCGCTTCCTCAAGCGCCAAGGAATAAAAAATTTCCCGCTTTTGCAATTAAAATTCTCGCAATAGAATTCCCAAGCTCTTCAACAAGACGAGTTATGGTCTGTCTTGACAGGCTATTTTTGCAAACACCTAGAAATGCTTCTACATATGAGTTGAACGACCCTGGTCTACAACACCAATTGAATCTAATATTTTTCTCCTAAACCTCAGCGTAACAACAAACAGACTTAAATTATAGAACCCGCATCCTACTTAGAGTGAAAACAGGCGAAATGAACACACTTCAGCTGAAAGCCTATCCCTGGCAAGTTCTGGGCCACAGGCTTCTACATATTTAACATTTTATTATTTTGAAAATTTGTATTGCAAAAATAACTAATATTCATTTGTTCAAATGACTGCTAAAATGTACTGACATTCAAGAAATGGAAAAAGTATAGAATCAATTCGGAGGAGGTGCTAAATTTTATCCTGGCTCTACAGCTTTGAGACAGATGCACACAGACACAGGTGCAATCATAGTTGTTGCTTTCGTTGCTATTTAAAAGTTTTATTTATTTCTTCTGCAGAAGACTCGCCAAGTGACAAAAAATTGACATAACTACGTTTGCTTCAAATGTTTTAGCATGCAAGAATTATTTGTTTGTTAAGCTTAAGTTAAAAGGGTTCCACATATTTGTTGGACACGAAGTCGTAAAATAAAGCACTGCTGCAACCTTGACTTGACAACACTTTTACTATAATCCTATCCATAACAGTTGTTTGTCATGACCTGAACAATATAAATGAAAATACAGGGTTAAAGATAGTATATTGATGAAGTGCGCTAGATATTAGAGAAGCAAATTCGACCTAGGCAATGACTAAAACCGAATAATTTGTATTCAAATTTGTACAGCTTTTTTTGTATTCTGAAATGATATTTTTGAATTATATAAAATCCAATGTATATTTAATTATATGAATTTGGAGAAGTAAAACAGTAGAGTATTTTTAGTTTTCAGATATTAAACGAAGGCTCTTTTGTCTTCGATTGTGATTGTATGTCGAACAACTTTGCTCTACTCTAAAATCATGTGACACTAGTTTTGCCTGCATGTAACAAGAAATGACTAATGGGAATGATTTTGAAAAGTTTGTCACATCTCGGTTACTTGAACAGATCTGGGAGAATACCAATAAGAAATTTACCTTGATAAAAGTATCCTCACATTATACGAATAATACAGATTATACACACAAACTAAAAATAATTTTCATTTAACAGCTGATACTAAAGAGGCTCCTATTTTTACTGAAAATTGCGAACATAAATTTAGGACAGTTTACATACAAATAATATGACATTTAAATAGTGACAAACTCACAGATTTGCTCTTCCAATAGAGCTGATGAGATTGATCATCATCGTGGCACTCAGACAGTTTACTTGATTTGAAACAGCTGTAGAAATAAATGAAAAATCAGAAAACAATGTTACATTGAAGAAATAGTTATGATAGCATGAACCATTGCATTCATGATAAGTTATTGGCAATATATAGTTATCAATATACTCATTCTAGCATTTGGTGAAATTCATGGTACTACAATATTCTAGTTTCATTTTATATAGCAAGAGTCAGAATCATTAATACCATAAATATCGTACATTTGTGCATACAGCATACAAATAACATGCAATATGATTTTACATTGGTTTATATCAAAATATCCAGCCAACCTTCTGCTATCTATTCGCTTCTTGCCTATTTTTTTGATCAAACTTCGGGAACTTGCAGACTTGTGAATTAGCCGATGACAAGATGATACATACACCGGGGCTCAGTGCAGAAGTGATACATGGATATCGTAGGTAAATCTCAGTTCTGCTCATACACAAAATATACCCAAAAGGAATCTTTCGGGCACTGGTAGATCTAAATATCTGAAAATATTTATCATTTTTGTTAAAACATTTTGAAGTTTATATTACTGTATTAGGACTAGGAGTATCTGTTCGACGGTACCCCTGCGCAACTGCTTACCAACGAAACTATACTAAAATACTGGGCCCTATGTCTGTTTATGACAAGAACCCATATAGCAATAGACTACTGGTACAACTATAGCCTACAATCTAAGCTAAAATAAATCTTCACAAAAACTGCTAATAAATTAAAAAAAACGCAATTACGGAAATATATCAATACGCCAGGTAGGTATGTATTTACCTTACTAGATTTATTATAGTATAGCCCAATTCTACGTTGTAAATAATTTTGTTCGGGCGTAGTACGTTAGGTACCGTACCGGACAAGCACAGGTACCACCGCAAATGCTACATATCGCAGCCTCGTGGTACAGGTATACAATTATTTATTCGTCGTGACGCTTGTACAGAGCTCCCTGTTACTCCTTTTGTCGCCCCAGAATACAATATAGATTGTACGGTAAGCGATAACATCCAACGCGACAAGCGCCGCAATCCAAATGCACTCGACAAACCGAGTTAAACCACCTCCAGACCAGGTTTAAAAAATCGCCGATTTTGAGTCGAGATTTACGTCACAGAAAGTTAAACCACCTTTTTGATCCGGACTTAAACCGCCGATCCAAAGTTAAACTCCGATTCGAGGTTAAACTACCTTTTTGATCTCCACCCTGGGTGGAGATCAAAAACCTCACTTAACTTAAACTTGGATTAGGACTAATCTCGGGTTAGTTAAACTCGGTTTAACTTCGATAGTTAACCGGAGATCAAAAACCTAGTCAAACCCTTAACAGGGCATATGGCTGCGGTCTCCACGGTAATTTTATATCATCATTAACTACCCGCAAAAAGATAGCAAGTCACCAACTGAGCAGTGAACTTAATGTCAGCGCTTCCTCAAGCGCCAAGGAATACAATAAAAAATATCCCGCTTTTGCGATTAAAATTCTCGCAATATAATTCCCAAGCTGAAGCATACAGCTGAAAAACTTTAATGTAATGAATCATTGTCTTGAACTAATATCAGGTACATCTTTCTATAAACAATTAATGTAAATTAATGAAAAAGGTAGGATTAGAAATTATGAAACCATAGACCAGGGATGGCGAACCACTGACCCATGGGTGACAAAGTGAACCATCACGTTTTTTTCGGTGACACCCCCAGGCATGAATTAAATAAAAAGATTACCGTAACATATATATACATACTTAAGTGATAAAAATTGATAAAACCGACTTTAATTAAATTTAACAATAAGTAAACTATTATAATGTACCGTCAGTTGGGCAGCTAATGCTGGGACCGCTCAAATTCAAATTTTGAATTCCGGGTCGATGTGGTAATTTCCAAAACTACCAGTCCTGGACTTGCATGTTCACTCACCCCTGTATACCGTTATGTACCTATTGGCCGTGACCTCGTTTAGAACATAACAGTACAATTGAATCGTTCAGTTTTCGTAACGTCTTGCTACAGCGTTCCTTTTTTGGAAGTGAATGAACCAAAAAGCACCGCAGAGTGCCACTGATTTTTTTTTTTGGGGAGGGGGGGTGTATACGAGAAAAAGATGCTACTTTGCATTTTATTAGTTTCTGGCCAACATAGAAAACAAAACAAAATCTATATCAGATTTTAAATAAAGACCCAGAAATCTCAAATAACGATGAAGCAGTGTGAAAGTGCTCTAGAGTGGTCGAAAACCGGTAGAAATTGATTTGCCTCATCATCCTAAAACGTTTTTTGGGTAAATCATATGAGTGTCTTTGTACACAAATTTCATAAAATTGAGTGCCATAAATAGGGATGGGCAATATAGAATACCGAATCCGGAGGATTCGAATCCCAAAGTATTCGAATCCAGCGGGATCCGATAACAGGATTCGGTTTCCGCCTCTCTGGCGCCAAGCGTCAATTTTTGTATTTCGGGTTTCTAATTTATCAATTATAGACGAGCGTTTTTCTCGCGTGGAAATCTCTCTCGTTTAATTAAACTTGCGTCTGCTCGCAAAGAACCCGTAAATCGGTAAACATCAAACACTGTAATTTCAATCGGCATATTCAGGACAAGAAGTCGGTAATATAACCTCACGGCGAGGACTCGTTATTGCACAATTTTTGCGTTTTCCTTCTTTGCTATCCAGCTAGCGTTATTTGTGCCGACTTATTGGTGATATTCCGATAATCTGAATGCAACAATCTTTAATTGTTTACCGACGTGCCTTGCCTCATTTTAAATTAAATGATTTTTCGCGACCTACGAGTTTTCCCAAAAAAATGATGCACGTAAACCAAAAGCCAGGCGTTAAATGTTATAACATTACTCGCCATTAATTTAGATCAAATATTATTTACGAATAATTTTATTATACCATTTTCCGAAATACAAAGTTATATCGCAAAACGCGAACAACTCACATTTAAATTTCACTCTCAAAAGATTACATATTTTTCGGTCCGTTTCTATTGTTCAAGATAGACGCACGTCTGATCGAGTGTCTGTAGTATTTTGGTCGCCGATAAATTTTGAAAAAAGTCGCCGCATCTGGCGAAGATAGTGACGTATTGAATTTGAGTAGGGCTAAGTCTGGGTAGATAATGATTAATGATAACATTTCTATCGTTCAAGATAGACGCACGTTTGATTGAGTGTCTGTTGTATTTTAGTCGCCGAAAAATTTTGAAAAAAGTTGCCGCATCTGGCTAAGATAGTGACGTATTGAATTTGAGTATGGCTAAGTCTGGGTAGATAATGATTAATGATAACATTTCTATCGTTCAAGATAGACGCACGTTTGATTGGAAGTCTGTAGTATTTTAGTCGCCGATGAATTTTGAAAAAAGGTGCCGCATCTGGCGAAGATAGTGACGTATTGAATATGAGTAAGGCCAAGTCTGGATAGATAATGATATGTAACGATAACCATAGAAAAATGAGTTCGTCTTCAATGTTATTACCTAATAACTAAGTACGAAATCGCGTTTACGGGAACTTGGTTTTACGCGTTGCTCTCACAGAATAAAAGGTTGATTTTAATTGATAGTGGTTAAATTTAATATTTTACAACGGCGCATAGGTTGCAGTGGCCACACGCTGGTTCTCAGCGGGTTTGTTTTAGTATACTCGGCAGACTTACATTAATAATTTGTATTTACCCGCTAACTATTAAAGTGTGTAAAGCGTGTCTTAATTTAGCATATCAGTATTTATTAGTATTTAGGGATTACATACCTTTGGAACAATTGAAGGCAAAAAATATTGTAATATTCCTAAATTTTATTGTCCTGGGAACTGCCTGTTTAGTATCAAATGAAATCCAATGTTCAGGACATTTACAATACATTTATAGTAAGTAATACATTTGCAATTTTTTACCATCTAAATCCAGCAATGTAGAAATTCCCACTATTTGAATAAGTATGAAAATTCGCAAGTTTCGTATAGATACAAATGTTGATTGAATATCTGTGACCCACACTCTTCTGTTCCTAATAAAAATATACCGTAATTTATGACCGATTTATTGAAAAAGGTTTCCCAACCTGGGTCTTACTACTTACTGAATACAGCGCGAAACACCGCAAAGAGCGCAAAACAGAATGAAACCAGCGCAAAACATAGGGAAACAGCGCAAAACAGAGGGAAACAGCGCAAAACAGGAGATGCAGTCATTACCACCTCCTGCCACGAAAGAACCACGGCGCCTCTCGCCATGGTTTTATGGCGCTATTTCCGGTATATTTACAAGGTTATGTACCGGATTATAGCTCATCATGCGACACACACATACTATTTTCAAGTTGTGCGCCATCTTGTCGCACATACTTCTGGAGGTCCCTTTTTACCTAATCATAACCCTAAAGCCAACCATATCCACATGGAAAATGTTCTAAATTATGGTAGGCTACCCAAAATGTGTCACCAGCAGGGGTAGACCTGCCATTACAGCATTACTTGCTACATACGTTGGTTTGTGTTTTTAATTTGCTGCCGTGGTACTCCAACTCAAAACAAGGTGCCCCGAACTCATTGCAAAATTTTTTCCTGCTTCACACTGTTTCCCTCTGTTTTGCGCTCTTTCGTGCTGTTTCCCCACTGTTTTGTGCTCTTTGCGGTGTTTCGCGCTGTATTCAGTAAGTAGTAAGACCGTCCCATCCTTGATATAAAGCATAAAATTTCCTCATCAAGGAAAATATTTATATGTTAACAACAAAAAACATATAAATAACAATAACATACAGTGGTTCATCAATATCACTGAACATTTGTTTACATATATCTATTAGTATTCGTTATTTATCATACACTTATTTTAATATTGCAGGGCAAATATTTGTTTACTAATGATAGATGCATACATTACAAAAATGAAACCATAGATTGCATAATTTTGAATTTAATTATCTTAATCATAAACAGTGGTACAGGTATACAATTATTTATTCGTCGTGACGCTTGTACAGAGCTCCCTGCTACTCCTTTTGTCGCCCCAGAATACAATATAGATTGTACGGTAAGCGATAACATCCAACGCGACAAGCGCCGCAATCCAAATGCACTCGACAAACCGAGTTAAACCACCTCCAGACCAGGTTTAAAAAATCGCCGATTTTGAGTCGAGATTTACGTCACAGAAAGTTAAACCACCTTTTTGATCCGGACTTAAACCGCCGATCCAAAGTTAAACTCCGATTCGAGGTTAAACTACCTTTTTGATCTCCACCCTGGGTGGAGATCAAAAACCTCACTTAACTTAAACTTGGATTAGGACTAATCTCGGGTTAGTTAAACTCGGTTTAACTTCGATAGTTAACCGGAGATCAAAAACCTAGTCAAACCCTTAACAGGGCATATGGCTGCGGTCTCCACGGTAATTTTATATCATCATTAACTACCCGCAAAAAGATAGCAAGTCACCAACTGAGCAGTGAACTTAATGTCAGCGCTTCCTCAAGCGCCAAGGAATACAATAAAAATATCCCGCTTTTGCGATTAAAATTCTCGCAATATAATTCCCAAGCTGAAGCATACAGCTGAAAAACTTTAATGTAATGAATCATTGTCTTGAACTAATATCAGGTACATCTTTCTATAAACAATTAATGTAAATTAATGAAAAAGGTAGGATTAGAAATTATGAAACCATAGACCAGGGATGGCGAACCACTGACCCATGGGTGACAAAGTGAACCATCACGTTTTTTTCGGTGACACCCCCAGGCATGAATTAAATAAAAAGATTACCGTAACATATATATACATACTTAAGTGATAAAAATTGATAAAACCGACTTTAATTAAATTTAACAATAAGTAAACTATTATAATGTACCGTCAGTTGGGCAGCTAATGCTGGGACCGCTCAAATTCAAATTTTGAATTCCGGGTCGATGTGGTAATTTCCAAAACTTGTCGCACATACTTCTGGAGGTCCCTTTTTACCTAATCATAACCCTAAAGCCAACCATATCCACATGGAAAATGTTCTAAATTATGGTAGGCTACCCAAAATGTGTCACCAGCAGGGGTAGACCTGCCATTACAGCATTACTTGCTACATACGTTGGTTTGTGTTTTTAATTTGCTGCCGTGGTACTCCAACTCAAAACAAGGTGCCCCGAACTCATTGCAAAATTTTTTCCTGCTTCACACTGTTTCCCTCTGTTTTGCGCTCTTTCGTGCTGTTTCCCCACTGTTTTGTGCTCTTTGCGGTGTTTCGCGCTGTATTCAGTAAGTAGTAAGACCGTCCCATCCTTGATATAAAGCATAAAATTTCCTCATCAAGGAAAATATTTATATGTTAACAACAAAAAACATATAAATAACAATAACATACAGTGGTTCATCAATATCACTGAACATTTGTTTACATATATCTATTAGTATTCGTTATTTATCATACACTTATTTTAATATTGCAGGGCAAATATTTGTTTACTAATGATAGATGCATACATTACAAAAATGAAACCATAGATTGCATAATTTTGAATTTAATTATCTTAATCATAAACAGTGGATATAAAATCAAACATACAGTTATCGAAATTAAAAAAACATTGAAAAAACAACTTAAAATTATTACCCACTTTAAATCTTGTCAAAAACTTGGATTTTTGTTCTTAGCTGGTAATGAGCGAATGCATGTAAACAATACATGAAGGTTTTATTTAGGGCCGACTGTCGTGATTTAGCAAGTCAGTGTGATCTGCAATGATAGTATAGAGAATTTACATTCAACTATCACTCTTGAACAACTTGTTCGGTCACTTACAAACAGAGTGACCACTGCACCAGCTATCAAACTACAAAAAAAAAATTTTAGAATTCAGTAAAGAACAAAATAAGTCTACTCAAAATAAATTAAATTCAAAATTACAGTTTACATGATAATCAATATAAAGATCCAAAGATGAAAAAAGAGAAACCTAAAACGAAATTTCGTATAGAATAGAAATTGAAAACAATTTGCAAACAAAGATATCACGAGCAAATTGACAAGATATGAGATGATAAATTCAAAAAAAAAATTGAATTAATAAATGATACAATATCTAGAGGAAATCTGTAATCCATAACTTCGAAATCAATTTTTTTGGTACCTATCAATTAATGCAACCAAAATAGAAATCTGGTCAATTTAATGACTTTCATGATAATATCGATGAAATTGGTTTTTTACATAGTAATCTTGGTTGATTATTGATGAGAATGATGCTACAAGGTTATTAGGAACAATCAATTTTATATAGATATTGCAACAGTTGCCAGTGGAGTTACATTTTTTCCTTGTATTGTTTCAATAATTCTCCATTCTTTTGTTTCAGGATCATATTCCTCTATATTTGCAGGATTTCTATTTCCACCAATGACAAAAACTTTCCCATCAATCACACAACTATTAAACTGTGCTCTTGCATTTTTCATTGGTTTCAACATCATCCAGGTTTTAGTTACAGATGAACGAAATTCAACAGTAGTGAGAGTTGAGCTTCCATTAACATTATAACCTCCCATAACATATATTCCATATATTCCTCTGTGACAGTTGCAGAAGCACGATATCTTGCTTCATTCAATGATCTATTATCCATTGACCAAGTTGATGTGACAGGATCATAAATCTCAACTTGGTTTGTTGCTCGATGTTGTTGATCAGAATGTCCTGCAATACAAAACACCTTTCCATCAGCAGCCACCAAAGATTCTCCATATAGAATCAATGATTTGTTTGTTAGTCTGGTCCATCTATTATTTGATGGATCATATCTTTCCATAATGTTTGGGCGCCCTCCATACTCAATACCATAAACAAAACCATCAAGTGCAACTACACAAGCATACTGAAGATTTGTATTTGCCATTTGTTCCCACTTTGCATTTGATTCAGCATATTCAAGTCTATAAAATAATTTATTTGTACAAATCACATAAATGTAAGGTTCCATCACTACAGCAGAATATAAATTCTTTATAATTGCTTGATCTATGGTTTGCATTGGAGTCCATGTTTTATCAATAACATCAATAGAATGCATTCTTTGAGAAGTTTGATCAAAAACAACAAGCTGTTTATTCTTTGTTAAATTAAAATCTTTTGAGCTGATATCCCCATGACTGTCTAATATTGACAAAGTCAGTGACTGGATAGACTGCATAGATTCAAATAACAATGGTTCATTTTCAACAAGAAATCTTCTATATGACAAAGTCATTTTTGTCAACTGAAATTTCATCACCAAACTAAGAAAACATTCCTTTCTTTCATCAATATCATGTTTGGTCCATGCTAACAACATCTTACATTTCCCTTCTTCCTTTGCTTTTGTTTCATTTGATTCCATCAAAAATGAAATAAATTTTTCATCAAGATCCATAAACTCATCTGACTGGGCAATTTCTATAAAACGCTGCAATGCGAATTGATTGCATTTTTCCTCAAGTTGTTTACAGTTGTACCTATTCGCAATTTTTTTAGTTTGAAAAAACGATCTAGGATCAAGATCATCTTGCAGAAAAATTGCGATACTATCACAAAGTCTTTGCAGCTGCATCATGTGAGCGACACCCATGAGTGTTTCACGTTTTTCTTTGGCAACATAAGCATCCCCAGTGTAAATGAAATCAACACATTTTTTAACACAAACTTCATCAAATTCCTTTATTTCAACGACACCAGATTTTGTTTCAACGTTTTCATGAGATAACATTGCTTTAAAATAATCGGAACTTGCCGACACAATATTCTTATGAACAGGAAGTTCCTCAGATCCAGCTTTGATCATGAAATCACAATAACGTCCAGTTTTACGATATTCATTCAATTGTTGTAAAATTTCAAAAGCATGTTCTTTAGAATCTGTATTGATTTTTTCTTCCATTTCTTAGATGATTTTGTTTGATTTTATAAAGAAATGCTTATAAGCTTATAAATACAGTTATATGATTATAGCCTACCAATATTGATAAAGTACCTTAAATTATAGAAAAACTATATTTAAAAGAGTTATATAGTTCATAGTTCAACACAAACAAACCTTGCTGTCTTGCTTCATAAAACAATGACTACAATAAAAAATAAAATGAAACTATACCCAGGGAACGAAAGGCAATGCTGCAATGCCTGATCAAATTAGTACACATCACAATATCGAAGCCACCGAAGGTATGTCTGTATGTAAAGTTTCAAGTCAAATATTGACTGCTTGAACTAAAGCTCTTCTTTTTTTTTTTTTTTTTTTTTTTTAAATCATTAAAAAACAATTAGATTAATTTCAATATCAAGTTCATTTGAATTCAATGGTGGTCCATTCATGATTCCAAATATGCATCGTGATGTCGTTGCATCAGTTAGTTCATGTTCCATATTCCATTGTATTACGGTAATCATGAATAAGTCCAGCAATTATATGATCTAAAGCTCTTCGGACTAACGGATGGCATAATCACAATTACTGAAGTAATTTTCAAATATTTTTATAAACACAACTAAAAACTGACAAATAACACTGCAACATGAAAAACTAAGTTTACAACCCTGCTTGAATATCCATCTGAGTATAGGCATTGTTACACTATTTTAGCCCATTTTAATAACAGAAACTAATAAAAAATGCCAAAATATCAAACAGAAATCCAGATGCCAAATGTCTGAACGTGCTTCAAAAAAAAAAATTTGCTAAATTTGGCGATAGAAAACCCAACATGATAGCCATGTGTGATACCGGCATGTTTTTTTTTTATAATAATTTATTTTTAACCCAATTGATCAAATTAAATTTTGATTAGCGGTAGTTCCCATCCAAAATCGATTAGATCCCATTCTCAGAAAATGAATATTTGCATAAAAATAATCAACTGGTATCGTATGGCCGTACTTATCTCTCTGATAAATGGAAATTTGCTGACACGAGGCCTAATAAAACTGTAATAAGAATTTCGCAAAGAGGAAGTTTTTTCATTTTTTGTATTATGCCATTATATCAAATCGTTCATTTCGAATCATGTTCTATGTTGTGATTTGTAGAATACCATTTAAAGATTAGATTTATTTTAGTTTATGGATTGGCATGTAAACAAAACATTTTAAAATTAATATACAATACTACTCTACTCATATATGTACCCAAATGACACTTGAACAGTGCATGTAAATATCTACACCTGAACATTTCTTCGCATATCAGAGTTTTGCACTATTATATTTGTCTAATTTTACAGAATAACAGACTTATGAATCAGATCATCCATGTGTTCAAAGAGAAGCCATTCTTCCCTTTGGTACTGGTACTGGTCATCTGGTTAAAGTCCCAATCAATTTGCACTTGAATATTATTCTCATGCTACTTTTGGATATACAAATTTTATCATATTTCCCAGAATTTCTGAATGTCCAAACGGCCTATTTACATATTGCAGTTATCAATTTTGACTGGCAGTTGGTACCATTTGGTATGGATTAAATGATTCCAGCTCACACCATTTCCAACAATCCCTGGCCCATTCACACGTAAAAAATAAATGAAAACTTGTCTCATCAATGCCATAATTACATAAAACACATGTCCCTGGTTCATTCTCAAGCCAATATTTCATTTTATCAGCAGTGGGTAACCCATTATGCAATAGCTTCCAATTGAATTCTTTACATTTGTTTGATACTGGACTTTTTCTAAATTTTTCCCAATTAAAGCCACCATTAAATCTCTCAAATATTTCCCACAACACAACAACTCACGGCCGGCCTGCAGTCCATGAAACGGGGAATACCCCAACTATCCGGTGGTGGCTTGTGGATACAACCTAGTGTGATACCGATTGCTCGCCAATGATAATTTCCCTATCTCTTGATCCTAATTGGACATGAAGTGTACATATGGATCGTTTTGTTATTATGTTGTTGTTTTTGTTGTGAAAAATTATTATTCCTCATTACCTACTGGAAGAATCGCTTTGAAATTTTCAGTGGAGAAAGATTGTATTTTTCGCTAAAAGTCTATGACTTTCATTTATTTCAAAAATGTCTGCTGGCTCTTTAGTATTTAGTTTTTGTGCG
The DNA here is from genome assembly GCF_013122585.1 of Styela clava. Taxonomy (NCBI): domain Eukaryota; kingdom Metazoa; phylum Chordata; class Ascidiacea; order Stolidobranchia; family Styelidae; genus Styela; species Styela clava. The sequence continues at coordinate 1,284,876 of NW_024102826.1, forward strand.
CGATGACATCATCAAAATTAAAAACTACTCCACTTTTTAAACTTTCTCACAATCCCATAATCTACTGGTGTTCTAGGTATGAAAAAATTTAGGTTTAAGTCATTGATCTATTTTGAATCTAACTCAAGGACATTTGAAATACAGCTGTTTCAAGCAAATATCAAAATGAGTTTATTAAACTGCCAACTCCACAGCCTGATATAAATTCCACTTTTTGCCAAACAATAATGACATGTGTTGTCTGTGTAGATCTTTATCAAAAATATGCATCAAATCATCCTCAACAATCTTTTGGGAAATTGCCGAGTGATAAATCAAGCATGTTATGAAGACAAGCAGGAACTTCGCGACCATCAGAAAATATTTAATTTCTTTCTCAGCTGATCTAATTATGATATTAATATTGCAAATTAAAGCTGTGAAAAATTGGATAAATAATACCAGTAAGAATTTGTCAGAAGATTAACTACGAGCATCAAAATGAAAATTTATATTTCCTTCGAGTACCTTATATAGCAGTGGTTCTTAAACTTTTTTGAGCGCGACCCAAATTTGAGTTTCACGAATACTCGCGACCCGATCCTAAATAACGCAAAATGTGTTTTTAATGTTAGTACCGTTTGACTCAAATACAGACAACTATTTATTAGAAACAGTCCATTGACTCAGTGAGATTGATGCAACTGAAATTTTCTTTTCAATATATATTCAATACACAGCTCAATTTTACCGAGCGCAACACGCAAGTTGTCACGGGAATCGATGCGATTGCGAGCTTAGTTTCAATAACCGTCAGTGCCAAAAATCCTCGCTCGAACAAGTAAGTGCCTTGTCGCGAATTGTAGCAGAAACCTCGTCCGCTGTCCGTCGCAAACACGACATCCTAGCTGGCTTTTGATATCTCTCGCAATATACAACATTTTACTCATCAAATGTGCACACACTGCTTCGTTCGCGGTAAATGGTGATTCGAGATGAAGTCACATTTTCTCTAGATATTGAATAATTTAATGTTGAGATGCGAGCTTTTTCATTGCGTCGTCTATTACAATTTACATTACCAAAAAGACACCCGTTTTTAGTTATTTTAATCCACTAAGGGTGGAGATCAAAAACCTCACTTGTATTAAGACTAATCTCGGGTTAGTTAAACTCGGTTTAACTTCGATAGTTAACCGGAGATCAAAAACCTGGTTTAGCGGTTACTTAACTAATCCTGGTTTAAGTCCGACGCCACGAGGCATTTCTTCAAAACGTCGTGGCATGTTGCTCTTTGACCCCGTATTCCCATGGCGATGACAACGCGAACCCAATTTTGTTGTAATTTGCTGTCTTTGCAAAGTCGGTTTTTGATGTATTTCGTTGATTTTGCCGAAGCAAAACAAGCTGGGCGGTAGAACTACGAAGAGCTGACGCGCGTTACACGAAATATCGAAATAATAACACTTTATCATAAATAGAATTCTTCCCACTACTGGTACAGTCTACAACTACAACAGGGTCGGCTAACCTTTTTGGTCTAAGGGCCACATGTAATTCATTAATAATTGCGCGGGCCAATTGACATGGTAGTTATGATCTAGTTTTGCTACACTACCACAGGTTAATAATAAAAAAATACCCTCACATCAATTTTTCACAATTATTAGAACAATAAAACTGTTGTTTTCCAACCATTGACGGGTCGCCATCAGTGGTTATTCCCGAAAGTTTAGCCAAAGACAAGATCACAGCTGTCGAAAAATCAATGCCTCTAGTCAAACCCTTAACAGGGGCAATGGCTGCGGTCTCCACGGTAATTTTATATCATCATTAACTACCCGCAAAAAGATAGCAAGTCACCAACTGAGCAGTGAACTTAATGTCAGCGCTTCCTCAAGCGCCAAGAAATACAATAAAAAATATCCCGCTTTTGCGATTAAAATTCTCGCAATAGAATTCCCAAGCTCTTCAACAAGACGAGTTATGGTCTGTCTTGACAAGCTATTTTTGCAAACACCTAGAAATGCTTCTACATATGGCGCCACGAGTTGGACGACCCTGGTCTACAACACCAATTGAATCTAATATTTTCTCCCTAAACCTCAGCGTAACAACAAACAGACTTCAATTATAGAACCCACATCCTACTTAGAGTGAAAACAGACGAAATGAACACACTTCAGCTGAAAACCTATCCTTGGCAAGTTCTGGGCCATAGGCTTCTACATATTTAACATTATATTATTTTGAAAATTTGTATTGCAAAAATAACTAATATTCATTTGTTCAAATGACTGCTAAAATGTACTGACATTCAAGAAATGGAAAAAGTATGGAATCAATTCGGAAGAGGTGCTAAATTTTATCCTGGCTCTACAGCTTTGAGACAGATGCACACAGACACAGGTGCAATCATAGTTGTTGCTTTCGTTGCTATTTGAAAGTTTTATTTATTTCTTCTGCGAAAGACTCGCCGAGTGACGAAAAATCGACATAACTACGTTTGCTTCAAATGTTTTAGCATGCAAGAATTATTTGTTTGTTAAGCTTAAGTTAACCGGGTTCCACATATTTGTGGGACACAAAGGCGGGTTCCACATATTTGTTGGACATGAAGTCGTAAAATAAAGCACTGCTGCAACCTTGACTTGACAACACTTTTACTATAATCCTATCCATAACAGTTGTTTGTCTTCATGACCTGAACAGTATAAATGAAAATACAGGGTTAAAGATAGTATATTGATGAAGTGCACTAGATATTGAAGAAGCAAATTCGACCTAGGCAATGACTAAAACCGAATAATTTGTATTCGAATTTGTACAGATTTTTTTGTATTCTGAAATGATATTTTTGAATTATATAAAATCCAATGTATATTTAATTATATGAATTTGGAGAAGTAAAACAGTAGAGTATTTTTAGTTTTCAGATATTAAATGAAGGCTCTTTTGTCTTCGATTGTGATTGCATGTCGAACAACTTTGCTCTACTCTAAAATCATGTGACACTAGTTTTGCCTGCATGTAACAAGAAATGACTAATGGGAATGATTTTGAAAAGTTTGTCACATCTCGGTTACTTGAACAGATCTGGGAGAATACCAATAAGAAATTTACCTTGATAAAAGTATCCTCACATTATACGAATAATACAGATTATACACACAAACTAAAAATAATTTTCATTTAACAGCTGATACTAAAGAGGCTCCTATTTTTACTGAAAATTGCGAACATAAATTTAGGACAGTTTACATACAAATAATATGACATTTAAATAGTGACAAACTCACAAATTTGCTCTTCCAATAGAGCTGATGAAATTGATCATCATCGTGGCACTCAGACAGTTTACTTGATTTGAAAAAGCTGTAGAAATAAATGAAAAATCAGAAAACAATGTTACATTGAAGAAATAGTTATGATAGCATGAACCTAGCATAGCATAGCATTCATGATATGTTATTGGCAATATATAGTTATCAATATACTCATTCCTGCATTCTAGCATTTGGTGAAATTCATGGGCATGGTACAACAATATTCTAGTTACATTTTATATAGCAAGAGTCAGAATCATTAATACCATAAATATCGTACATTTGTGCATACAGCATACGAATAACATGCAATATGATTTTACATTGGTTTATATCAAAATATCCAGCCAACCTTCTGCTATCTATTCGCTTCTTGCCTATTTTTTTGATCCAACTTCGGGAACTTGCAGACTTGTGAATTAGCCGATGACAAGATACATACACCGGGGCTCAGTGCAGAAGTGATACATGGATATCGTAGGTAAATCTCAGTTCTGCTCATACACAAAATATAACCAAAAGGAATCTTTCGGGCACTGGTAGATCTAAATATCTGAAAATATTTATCATTTTTGTTAAAACATTTTGAAGTTTATATTACTGTATTAGGACTAGGAGTATCTGTTCGACGGTACCCCTGCGCAACTGCTTACCAACGAAACTATACTAAAATACTGGGCCCTATGTCTGTTTATGACAAGAACCCATATAGCAATAGACTACTGGTACAACTGTAGTCTGCAATCTACAGATCTAAGCTAAAATAAATCTTCACAAAAACTGCTAATAAATTCAAAAAAACGCAAATACAGAAATATATCAATACGCCAGGTAGGTATGTATTTACTTTACCGGTACTAGATTTATTATAGCCCAATTCTACGTTGTAAATAATTTTGTTCGGGCGTAGTACGTTAGGTACCGTACCGGACAAGCACAGGTACCACCGCAAATGCTACATATCGCAGCCTCGTGGTACAGGTACCGTAAAAGCGCCTAACTTCGGACAGTTCCTAACTTCGGACAAAATTTTTGAACGGCCATATCTTGGCTAAAACGCGCCGTATATTGCTAGTTTTAATTATTATAGGTTGCGCTGTTATATCTACATCTGTTCTCATCTTTTTTAATGTTGCATAATTAATTTTTTGGTAAAAAAACGGAAATTTTGCCGAAAATTGACTGTCCGGCATTCAACGGCGCAGAGCGTCGCTCCTACTGAAGCTATCATCGTCAAAATACCATCATTCGGTAGAGGGCGACAACAATGTATATAATTTATTTGAGTGATCGCAAGATGTCGTACGAGATTTAAATAAAACCTAAAATTCTGAATTATAAATTCCGTAAGAATATTAAGATTTCACGCAGCGTCAAAAATTACGTCAACCTCACGTAGATTATTTTTCGCTCACTTCCGACACGACGTCACACTGCGTCGCGGAAATGAATTTTGACGCCAGACACAATGGAGCCAATATGACAATTTCCGTTAAGATAAAGACGGCGTTCCAATGTAATATTTTTGTATTTTGTTCGGTCATGTATGAATATATGCCAAAATTACATTAATGAAAATACATGTCACACTTAATCGATGAAGTTAAAAATCGAATATATAAAACTATGGAAAGTCCAACGTCCATATGGCACAGTGCACTGACTTAACCATTATTTTATGATTAGTAGTCGAAATGACAGTTATTGAATACGGCCTGGGTGAATTTTATTCACTCGAAATTAAAAATAAATTTAATCTCCAACAAATAAACGGGACCTACATATTTACAAGATTAAGTTGAATTTCAAATTAAACTTTACAATCGGATTTACCGTGTGTTTGATATAAATTATCATTTATAAAGATAACCGCGCAGAATAAAAAAAAGCTATCCGTCGAGAATATTAATACTTCAAAGACTTCGATAGAAGCCCGTTAAAATACTTCATTGTGGATTGAAACGGTTTGCATCAGATATATTTACGTATGCATTTCCTGATTAAAATGACTAACGTGTTATTATACTCATCTGAAGTATCGAAAATAACGAACGAAAGATGTAAACATAGGACGACGGAAGTTTCAAATAATGCATTTTCGTCGTGACGTCAATGTTACGTTACGACGACGATCGAGCGTCTTATCTTCACGCAACGACGTGATTACGCCATCCGCATCGGAAGCCTCTTTCTCTCTGTGCGTCGCGGTTACGCAGTGAAGAAAATGACTGTCCGAAGTTAGGGCAGTGAAGGATAACGGTCAGATGGCAAGAAATATCGATTATTTCAATAGTAAAAATAGTCCAATTGAACCGAAATTTGCAGGGAATGTAAATTACCGCATGAATGTTTTACCGAGCAATTTTGGCACCGTTTGGACAATAAATGGCCAAGTTATTGACGAAAATATAGTAATTTTGTCCGAAGTTAGGCGCTTTTACGGTATACAATTATTTATTCGTCGTGACGCTTGTACAGAGCTCCCTGCTACTCCATTTGCCGCCCCAGAATACAATATAGATTGTACGGTAAGCGATAACATCCAACGCGACAAGCGCCGCAATCCAAATGCACTCGACAAACCGAGTTAAACCACCTCCAGACCAGGTTTAAAAAATCGCCGATTTTGAGTCGAGATTTACGTCACAGAAAGTTAAACCACCTTTTTGATCCGGACTTAAACCGTCGATCCAAAGTTAAACTCTGATTCGAGGTTAAACTACCTTTTTGATCTCCACCCTCTGAGGCGCAGGTCTCACCACTTCATGGCGGCTCCTGCCACGAACGAACTTCGCCATCCTTTGGCCTTGTTTTTATGGCGGTAGCATCGGTACCAGATTTTAGTTTATCGTGTGGAATTATAGCTACTTAAACCTGAAACCTAACACCAAATCCATAAAAAACAGTATCCTTAGAGAAAATGTTCCAACTTACCCAAAGTTGGTTTGTGGCAGCTGAAAATTCAGCCGCCATGGTTCGGAAATCCCGCAATGGATAGGATAGGATAGGATTCACATATTTATCCCGGGGGAGAGGAAAATCGTTAAGACGGCTTAACCATATGGCGAACCACGGCCTCTAGTCTGGTTACCATTCCATGTCGGGTTTGGGATTAGTTTCGGAAGTATGGACTTGATGGTGGAGGAAGCTGTGACCAACCAGCGGTTACGTGAACCTTTCGAACATGCTTATATAGTACATTTTGTTTTACATATTACAGGGACAACATACAGAGAGCATTGCCAGTTAAGGACCGATCAAGGTATGTAATGAGAGGATAATAGTATTACATATGTGAATTGAATATCTATGCTTGTATTTGCCAATATAAATTCAACCAAATAGTATTAGCATCTCCATCAGTGCTGAAAATCCCTTTGAGAATCTTATCTCGGAGCAGTGGTCCTCAAACTTTTGAAGCCGCGCCCCTTTTAAGACATTAAGCCCAACCTCAAAAATATCTAGCTAACAATAAGGGTTCTAGAATGTACGAACCAACAGCATAAACTTGAACTCAAACATGCTCCACGCTAGGAGTAATAAAGATACAAGCATGGCAGCCCTCTGCACTCTCTAAACCAAACATGGGCAATGTAAGGCCCGTGGGCCAAATCTGGCCCGTTGGGTAATTTAATCTGACCCGACTGAAGCTGCCTCAACGAAACCGAAAATGAATTTTGATGTTTTATCTAAAAATAGCCCATGGAATTTGTTAAGATTGTGGTTCAATTTAGTGTTGGCACGAGGTATCTTGTTAATCACTTTTTCTTTGTAACACTGTAAATATTATTTATAAAATGTTACTTTTTACGTCACACTTACATGATCCGACACTATAGGTGGGCAAAATTTTTGACCCTCGCTTCAAAAACCTTGCCCACCCCTGCTCTAAACGATAAGAAAATATATTTATCCGAAATAAGGCGCGCAAGATCAATTCTAACAAATATTTTTAATTAGCCTCATGCCCCCTCAAAACATTGTCTACACCCCCCTTGCGGAATCAAAAATTCCTGTGCCTCGACCGCTAAAACAGTCCCATGGTTCCCCACTTGTTATTATAGCTGACTTTTTCTGAGGATAATGATTTTCTGAAAGTCTAACTCTAGTTCTATGAATACAAGCTTGTATTTTGCAATTAATATTTCCTTGTCAATGTAAGCTTCACTCACACATTCGCGACTGCGGAAACTTGGCTTGAGACTCCTACTCTGAAAATTTGTTGCGATAATACTGCAATATTGTGTTATGGAATAGCTTCTAAAACAATTTAACACAGAAATTTCATATTTTTCAGCTCTGGATGATCTGGTAATGAACTCCGATTAATTGTAGTACATGTATATATATTTGTAAAATAAAGACATTTTGTTATCTTTTTGTTTTTTTTTATTAAATAATTAATGTTAGATTAGTGGTAAATTTCGTGGCATTTGTAGTAAAGATCCATACCCTGTCTGTATTACAACACATCACTTACCTTGGACTGGTCATATGCCACGATTGTGTTACAACGTATCGCCTACGTTGGCGCGGCCATATGTCATGATTGTGTTACAACGTATCACCTAGGTTGGCCCGGTCATGTTGCAAGATTGTTTACAACGTATCGCCTACGTTCGCCCGACCGTTTGCCTCGGTTGCATTACAGCGAAGGGACCGACGTTGGTTTCTAGGAACATGGTTGTTCGCCATTATTGGGCCGGTGGTTCAAACAACGTTCGGCCTTAGTTGTGCCGACGAAGTTGTGCTATCTGGGATGTCGGGTTTGGGATTAGTTAGTTATTTGTTTGTTTTCGGAAGAATGTTTTACGATATTCATTTAATTAGGGTTACCATATTTTTGTGACTGCAGATCGGGACGCCACGAAAGGCAACACCCTTAGCTGTGATTTTATAACTTCCCAATTTCCGATTTTACTACATACGCAATATATATTATATAAACTACACTATTATAAACATATGCAAACATTAGTTGAAAAGCAGATCGGTAGATATGGCATTTTTGACACTTTTTTTTTATGTAAGGTCAGCAAACTATACTGGAAACTCAACATAAATTGTTTAGAAATCCATTCACAAGTTCACAACATATTCATGTGACTAAACAGTTTGAATACAGATTTTTCAAAGGGGGAGGGCTCATTGTTATAATGGATGTATTATGAGTAGCAAGATGACACAAAGGAATGGGTAATCGAACTCCTAATTTTCCCACAATGGAAGAGATAATCTAAGAAACTTCAAAATTTAAAATTAAAACTAGGTGACTTAAAACTAGGGGTGTGTTGTCTGAGTTTACTATGTGTCTATTAATAACGGATTCAAAGTGTTCACTTTAAATTCCCTGGAGCCAAAGTTTCAGAATTTTAAACCACATAATCAAAGTCCGAACTTCAGCCAAGAGCTCAGAAATCAAGTTAACATTCTCAACAAGCAATTACATATAGAACGCATAGTAAATCATTAAATATCAGGATTTGGTTCTACTGAAGTTGTGAGTCAAAAGTTCCATCACCCTAGAGTCTGGACGTTATATTTTCATTAACAAGGAGTCCGTATAGTTTTTTCTTGATTAATTAAAGAGTTTGAAGAAAGGTGTAAGGTGTAAATTTTTCCAGACTCCACACCACAGCTTTAGGTGATTGGTATTATAAGCAATTTACAAGTTTCTGCAAATGCAATAGTCTTATATATTTCATCAAATATCCAATTGATACACAGAGGGTAGGAAATGTATATCAAAGGAACATAACAATCTTTACTGAACGAAGCTCTGAAGAATATTATGATGACAAGTAGAAAAACAATGTAAATCATAAAATCAATGCATATACAAAACTGAACCTAAAAAATAACGAAAGAGCATATAACCTGAAGATGTAGAATATATTTCTGTAATGAGCAATGAACCTCAAGATTAGATGAGGCTTAGGGTGAAAACCGTGTTTCAGTGCAGGAAATTCGTCAGGTTGTTCAAATAATATTCTACAGACTTTTTCCCAAAATATCATTTTTCTCGCATACTTCTTCAATATCCTGTTGGTATTTCCCATTGAATTTTGATGAAAGTTTGTGAAAGAAACAAACCATTAAAGCATTTTTAAAACTACATATAGGACGAAGGTCAGGATCCACATATCGATGATAAATGAAGCACACTCGGTGTTAGCAAAACGATTTAATTTGCCGACGTTTCGAATTCCTATTCAAAAAAATTTCATCAGGGCACGATATGGCAAGCACAATATTGTATATATATATAAAAAAAAAAAAATTTTTTTTTATAACGGCATGATATATAAAAAACGCTCAAATGTGATAATAAACCTGTGGGAATAAGCACAAGTTCAAAAAATATGGCGACTATCTAAACCAGTGATTCCCGAAGTGGGCGATATCGCCTCCCGGTGGGCGAAAAAGCTGAAGGGGGCGATTTCCCGAAACCTGTTTTTGTTCGGCGGATCGTGCACTCGGAAACTGTACTCTGCGTGCGTTCTCGGGTTTGAATTTTGTGGGCAATAATCACACGCGAGGGGATTGCTGGACTCCTCCCCGCCATAAGATAGTTCGCGTAGCGCAGAAGTCGGCAACCCGTGGCCTGCAAAATAAAATAATCTGTCCCACGAGGCTTCACTGGATTATAGCGACAAAACGGCGGTCATGACAATGAATAATCTACGTTAGAGGAGTAGATTATATTTTTTACGTGACAGAATTTATCATGAGACACGTTTAGACTAAATTATATCATAACCTAACAATTTGGTGAAGAGCTAGGCTACGGTACTCGTTTATCAAGCCTACAATTTGATTATGATTAGACAAATGGCAACATGCAAAAATTTTGATGCTGAGTACAGGGTTCAATAGGGCAGAAAATATTCAAATAGGGCTCCTTGGGATGGAAAGCAGTGATGAAATAAAATTCATATTATTCGAGAAATGCATCCCTGCTTGATTTTTATAAAAAATGTATCTTAAGGAAATGTATCTGGGGGGGCAATGGTACAAAAAAGTTTGGAAACCACTGAATTCTGAACAACCTATACACAGGTGGAAACAAGGTAGTTTCTTTATCGTTCATAGAGTTTTTTTCTTTGATAATGTGATAAGATTCAAGAAATAGTCTTTTCCTGTTGTAGGTTTCATCCTCCAGTATTTTGTTATTCTCCCAGTCAATGCTGTGATCTGCAGAAAGGGCTTGTTTTGAGAAAGCAGACTTTTTCCATTTCTTCCGTTTTACATCTCGCTGGTGTTCTTTTCTACAGGTTTCAAGACTTTTTTGTCTCTCAATGTAGATAGCGCGGCGGTGTGGCTCAACGGGTTAAGCGTTAGGAATACGCTCGCCACTGCACCTCTAATTACTCTGCGTGGGTTCGCAGGTTCGAATCCCATGCAGGGATGGTTATGTGCGAGAGGATTGCTGGACTCCTCGCCGTCGTTGGGTGGTTCACGTAACCGCTGGTCGGTTACGGCTTCCTCCACCACCAAGTCCATGCTTCCGAAAACAAACAATATAACTAATCCCATACCTGACTTGGAATGGTAACGAGACGAGAGGCAGGGTTCGCCATATGGATAAGCCGTCTTATCGGCTTTCCTATCCTAGAGGGACAATCGGTCTTTGACTTGGGAAAGAAATTGGCCTATTGTATTTTGAAGTTCGGAGCTAACTTTAATTTTCACGTCAACACGAAATGATACCGGTAATAATTAAAAAAAAATAGTGATTTCGAAGGAATGAGCATTTAATATAAAAAAAAAACACTGGATAGGCTCATCATAAACAATTAATGCGAGTTAATGAGAGAGATATGATAACAACTCATACCATACCATAAAAAGTAATATGGGGTAATCCCCTGTAATCTGACATAACACAAAACCGAATAAAATATTGAAAAATGATAAATTTTCAAAAATTAAAGATTAGAAGGTTGACCATAACAAATGCAATATAAAAAAAAAACAATAAAATATCAACGCTACCAATATGAAATTAATTTTCACTTCACTTTCAAATAAAATAGGTAATAATTAACTATATCAATCGGAATATCAATATTGATATTGGCTATCTGTAGAGAGATTATTCAAGCTATATCTTCAAACATTCTGTAAATTCGTTCTTAAGCTAAATGTATTGAAGAAAAATATTTAAATAAAACTTTTTGTCAAAGGAATTATTCTATCTAAATATTACCTCGCAAATGATTAATTTACTGGTTTCCATGATTCTGCAAACAAATTCATTTTCAGAGTAAATCAGAAAATTGATAGGTATAATCAATGAGATTATGAGAGCCATATTTGTTGAAGTGTACGAGTAATTGATGTTATATAGATATTGCAACAGTTTCCAATGGATTTATATTTTTTCCTTGTAATGTTTCAATGATTTTCCATTCTTTTGTTTCAGGATCATATTCCTCTATATTTGCAGGATTTCCATTTCCACCAATGACAAAAACTTTCCCATCAATCACACAACTACTGAACTGTGCTCTTGCATTTTTCATTGGTTTCAACATCATCCAGGTTTTAGTTACAAATGAACGAAATTCAACACTATCAATAGTGTTACTATTAACATTATAACCTCCCATAACATATATTCCTTCCTCTGTTGCAGTTGCAGAAGCACCATATCTTGCTTCATTCAATGATCTATTATCCATTGACCAAGTTGATGTGACAGGATCATAAATCTCAACTTGGTTTGTTGCTCGAACTTGCTGATTCATTCCTGCAATACAAAACACCTTTCCATCAGCAGCCACCAAATATTCACAAGCTAGGATCAATGATTTATTTGTTAACCTGGTCCATCTATTATTTGATGGATCATATCTTTCCATAATGTTTGAGAAATTTCCATACTCAATACCATAAACAAAACCATCAAGTGCAACTACACATGCAGTCCGAAGATTTGTATTTGTCATTTGTTCCCACTTTGCATTAAATTTAGCATATTCAAGTCTATAAAACGATCCCTTTTTACAAATCACATAAATGTAAGATTCCATCACTACAGCAGAAAATAAATTTTCCATAATTGCTTGATCTATGGTTTGCATTGGTGTCCATGTTTTATCATCAACATCATGTGAATGCATTCTATGAGAAGTTTTGTCAAAAACAACAAGCTGTTCATTCTCTGTTAAATTGAAATCTTTTGATTTGACATTCCCAGTACTGTCTAAAATTGACAAAGTCAATGACTGGAGAGATTTTCCAGATTCAAGTATTAATGGTTCATTTTCAACAAGAAATCTTCTATATGACAAAGTCATTTTCGTCAATTGAAATTTCATCACCAAACTAAGAAAACATTCTTTTCTTTCATCAATATCATGTTTGGTCCGTGCTAACAACATCTTACATTTCCCTTCTTCCTTTGCTTTTGTTTCCTTCGATTCCATCAGAAATGAAATAAATTTTTCCTCAAGATCCATGAACTCATCAGACTGGGCAATTTCTTTTGATTGCATTTTTCCTCAAGTTGTTTACAGTTGTACCTATTCGCAATTTTTTTAGTTTGAAAAAATGATCTAGGATCAAGATCATCTTCCAGAAAAATGGCGATACTATCACAAAGTCTTTGCAGCTGCATCATGTGAGCGACACCCATGAGTGTTTCACGTTTTTCTTTGGCAACATAAGCATCCCCAGTGTAAATGAAATCAACGCATTTTCCAACACAAACTTCATCAAATTCCTTTATTTCAACGACACCAGATTTTGTTTCAACATTTTCATGAGATAACATTGCGTTAAAATAATCGGAACTCGCCGACACAATATTCTTATGAACAGGAAGTTCCTCAGATCCAGCTTTGATCATGAAATCACAATGACGTCCAGTGTTACGATATTCATTTAATTGTTGTAAAATTTCAACAGCATGTTCTTTAGAATCTGTATTGATTTTTTCTTCCATTTCTGAGATGACTTTATTTGATTTTATAAAGAACTGCTTATGATTATACCACTATTAATAATATTACCTTGTACAATAGAGAAATTATAATTGAAGGTGTTAGACTTTACAGTTCATCCCAAATAAACCTTGGTTCATAAAACAATGATTACAATAAAAAAAAAATGAAATTATAACGAAAGGCAATGCCGGATCAAATAAGTACACAATCGCACTTCTGAAGCTATGTTAAGAATGAAGTCAAATATTGTCTGCCCAATATGTATCAAATAAGGGTATTATGTTAATCATGTTAATAAGATGTAACAGAAAGGGAACATTTACAAATAACCATAAAAGATTTTAATTTATGCCAATATTTTAATACTCTATTTTGCTAATGTGAAAGTAGTGTCACATTTCAGTTGTTCATAACTATCCCACTGGAAGTGCTACTGCATGGAAATTATGAATAAAATTATATAAAACATAAATAGTTATGTATCAAAATATTACACAGGTATAAACCCCAGGCCATCTCAATCAAATTAACCATGAACTTCTATAATCTATATGCTTAGCTCAACAAATTATCTACTTAACTGATATAGGATACCTTGTAAAGACAATTTCAACAAATCACAGCATGGTTAAAAACCTCCCAAAAAGTATTGTATAGTGAAGTACCGGTAAGTATGAATTGGAAGATAAAGAATATAAGAGCTAATCCAAGTGACTCTACAGGATAATTCCAGAAAATTTTCACGCTGAGAGATCCAATATTCTTACATCTCCAGCAATATGTTTTGCATCACTGTTCAATCAGTTGTTTTATATGGTTTGAACGATTGTCGAGCTGGTACAGCAATATTTTCTGAGCAGTGACTGGAGGACCCGTTTATGTGTCACTCAAGTAACTCAATGTAACACTGTAGATCCATGACGATAATGTGCACATTGTATGTGACACTATGGGACATTTTTCCACTTTATAGTCTTCCGCTTCGGAACAGCGGCCTCTATCATCTATCAAAATTCTAACAATAAATCGTTAAATAGGCAAAGACATGTCCTACAGCACTGCAAACACCTAATCTTTATTAACTTTCAAGTCCAGTGCATATATTTGAAAAGAAATAACTGTACCAGACAATCAAACACTTTGTGTTACGAGTCATCACAAAAAATGTCAATCATATCAAAATTTCTACATTTCAGGCCCTCTTGTGTAAACCATCAAAAACCTGGGTGGAATTCCAACTTTTTCCATGAAATGAATGCAGTCCAATAAAATTCAAGTGTCTTTTGATATAAAAAATACAAAACAATTACGGTACTTTCATTGCACTTTATAAAATTGATGAAATTCAACATTTGTTTGGAATGGCCCCTTGGTAAGGTCACTAGCCTGAATATTATAATTCATAACAACAAATCTATTGAACAGTCATTTCATGAATATAAAGCATAGATAACAATTATCCCATTTAAAAATGCATATTAGGGAATTGATTATATTGAGAAAGCAGTGATTATAAAATTAAAAAAATACAGTAATTTTCACTAGAGGAAATGATTATTAAATACAATAAAGCCGTTTCTTATCAAATGCTGAAAATCTTGTTGTAAGAATTGTTGTATTGAACTAACATCAACTAGAATTTTTCAAAAACAATTAGGGCAGTGTGAATGAAAGGATTTCAAATTATGAAACCATAATTTATCAATAAAAATTGAAACACCATCATTAGGGCATGTCACAAAATTGAATGATAATAAAAAATGGAAAATGTCAAAAAATAATAAATTAAAAGCTTGATCATTACCAATTCGATATTATAATAATAAAATAGGGAAAATGATAAACTAGTTATAAGATTCGAATAACAACTTCTTTATAATATTGGGTAATATTTAAGCAGTCAAGGCAATCAAATTGTCAATCACATTCTAGATAGATGGATGTATGAAAAAATTTAATAAACTTCATTAAGCTACCGGTAATTACGGTGAAATACAACACTGGAACACAAGATGAAATGAAAAAATAGTTGATAGCGTTTAATTATTTGGTTGGAATTATGATGCACAAAAAGTTACCATGGGTTATCATTTTATGATAAAAATTAATTTGGGAAAAAACTAGATATGTTTACAGGGATTTTCAGTATAGCATATGAGAGACATATTTGCTCAGAAATAAGATCAATCAATGTTATATAGATATTACAACAGTTGCTCTTGGAAAAATATTTTTTCCTTGTATTGTTTCAATGATTTCCCATTCTTTTGTTTCAGGATCATATTCCTCTATATTTGCGGGATTTCCATTTCCACCAATGACATAAATTTTCCCATCAATCACACAACTGCTGAACTCTGCTCTCGCATTTTTCATTGGTTTCAACATCATCCAGGTTTTGGTTACAGATGAACGAAATTCAACAGTATTTATAGTATTCTTATTAACACTTTTACCTCCCATAATATATATTCCTTCCCCTGTTGCAGTTGCAGAAGCTTGACTTCTTGCTTCATCCAATGATCTATTATCCATTGACCATGTTGATGTGACAGGATCATAAATCTCAACTTGGTTTGTTGCTTGAAATTGCTGATTAGAATATCCTGCAATACAAAACACCTTTCCATCAGCAGCCACCAAAGATTCCCAAGCTAGAGCCAATGACTTGTTTGTTAGTCTGGTCCAACTATTATTTGATGGATCATATTTTTCCATAATGCTTGAGTAATTTCCATATTCAATACCATAAACGAATTCATCAAGTGCAACTGCACATGCATACTTAAGATTTATATTTGTCATTTGTTCCCACTTTGCATTTGATTCAGCATATTCAAGTCTATAAAACGCTCCCTTTTTACAAATCACATAAATGTAAGATTCCATCACTACAGCAGAATATAATGTATTCTGTATAATTGCTTGATCTATGGTTTGCATTGGTGTCCATGTTTTATCATCAACAACATAAGAATGAATTCTTTGAGAAGTTTGATCAAAAACAACAAGCTGTTTGTTCTCTGTTAAATTGACATCTTTTGAACTGGTATCCCCATGACTGTCTAAAATTGACAAAGTCAATGACTGAAGAGATTTTGCAGATTCAAACATCAATGGCTCATTTACAACAAGAAACCTCCTATATGACAAAGTCATTTTTGTCAACTGAAATTTCATCACCAAACTAAGAAAACATTCTTTTCTTTCATCAATATCATGTTTGGTCCATGCTAACAACATCTTACATTTCACTTCTTCTTTTGCTTTTGTTTCCTTTGATTCCATCAGAAATGAAATAAATTTTTCATCAAGATCCATAAACTCATCAGACTGGGCAATTTCTATAAAACGTTGCAATGCAAATTGATTGCATTTTTCCTCAAGTTGTTTACAGTTGTACCTATTTGCAATTTTTTTAGTTTGAAAAAACGACCTAGGATCAAGATCATCTTCCAGAAAAATTGCGATACTATCACAAAGTCTTTGCAGCTGCATCATGTGAGCGACACCCATGAGTGTTTCACGTTTTTCTTTGGCAACATAAGCATCCCCAGTGTAAATGAAATCAACACATTTTTTAACACAAACTTCATCAAATTCTATCATTTCAACGACACCAGATTTTGTTTCAACATTTTCATGAGATAACATTGCTTTAAAATAATCGGAACTTGCCGACACAACATTCTTATGAACAGGAAGTTCCTCAGATCCAGCTTTGATCAGGAAATCACAATGACGTCCAGTTTTACGATATTCGTTTAATTGTTGTAAAATTTCAACAGCATGTTCTTTAGAATCTGTATTAATTTTTTCTTCCATTTCTGAGATGACTTTGTTTGTTTTTATAAAGCACTGCTTATGATTATACCACTGTCCACTATTAATAATAATACCTGAAACAATAGAGAAATATAATTAAAAGGTCCATCACAAATAAACCCCAGGAGAGACAATGAAGAACTCAATAAGTTAACTGCTTCAAAAAACAAAGATCACAATAAAAAAATAACACTCTAACTAACAAGAAGGGATGCCTGAATGAAATGAGCTCAACAAAATCTAAACAATTGATTAAATGAAGCTAGTAAGTACTAGAAATGTTCCGATACCACTTTTGTAACCGATACCAATACCCACGAATAATGCAAGTACAGATACTATTTAATTATTATTTTAGGTGTGCGGGGTAGACTGGTTAAAACAAGCGGCTGATAGAATTATTCATAGTGCACATTATTTCAGCTTGAAAAAGGGATATTCCAGATAATAAATAAACTGATATTTGTAATCGAGGTGCATTGTGCATTGACATTCGTAAACTATGTGTTCAATTAGAAAACTCATAGGGTTTGGCTACAATAGAATGTAGAGTAAATATGTTTCTTCATACTATTAAACTGATTAATTAAGTTGCTTGCGCATACTTTTGTGCAAATATATTATGTCATATATTGTATTTCAGCCATTAGAAATTATTCAATTGATATATTTCTTCAAATTATCATGTCATATTAAAAGATCAATATAAAATATAATACATACCTAATAATATTATAAAATTTAGCAGCGAAAATAGCCAAATTAGTTTAGCCAGGTTGGCTGATAAATAGTTAATTAAAAGAAGGTCAAAAACCTGTTCCCATTTCTACTCACAAAAGTGGGGGCGGGCATGACTCAGAGTTAAGGAGGCAATTACCGCAAACACGATCTCTCCGCGCAAGAAATAATTTCAACATCATTATTCTAACTTAATTTTTAAACCATTCTGGATTAGATTATAAAGCTAAATATATCGGAAATAAATTAAATATAGATCATTTAATCCAGTGGTCGGCAACCACCGGGCCGCGGCCCATCACCGGTCCGCGGAAAGGTTACTACCGGTCCGCAGAAAGGTGACCTAAAAACAGACAAGACCCTTATAACATATATACAATATAATATCTACAAACCTTACGATTGAAAGCTGGTGTTCCGTGTTGTTGTCTTCAAATTCTTTTTTATATTTTGGAATATTTTATGACACAGTTTTCAAGAAGATTTTGTTTGTTGTGATAAATGTTTGCAGGAATTTCCGAAAGTTGAAGCAATGACTACACAGCTAAATGTAAACGGCAACGTATTAATTTGAATTTAATCATCGCTCAGACCCCCATTTTCAATCATGTTCAGGAACACTGACTCGTTTTCGTAATGTAAATTATAAAAGTTGCTAAAAACTGGGGAAAATTTGAAACAGTTTGCAAACCCGACTCGTAGAATACCCTTAAATAAGCAATAAATTCATTTAATGGTAGAAGTACAAGTAGGATTTGTGACGCCAGAAAGATGACCGTTGAAGGAGAACTACGTGTTTGTTTGCCTTTCCTAAATTCAGACCAAAATAAACGATGCGTGCTCATCTAAACAAGTTAATATATCATATTAAAATTGCATTGCTATTAACGGCTACGAACAGCCAGTTCAGTGTACTTTTGTTCTCCGAGGTAATGAATTCGTTACGTCTTCTTACAACTTGAGTCATTGGTCTTGTTGTAATTTTATTCCTACGCGAAACCTGACAGTGATTATTGCTTATTCGGATAGTTTTCATGAAATTGGAAATTTTCGTTTGTTGTTCCGTGAAAAATTCATGATATAAAAAGTGCTTCGCGGTTTGAAAATCACTGAAAATAGCGATATTTACCATGCTTCATACAATCTACGGATTGGAAACAATAGCGCAAATGCCGATCTCGCAATAAATATCATCACCTTCGTTTTTGTGTATATTGTCAACATAAATTTTCTAACGCGTTTGAATTTATTACATAGGCTTAGTTCGTTTATATAAAGGTGGACCGTCAAAATTTTGGCCATGCTTCACCGGTCCGTCACTTACAAAAGGTTGCCGACCACTGATTTAATCGATACTGCAAAAGGGGCCGATATAACCAATGCATCTCTAGTAGGTAGTAGGTACGGTACCTATTTTTTGGGAAGTAGAGATTGGTTGGCGCAGGTCTTGGTAAAAAGCATTCAACAGAAGTTTCTTGGGAACTTTGTCGTTAAGTTGTGGTCGATTAAACGCTTTTGAAGTAAACTCCAAGAAAATGGAGGTGCTGATGGCGATATTGTGGAGGTGAAGCAAAGTCACACCTGGAAAAAGACTAGCTTTCAATTTAAATTTTATCAACGCAAGCAATTTAGTTATCACAGACACAGCATAAAGGGATTGTAAACAGCAGAATTGCAGACTTTTTGCACTATTGCTGCATTAGTTATAAATTTAATTACTGTTGATGCAAGCCAAAATATGAGCATTCAAGCAAGATCACATTTTCATGTTGCTCGATGATATCTATCTTTTTTAACAGGAGCAGAAACTACTCGTTTTTGAATATTCTTACAATTTGATTCCAGAATCTACTGGTGTTCTGGGGCCTAAAAACTTTCACCCAACTATGAGTCACAAAACAATTTTGAGTCTTAACTCAATGAAATTTAAGAAATACAGATGATTCTGGCCGATACCAAATTAAGTTCAAACACCCAACTTCAAAGTCTGATATAAAGTTCACGTTTTGCCAAACAATGGCATTTTTTGTCCATGTACAGCTTCATCAGAAATACGCATCAAATCATCTTCAACAAACTTTTGGGAAATCGTCAAGTAGGGAACCAAGCATGTTGCAATGACAAATTGTAACTCTGCAATAATCAGAGACTATTTAATTTCTTTCTCAGCTGATCTGATTATGATATCAATATTACTGTAAAAATAACAATACTTCAAAAAATTAGCTGCAAGCAAAAAAGTGAAAACTATTTTCCTACAAATATCTTTTATATTTAACATAATAACAACAACAATTGGGCTAATATATTTTATTGAGTTTAAAGAAATATTCAAAATAAATATATTACGACAATGAAAATATTTATCAAAATCCTATTCCCTTTATAATAGGGAACTTATTTTCAATTACCAAATTAAAAAAATTTTTTTAATGAAAAATCAAAACGGTCAACAAATATTCAAGATTTGTCAGTTGCAGAAAAATTTATAAAAATGTCTCAAAATTACATGAAAAACGCCCTTGGACATCTCTTATAACATATTATACGGTACTTGTTATAGGGCTAATGTGAGTTTGAACAAAAGTTTTTCAAATATTATATTTCAAAATTGGTATGAAGCAAACAAATGTTATAGACTGGAACAAATTCTACAGTCATATTTTAAACACTCTATATTAAGTACAAAACTATACCTATTCAAGTTCAAAATCCATATGAACCCAAAAACACCATTTAAATATTTCAAAAATATAATTATCAGGAGTTAAATTATTGTTTGTCAACTTAACATATATCTTATCTCGTTATATAAATGATGATATGAAATAAGCCCATCCCAAAAAATGAATTGTCACCAGTGATCAGCAGTAAAGTTATTACAAAGACAAGATTGAATAAATAATAATCTGTTAAAAAAGTTTTTTCATCTTTGAAATTTTCACTTCGCAAAATTGGACATTGGATGGACAGAAACCAATTTAATAAAACAGGAGCAATGTAATAAAAGGCTTTATTGCCACTATCCTGAATATTACAATGCGTAATGACAAATCTATTGAACAGTTATTTCATGAATAAAAAGCATAGACAACAATTAACCAATTCCGAAACTTACATATTAGGGAATTAATTATATCAAGAAAGCGGTGGAAACAAAATCAATCATTCAGAAAAATACGGTGATTTTTACTAAAGGAAATGATTATTTAATATTAACCCTTTCTGATCAATAGTCGAAAAACTTGAAATTTTATGCAATGAAAAAATTGAATTGTTGTGTTCCACTCAAATCAAAAACAATTTAGGCCAGGGGTCTCAAAATTATGGCATGTCACAAAATTGAATAAAATACCGAATAAATTAAAATCTTGATCATTATCAATGCACTAATATAATAAAATAAGTAGAATGAAAAACCCTCGATAAGATTTGAATACCTATTTCTAAATAAAATTAGATAATATTAAGGTGGTTAGGCGATCAAATTTTCAATCAGATACTAGTTGGATGTATATATGAACAAATTTAATAAGCTCCACATTAAAACATACATTCATCATAAAGCTGTCTCATCGACTTTCCTGACCCATGGATGAATATGTAAATCCTAACTTTATTCTAATTTGACTAATTTGCAATATTTGACCAGAATGAATAGAAATAAACATCAACCTCATACAGATATTGCAACAGTCGATCTTGAATAAATATTTTTTCCTTGTATTGTTTCAATGATTTTCCATTCTTTTGTTTCTGGATCATATTCCTCTATATTTGCGGGATTTCCATTTCCACCAATGACATAAACTTTCCCATGAATCACACAACTACTGAACCATTGCCTTGTCGTTTTCATTGGTTTCAATATCATCCAAGTTTTAGTTACAGATGAACGATATTCAACAGTATTACTAGTATTCCTACTATCATTATAACCTCCCATAACATATATTCCTTCCTCTGTAGCAGTTGCTGTAGCGTGCCATCTTGCTTCATTCAATGATCTATTATCCATTGACCAAGTTGATGTGACAGGATCATAAATCTCAACTTGGTTTGTTGCTCGACCCTGTTGATTCCTTCCTACAATACAAAACACTTTTCCATCAGCGACCACCAAAGATTCATGAGCCAGAATCAATGATTTGTTTGTTAGTCTGGTCCATCTATTATTTGATGGATCATATCTTTCCATAATGTTTGAGAAATTTCCATCCTCGATACCATAAACAAAACCATCAAGTGCAACTACACATGCATTCTGAAGATTTGTATTTGTCATTTGTTCCCACTTTGCATTTGATTCAGCATATTCAAGTCTGTAAAACGATCCATTTGTACAAATCACGTAAATGTAAGATTCCATCACTACAGCAGAATATAATGTATTCTGTATAATTGCTTGATCTATGGTTTGCATTGGTGTCCATGTTTTATCATCAACATCATGACAATGCATTCTTTTGGAAGTCTGATCAAAAACAACCAGCTGTTGATTCTGAATTAAATTGAAATCTTTTGAACCTGCATTCCCATTGCTGTCCAAGATTGATAAAGTCATTGAACGAATTGACTGCATAGATTCATATAACAGTGGCTCATTTTCAACAAGAAATCTTCTATATGACAAAGTCATTTTTGTCAACTGGAATTTCATCACCAAACTAAGAAAACATTTCTTTCTTTCATCAATATCATGTTTGGTCCATGCTAACAACACCTTACATTTCCCTTCTTCCCTTGCTTTTGTTTCCTTCGATTCCATCAAAAATGAAATAAATTTTGTATCAAGATCCATAAACTCATCAAACTGGGCAATTTCTATAAAACGTTGCAATGCAAATTGATTGCATTTTTCCTCAAGTTGTTTACAGTTGTACCTATTTGCAATTTTTCTAGTTTGGAAAAACGATCTAGGATCAAGATCATCTTCCAGAAAAATTGCGATACTATCACAAAGTCTTTGCAGCTGCATCATGTGAGCGACACCCATTAGTGTTTCACGTTTTTCTTTGGCAACATAAGCATCCCCAGTGTAAATGAAATCAACACATTTTTTAACACAAACTTCATCAAATCCCTTTATTTCAACGACACCAGATTTTGTTTCAACATTTTCATGAGATAACATTGCTTTAAAATAATCGGAACTCGCCGACACAATATTCTTATGAACAGGAAGTTCCTCAGATCCAGCTTTGATCATGAAATCACAATGACGTCCAGTTTTACGATATTCATTTAATTGTTGTAAAATTTCAACAGCATGTTCTTTAGAATCTGTATTGATTTTTTCTTCCATTTCTGAGATGACTTTCTTTGATTTTATAAAGAACTGCTTATGATTATACCACTATTAATAATAATACCTTGTACAATAGAAAAATTATAAATAAAAGAGTTAGACTTTACAGTTCATCACAAATAAACCTTGGTTCATAAAACAATGATTACAATAAAAAAAAATGAAATTATAACGAAAGACAATGCTGGATCAAATAAGTACACAATCGCACTTCTGATAAGAATGAAGTCAAATATTGTCTGCTTGATATGTATCAAATAAGGGTATTATGTTAATCAGGTTAATAAGATAGAAGTTAACAGTAAGGGAACATTTATAAATGACCATAAAAGTTTTTAATTTATGCCAATATTTTAATACTCTATTTTGCTAATGTGAAAGTAGTGTCACATTTCAGTTGTTCATAACTATCCCACTGGAAGTGCTACTGCATGAAAATTATGAATAAAATAATATAAAACATAAATAGTTAGGTATCAAAATATTACACAGGTATAAACCCCAGGTCATCTCAATCAAATTAACCATGAACTTCTATAATCTATAATGCCTAGCTCAACAAATTATCTATTCAACTGATATAGGATACCTTGCAAAGACAATTTCAACAAATCACAGCATGGTGAAAAACCTCCAAAAAGTACTGTATAGTGAAGTACCGGTATGTATGAATTTGAAGATAAAGAATATACTGGTAAGAGTAAATCCAAGTGACTCTACAGGATGATTCCAGAAAATTTTCACGCTGAGAGATCCAATATTTTTACATCTCCAGCAATATGTTTTGCATCACTGTTCAATCAGTTGTTTTATTTGGTTTGAACGAAACTGCACAAAAGTAAATTGTCGAGCTGGAACAGCAATATTTTCTGAGCAGTGACTGAAGGACCCGTCAATGTCTCACTCAAGTAACTCAATGTAACACTGTAGATCCATGACGATAATGTGCACATTGTATGTGACACTATGGGACATTTTTCCACTTTATAGTCTTCCGCTTCGGAACAGCGGCCTCTATCATCTATCAAAATTCTAACAATAAATCATTAAATAGGCAAAGACATGTCCTACAGCACTGCAAACACCTAATCTTTATTAACTTTCAAGTCCAGTGCATATATTTGAAATGAAATAACTGTACCAGACAAGCAAACACTTTGTGTTACGAGTCATCACAAAAAATGTCAATCATATCAAAATTTCTACATTTCAGGCCCTTTTGTGTAAACCATCAAAAACCTGGGTGAAATTTCAACTTTTTCCATGAAATGAATGCAGTCCAATAAAATTCAAGTGTCTTTTGATATAAAAAAATACAAAACAATTACGGTACTTTCATTGCGCTTTATAAAATTGATGAAATTCAACATTTGTTTGGAATGGCCCCTTGGTAAGGTCACTAGCCTGAATATTATAATTCATAACAACAACTCTATTGAACAGTCATTTCATGAATAAAAAGCATAGATAACAATTATCCCATTTAAAAATGCATATTAGGGAATTGATTATATTGAGAAAGCAGTGATTATAAAATTAAAAAAATACAGTAATTTTCACTAGAGGAAATGATTATTAAATACAATAAAGCCGTTTCTTATCAAATGCTGAAAATCTTGTTGTAAGAATTTTTGTATTGAACTAACATCAACTAGAATTTTTCAAAAACAATTAGGGCAGTGTGAATGAAAGGATTTCAAGTTATGAAACCATATTCATCAATAGAAATTGAAACACCATCATTAGGGCATGTCACAAAATTGAATGATAATAAAAAATGGAAAATGTCAAAAAATAATAAATTAAAAGCTTGATCATTTCCAATTCGATATTACTGAATTTTGATATTCCCAAATTGTTGATTTTTCGCATACTATTGTGATTCATTTGCTAACATAGTATTTCAATTATATTCTATGCAACCCCATTGCCAGAAATCAACAGCCCATTGACATTCCAAAAATAAACGGTTTTACTACTTACTGAATACAGCGCGAAAAATGGGGAAATAGCGCGTAACAGAGGAAAACAGCCGCAAAACAGAGGGAAACAGCGCAAAGCAGAAAAAAATTTTCAATGAGTTGGGGCACATATTTTTTTTTTCTTTTTTGAGTTGGGGTACCACGGCAGCAAATTAAAAACACAAACCAAGGCATGTAGGTTCTAATGGCAGGTCTGCCCCTGCTAGTGACACATTTTGGGTAATGCAATTTAGGATAGGATTTACATATTTATCCCGGGGGAGAGGAAAACCGATAAGACGGCTTAATCATATGGCGCCACACCGCCGACTTTAGGGTTGATGAAAAAAAAAGTAGATGAAATTTCGCATGATGATCTAGAATCCGGCACATATCTTTGTAAATATACCGGAAATAGCGCCATAAAACCATGGCGAGAGGCGCCGTGGTTCTTTCGTGGCAGGAGCCTTCATGAGGTGGTATTAACTGCGTCTCCTGTTATGCGCTGTTTCCCTCTGTTTTGCGCTCTTTCGCGCTGTATTCAGTAAGTAGTAAGACCCCAAAAATAAATGACATAAAGTCTCTTAAATATTGCATTCACACATATACCTAGTTCATGGATGAATAAAAATAAACTTATACCGGTACTGGTATATCCAGAATGCAGAAACAAAATGCACCTTGTAACGCCCGGAATTGGAGACTCAAACTGCGCTACGTTTATACCCAACCACTGTCAAGTACCACGTCCCGGTTCTCCTACAATTTGCAATGCAAACTCGTAACATTAAGTCCCCACTCACAGTCTTGAACTTTTGAACCCAACACCTCAGAAGATCACACGAATTGAAAGAACTTTGTTGTAATATTCCGCTTGAAATCACGACAGAATACGGCAATAACATTCACAATGCACATAGAGTTTGTGGCTCAACTAAAGTTTGAATTTCAATAATACACGCACAGAGTTTGTATGAGTTTGTGATTAACACACTGAGCACTGGGTTTGTGTCAGAGTCTGAGTTTGATTTCAAATATTGATAGATTCCGGGATTAAATAACTAAATAAAATACAGAATAATTAGTAAACATTAATACACAATAAATCCCCTGACTATCCTATATCCTAACATAATGATTCCCTAGCTACATTATAAACATAGCAAAATCTACTAACTACAAAACACACTCAACTAAATCCTAAAACACCGGCAAAGCATATGACTGCAGATTGCACCATCACAGCTCGTCTCCGCTCACGCAGAACCGAGAGCAATACAAGAAACTAACTATAGAACAAGAGTCGTCGTCGGTCGATTGCCTCAGCCAATAGCGTGCAAGACAAACATATTGCGACATAGCTACTATTCCCACTCTCTCGAATACGATAAAGAAATAAACAAGAACTACCAAAATGCCGACCTGCGTCCATTACACCGGCCCTAAGAACCGTCTACATCCCACGGTTATTACCGACCACCAAAAGGACGCATGTCTCATTTTCACGAAATGAAAACATGAAAAACAATATATACAAAAATTACACAACTCCCTCTAACAAACACAATTTACGAATGTCTCGCATGTAACAAGAATCCCGCAGTCCTCACACGTACACTGCGGACATGCCCATCTGAATCAGGAAATACTTCCTCGATTAACCTTTCGGCCAGAATCCTCTCTTAGTCTTTTCATCCACAATGAGAACAATATCTCCAATGGCAAAGTTTCTCACAGGCTTGTGCCACTTTTGCCTCAACTGCAATGTTGGCAAATATTCTTTCAACCACCTCTTCCAGAAACAATCTGTCATTAATTGTACCTGGCGCCACGACTTCTTATATCCATCTGCTTTCATGAATTGATCAGGAGGTAGATTCGGATTAGGCCTACCAAGTAACAACATATTAGGACTCAAAGTTGCGAGATCATCCGGGCTATCTCGCAATCGGACAAATTGGTCTCCCATTTAAAATGCTTTCACACTGTGTTTGTAAATGTATGCAGAGCATCATCATCTAATAATCTCTCCCAGCAATTGCTCTCATCAATTTTCGAAAAGATCTTATCATCTTTTCCCATGCTCCATTTGTATGTGAAGCCAAAGGTACAGAAAACACCATTCAATGTTTTGCTGTTGCATAACTTTAGAAATTTGATTTTGATTCCAATTTTGAATCCCTTCACGAAGTTCTCTCTCAGCACCAATGAAGTTTGTTCCATTATCACTGTACATTTTCCTTGGTCGTCCCCGTCTGTTTATAAATCTCTGAAACACATTTATGAACGATGAAGTATCCAGTGGACTTAGGCAATCTCGATATGAACCGCCTCGTGTGGCCATACAACTGAACATACATTCCATATCTTTTCTCCTCACTCCTGCCTCTCTTCACTAATATTGGTCCAAAATAATCACAGGCAGTTTCCATAAAAGCATGATCACTAGGTGTCACTCGAACCTTTGGTAACGGTGCCATCACGTTGCTCCCCCCTTAGAGTTCCATCGACAGCAAGTAAAACATTTGCTCAATCTTCGACGCACAGTTGCATGTCCTTAATAATCCCAAAATTCTCTCACGAATTGCAGATAAAACATGCAAAGTTACCACTTGTGACCTTCTCTTTCATGATACATGTCATCACCCAAATTAGTAACATAACTATCACTCGGCAAAATTACTGGATATCTACTTTCCAATGGCAAATGTGAACGATCAAGACGACCACCAACTCTCAAGATCCCATCCACAACAATAGGATTCAGTTTCTGTATTGATCTCATCTGCTCATTTCTTGATAATGACTTCTTTGGCGTCCTGACAATCTTTTCTTCCAAAGATGAATGATTATGCAAAGCATCGATTTGTTTTCCAAACTGCTCTCTTTGCACAAATCTTACTATGCAATCAATTGCACAGTGTAATTCACAAATCTCAAAATGTCCTGTTTTCAGCTGACCGACATCTCCATCACCTCGAGATTTAGCCACCTTCCATCTGAGATAAGATCGATATCTCAAAAGCCAAGCTGTCGATCTCTGAAGTTTCTCCAAAGTAGAGTATCTCGAAAGCAAATGCTTGATTGGATTTTCCTTCAAGTTATCTTTGACACAATACACAGATAAATCTTGCTTCAATTCAGGGTCATTATTTAATTATGCCACGAATAGGTTTTGATTTTGGCCATAGGCTTTCTTCTCTCATCAAAAAAACAGTCCCCTCAAACCAAATCTTTGCCTGTCCAAACTGATACGGTTTCAAACCTCGAGATGCAATATCAGGCCCGGGTACATTTTCGTGGTCAGTATGCTCCACTGCGAAGGTCTGATCCCTCATGAAACAGCAAGACGATTCGCCATCAAAAAGTATTGAGAAGCGTCTTGTCCGTATTCAGTGATATACTGCACATTGACATTGAAGTCGGTCCAATTACCAATTACTCTATCAAATTTTGTACTCCAGTGAGTCTTTCACAGAACGGATCCCAACTTCACTGCTACCACTGCCTGCAGTCAACTCTAGCCTTGGTATAGTCACTCGGTTTGAAGGTGTCACTTCTGACTTTTCCCATAACCAAAACTGGCAATGCACGGTTCCATAGACTTTGTTCAACATTCGCATATAGCATGACATCCATATTCCCGGTTCACTTGCATCACAAAAATATGCATTTGAATTTCACTAGGGTCATTCATATCTGATGATTTCAAACAACGAGGAATAGAAACACTTTCCAGATGCGGTAAATCTTGCAACCAGTTCATCCAGCAAGCCTTTTCACCATCAGGAATTTCATCGTCCCACCCCAAATCTTGTTTACATAATTTCTGCAGAATTTTCTTCATAGGCAAAATAAATGGCTGCAGAAATCCAATCGGATCAAATATCTGGCTCATGGTAGAAAGCATACCCCGTCTTGTAGTTGGTTTGTCTTTCACATTCACCTTGGTCACGAATTTATCCAAATCAGTATCCCAATATAACCCCAGGGCTCGTTCCACCGGTAGATTATCAAGATCCAAATTCACCAAAGTCTTTGCTCGCTCACTTTCTGGAATTTGCTCAAGCACCTCTCGACAATTGCTGATAAATTTCGTCAGATGGAATCCACCACTTTCCAGTAGAACAGACAATTGCTTAACCAAGTTTATAGCGTCACCACTCTTTGCTAAGGATTTCAACAAATCGTCAACATAAAAATTCTTCAGCACAGTATCAACTACCGATTGTTCAACACCCGGCTCATTATCTGAAGCACATTTCCTCAAGGCGAAACCTGCAACTGATGGACTTGAACGGCTTCCAAATATGTGTACCAACATGGAATAGTCACTTGCTTGAGATGACAAATCATCATTCGGCCACCACAAAAACCGAAGCGAGTCACAATCTTCTGGCCTCACTCTCACCTGATGGAACATAGCCTTGATATCTGCCATCACACCAATTCTTTCTTGTCGAAATCTCAAGAGAACTCCAGCCAAATTATTCGCATAATCTGGTCCTTGTAATAAATTATCGTTTAAGGAAACCCCACGAAAAGTTCCGGCCCCATTGAAAACTACACGGAATTTTGATTGTTTCGTACTATGATGCCCCAAATAAAAAGTTTTGTCACTAGTCACCAATTCATCATTAGGTATTTTTCTCGCATACCCATTGTCCAAGTAATCATTTATCACGCTCTTATAACACTCAAACAATTCTGGGTCTCGAATAAATTTTCTCTTTTGGTACATTAATTGTTTCTCAACCATGGTACGATTATTAGGAAGTTTTACCTCTTTATTCTTCCATGGGAGTCCCACTTCATAATGTCCATTAACTTTACAAACAGTTTTTTCCATGATAGACAATGCCCGCTTGTCTTCAACAGACAGTGAGGATGCAGATTCACATGCATTATCATTAAAATCATGCTCATAAATTTGACACAATTGGCGATGTAAAATATTATCATCACAATGAATAAAATTCACAAAATTATTATCACAATTAGAAACACTCTCTGGGCCAAACAGTGTCCACCCCAACAAGGTTTTCACCGCTCTGGGCTGTCCCCTTTTCCCGCGTTTAACCTCTAACACATCATGGGCATCTGGGACATTTGAGCCTATAAGAAGCTTGACCTCCCTATCCGTATTATCAGAAATATCAACATGGGAAAAATGTGAATACAATTCAGTATCACGCACACTGGGAATACTCGATTTTAAGTTTGGCAAACGCTCAACAGTTAGAACTCTATCCAGCACTAGGGAGTTGCCTGCACCCGTTGCAGTCAACGCTACCTCAAACCCCTCTTGGATTTTATGACCAGTCACAGTCTGCACAGAAAAATTGGTTTTAACCCCACTTATACCTAGCTCCCTCATGAGCCCACTAGTACAAAGGGACACCGTAGATCCCGGGTCTAACAGGGCATAGGTTGATATCTCCCTACCTCCTATGGCCTTACCCCTGACCGTGACTGGCAACACTTTGAGTCTAACATTCCCAACCCCTCCCGTAGCCTCCACGCTACAGGAAGTTGCTCCACATGTAGCTTTCTCACCGGCCCCACTGACCGGAGCACTCGTCTCTTTTCCTGAACAAGAACTTACAGGATTAGTAGAACCACCCGGCTTTTGCCGAGGTGGGAAATGCAGCAGCACATTGTGCTTTTTGCCACATCCATCAACATTGCATAACACATTGCGGGTACACTCATTTGCTTTGTGACCACTCAAAAGGCAATTATAACACAATTCATTTCTGCCCACCCACAATGATCTTTCTTTAGGAGTCATTTTCTTAAACTTCAGGCATTTCCATAATGGATGTTGATTACCTGACCCACAAAAAGGACAATCAAACTTTGCAATGGCCCCCCTACTAGGTATAGCATTGGAATCGGTCACAAAGGAGGACACCCTATCCCTAGTCTTGGGAACAGTCCCTCGTTTAGGACTTCTCGACTTTTTCTGTTCCCTATTCGAACAGACAATCTCCCCATACATGGTAGAAGCACCACGAGCAATTTGCATAACATAATCCTTTAAATCGGAAAACATTGGTTCCCTCCCCACCTCATAAATGCCGCTTGCAATCTTAGCATAGCCAGACTGCAAATCTTCAGGCAACCTGGAAAAAATCTTTTTCAAATTAACACTATTATTAAGATTATCCATACAATCCCATTGGTCAAAAACAATCTCACAATTATCCATTAATGTTACTAACTTATGCAAGTCAGCAGAGTTATTATCACGAAGAGGTTTTCCTTCAATCAATTCTTTCATAAAGGAATCTATAATCATATGTTTTTTGCCAAACCTCTCATTGAGAATGTCTAGGGCCCGCTTGTAACCCCTTTCCCATGGTTTAGTAATTACACATGACCGAATTGCCTCTCTGGCAATGCCCTTCGTACATTTTAAAAGAATAATAAGCTTACGATTTGCTGGAATATTTTCCACATCCACTGCTGCTGTAAATTCACTCAGAAACTCTGGATACCTCAGTGGATCACCATCGAACTCAGGTAGATCAACTTTCAGATGTTCACCCATTGATGCTGGACATGTAGGAACCACCGGATACACAGGAATTGCAGGAGAGCTCAAAGATGTCACTGCTACACTCGAACCGTAGACATTCTGGACAGGAACACTGCTCACACGATGATATTCACCCATTCCAGACACGCCACTCGTGACTGGGAATTGGCTCGCCACCGACACACCACCTGTGGCCGGGGCATAACTCGACACCGGCATGCCACTCATTACCGGATTGTAAACACAATGTCCAGATTGTACAAACGATGTGACAGGAACTTCGGACGATCTCTGCAGTCCAGGATTAGACATGTTTATAGCATTAGTCAATGTTGACGTCATCAATGGCACACGAACATCAGAAAAGTTTGTCTTTACAGGGGAAACCACAGCAGGACTTGATATAGGAATGTTCTCTATTTTTCTTTCAGGAATCGGCTGCAACTCAAATGATGAGGGTTCAGTCTTTACAAAAGGCACATTAGATTTAGGATCATAAATGTTCACAAATTTAGGTTTTGTCAATGGCTCTATCCCACTGACCAAGTTTTCAGAGGCACAACTTGTATACTCCAATTGATTGCTATCCAAATTAGAACTCATGATAGATCCTTCAGTTTCTTCGAAACTCTCAGCTATCAATTTCGCTTCATCTGCAAGATATTCCGCATCCAAAGCTCTTTTTTCAATGTTCAATTTCTCCTTTTCCAAAGTAGCTTGTTCACGTTCACGTTTAGCTTGAAGATCAGCTAGCTTGGCATCCAAACGAGCTCTGGCAGCTACTGATGATCTCACAGATGATTTATTTGAAGATTTACTTCTATGAGAAGCAACACTTGTTTTTCTTGATTTACTAGACACAGAGTTATTTTTGCTGGCGGCAGCATTGTATCGCTGCAAATATTCACCATATAATTTATCACATACCGCTTTCTTTCTGAAAATTTCATCACACTTTACAGTCGCTTCTTCAAACTCAAGCTTGTCCATCTCCAGACCGGTATTGACAGAATTTCGAAAGTCTTCACAAGCATTAATACAGTTCTCAAATGCAGCATCCACAGCTTCTTTTGCACCCACAACCTCTTTGTATTTCTGTGGGTCCAGCATTAGATCCTCAATGGTTTTCAGAAGCTTTGTAAAGTGGCTTTCATATCCCGCACGAGATCTTTTCTTTTTCATTCGCAGTTCAGAAACAATACCATCTTCATCAGACATCTCGCAATATGAATAGCTTTATTCCGTTATGAAATTGTCCACGATAGAATGCAATTATTCTTCGAAATTGTAGAATAACTATGTATTTGAAATTCTCTACGTAAAACGTAGGAGACGAATCTTTATTTGAAATTCTCTACGTAAAACGTAGGAGACGAATCTTTATTTGAAATTGTGTAACGCCCGGAATTGGAGACTCAAACTGCGCTACGTTTATACCCAACCACTGTCAAGTACCACGTCCCGGTTCTCCTACAATTTGCAATGCAAACTCGTAACATTAAGTCCCCACTCACAGTCTTGAACTTTTGAACCCAACACCTCAGAAGATCACACGAATTGAAAGAACTTTGTTGTAATATTCCGCTTGAAATCACGACAGAATACGGCAATAACATTCACAATGCACATAGAGTTTGTGGCTCAACTAAAGTTTGAATTTCAATAATACACGCACAGAGTTTGTATGAGTTTGTGATTAACACACTGAGCACTGGGTTTGTGTCAGAGTCTGAGTTTGATTTCAAATATTGATAGATTCCGGGATTAAATAACTAAATAAAATACAGAATAATTAGTAAACATTAATACACAATAAATCCCTGACTATCCTATATCCTAACATAATGATTCCCTAGCTACATTATAAACATAGCAAAATCTACTAACTACAAAACACACTCAACTAAATCCTAAAACACCGGCAAAGCATATGACTGCAGATTGCACCATCACAGCTCGTCTCCGCTCACGCAGAACCGAGAGCAATACAAGAAACTAACTATAGAACAAGAGTCGTCGTCGGTCGATTGCCTCAGCCAATAGCGTGCAAGACAAACATATTGCGACATAGCTACTATTCCCACTCTCTCGAATACGATAAAGAAATAAACAAGAACTACCAAAATGCGACCTGCGTCCATTACACACCTATTGTATTTCCCACAACACAGCACCTTCCTGCCTGTTGTCCGTGAAACGGGGAATACCCTAACTATCTGGTGTTGGATTGAGTACTTGGATACTCTTGGATACCATCTAGTGTGATCACGATTGCTCGACAATGACAGATCACTAAAAATATTAATTAAAATATGATATCCCGATCTTCTAGATTCCAATTGGACATGAAGTGTACATAGGAATCTTTTTGTTATTATGTTGTTGTGAAAAAATATCTTTCCTCATTACCTACTGGATGAATTGCCTTGAAATTTCCAGTGGTTGATCAATCAATCAATCAATCGTTTATTTTGTCATCACAAAAAAAACACGTTCAAACATAAAGTGACACAATGAATAAATTACAGTACTAATCATGTTTTTGCGTGACCGGAGTCGCGAGGGACCTGAGAAGGTCTTCAAGCAGCCACGCCTACAGCGCTACAGGTTAGAATAAACATAATTAAATGAGGGATAAAATGAATAAATCCTAGGAATAAGTCACAACTGATACAATTACAGCGACATTCGAAATGTATGCGATTATGACACAGTAAAACAGAAAATGTAACTTTCACGGAATAATTACTAATAACTAATAAAAACGCGAGGAAAGTAAGATAAAAGCACAGAAAAAATATAGGAAAGGAAAGTTTGGCGGAATATGCAACTAAAAGCAATATAAGGCAAACAGTAAATCGGAAATATTTACAGCAAATGCAATTTAGGAGACACTTACGAAAAATTGATAGAGTCTAATGAGGAATACAAACAAACAATTACATCTATATAATGTACATAATAAAGAGGAAAAGATAAAACGGCCTGGTCATTGAAAATAATAGCGAACGTAGGTTAAGGGAAATAAGCTATCGCTCTCCACTCTGAACGATTTTAAAGATTGTATTTTTCGCTAAAAGTCTATCACTTTCATTTATTTTAAATATTTCTGCTGGCTTTTTAGTATTTAGTTTTTGTGTGCGATGACACCATCAAAATTAAAAACTACTCCACTTTTTAAACTTTCTCACAATTCGATTATCTACTGGTGTTCTAGGTATGAAAAAATTTAAGTTCAAGCCATTAATCTATTTTGAACCCAACTCGAGGACATTTGAAATACAGCTGTTTTAAGCAAATATCAAAATGAGTTTATTGAACAGCGAACTTCACAGCCTGATATCAATTCCACTTTATGTCAAACAATAATGACATGTGTTGTCTGCGTAAAACTTTATCAAAAATATGCATCAAATCATCTTCAACAATCTTCTGGAAAATTGTTGAGTGACGAATCAAGCATGTTATGAAGACAAGCAGGAACTCCGCGACCATGAGATAATATTTAATTTCTTTCTCAGCTGATCTAATTATGATATCAATATTGCAAATTACAACCCTGAAAAATTACATGAATAATGCCAGTAGGAATTTGTTAGAATATTAACTAAAAGCATCAAGATGAAAATTTATATTTCCTCCTATTACCTTTTATACATAACGAAATAACAATGACAATTTCACTAACACAGTATATTTTATCAAGTTCAGTGAATTAGTCAATATGAATATACTACAATAATAAAATTTTCGAGAATATTCAATAAAATCATATTTCCTTTATTACAGAACTTATTGTCTGGTAATCAGAATTGAAATCAATAATTAATGATTATATTTCATGGCTCACTAGATGCAAAGGAAATTCACGGAAATGAAAATTTCTCAAAATCATCATCATTTTCAGAATAGAAATATCAGAAGTTGAATAATTGTTCTCAACCTAGAAGGCACAACAAGTCTGTTATGACGTTATACAGATGATGGTATGAAATGAGCCCCACCTCAAAAATATACAAAATACTAATGCATTGGACAACAGTGATCAGCAGTCATTACTGAGACATGTCTGAATAAACACTACTCCTCCAAACCTAAAAGTTTTGTATTTTCTTTTATTTGTAATAACAGATTAGCAAAAATTTGATACTGGATGGACAGAACTCAATTTGTGCAGTAGGTGCCATGTAATAAAAGCCACTAACCTAAATATTTCATTTACAAAAACACAATTTTTTTGGTCAGTTACTCAAAGAATAAAAAGCATGAATAATAATTAACGCATGCATATCTTCGAACTAGTTATATCAAAAGCAGGGAATGACAATAATTGAAAAATACAGTGATTTCGAAGGAATGAGCTTTTAATATAAATAACCCCCGCTGGATCATAAAGATAAAAAACTTGAATTCATGTATGGAACTAAAATCAGACAGGCCCCATCGTAAACAATTAATGCGAGTTAATGAGAAAGATTTGATTACAACCCATAACATACCAACCATGAAAAATAATATGGGGTAATCCCCTGTAATCTGATATATCACAAAATTGAATAAAATATTGAAAAATGATACATTTTCAAGAATTAGAGATTAAATTGTTGACCATAATTAGGGCTGTCCAAAATCGAATATTTTTTTGATTCGAATCGAACCGAATATTATTGCGCAATCCTAAATTTGTCTCTAATGTACAATAAAAACTTCCTCTTCAATATTGTGCTAACGTATGTGCAGTTATATCTAAATTATTGCAAATATTTTGCATAACTATGTTTCCAGAGTTATAAATTTAATGCTCGTAGTTGCTATTTTAATCCTATTATCATTAGTATTATTAACTCAATATTTTTTGTGTAATTTTCAGTAAAATGATAAACAATTATTAATATAGATATGACTGTTGCCCAAAAAATTCAAAATTGCATTTCGGGAACTCACAAATTCAGAGTTAGTTTGATGACATTAATATTTGATGACCATATTGTTGCTGTACAACAGCCATCAACTCATAAAAGTGCAATTATTTGTCATAGTAATAAATGGATGAAACAAAGTATTGCCTATAAGAAATTACAATTTTTATTGGAAAAAGATATTGGACCTTCAAAACGTGTTTCAGTCCTGTACCATGTTCCTATGATTACTGACTCAACAGCTACAAATCGATTCTATTTATAGAACTGGCGATTTTTGGCTGACACAAAATTTGCCTTTTTCTCCTTGTGTTCTCTCAAAAAACGTCATCTTTAAATCATTGTTACCGATAACTTTTCATTTATGACGATGCATGGAATGGATAATTACATGTCACCGGGCAATAGGAGAGACCTTTTTACAGCAAAGAAAGCGATAGAAACATGTTTTTGCTCGCCCGTGAAAAACGCGGTGCAAAGGTGGTCGTGAGGCGCATTATGTGCCAAATTTTAGCGATTCGTAAATTGGCCGAAAAACGCTTCGAATAATTTGTGATTCGATTCGATTTCGAATATTTGGTTCGCTTGGACAGCCCTAACCATAATAAATGTAATGATATATATACAAAAAAAAATTAACACAACCAATATGAAAGTAATTTTCACTTGTCACGTTCAAATAAAATAGTTAATGATTAACTAACCAAGCAATCGAATTATCAATATTGATATTGGCGATCTGAAAAGAGAGATTATTCAAGCTATATCTTCAAACATTCTGTGAATTTGTTCTTACGCTAAATCTATTGAAGAAAAATAATCAAATATAACTTTTTGTCGAAAGAATTATTCGATCTAAATATTACCACACAATGATTAATTTACTGGTTTCCATAATTCTGCAAAAATTTAAATTCAAAAAATCAAAAATTGATAGGTATATGAAATAAGATTATGAGAGCCATAATTGTCCTAGTATAAGAGTAATTAATGCTATATAGATATTACAACAGTTGCCAGTGGAGTTATACTTTTTCCTTGTATTGTTTCAATGATTTTCCATTCCTTTTTTCCGGATCATATTCCTCTATATCTGCAGGATTTCCATTTCCACCAATGACATAAACTTTCTCATCAATCACACAACTACTGAAATATTGTCTTGCGTTTTTCATTGGTTTCAACATCACCCAGGTTTTAGTTACAGATGAACGAAACAGTAGTGAGAGTTGAGCTTCTAATAACATTATAACCTCCCATAATATAGATTCCTTCCTCTGTTGCTGTTGCCGAAGCTTCATATCTTGCTCCATTCAATGATCTATTATCCATTGACCAAGTTGACGTGACAGGATCATAAATCTCAACTTGGTTTGTTGCTCGTCCTTGCTGACCAGAATATCCAGCAATACAAAACACCTTTCCATCAGCAGCCACCAAAGATTCATAAACCAGAATCAGTGATTTGTCCGTAACTCTGGCCCATCTTATTATTCGATGGATCATATCTTTCCATAATGTTTGAGTGATCTTCATACTCAATACCATAAATAAAACCATTAAGTGCAACTGCACATGCATTATGAATATTAGTATTTGTCATTTGTTCCCACTTTGCATTTGGTTCAGCATATTCAGGTTTATAAAACAATCCATTTGTACAAATCACATAAATGTAAGATTCCATCACTACAGCAGAATATATTGTATTCTGTATAATTGCTTAATCTATGGTTTGCATTGGTGTCCATGTTTTATCATCAACATCATGAAAATGCATTCTTTGAGAGATTTTGTCAAAAACAACATTTTTGTCAACTGAAATTTCATCACCAAACTGAGAAAACATTTTTTTCTTTCATCAATATCATGTTTGGTCCATGCTAACAACATCTTACATTTCACCTCTTCCTTTGCTTTTGTTTCCTTCGATTCCATCAGAAATGAAATAAATTTTTCATCAAGATCCATAAACTCATCAGACTGGCAATTTCTATAAATCGTTGCAATGCAAATTGATTGCATTTTTTCTCAAGTTGTTTACAGATGTACCTATTTGCAATTTTTTTAGTTTGAAAAAACGATTCAGGATCAAGATCATCTTCCAGAAATATTGCGATACTATCACAAAGTCTTTGCAGCTGCATCATGTGAGCGACGCCCATGAGTGTTTCACGTTTTTCTTTGGCAACATAAGCATCCCCAGTGTAAATGAAATCAACACATTTTTTAACACAAACTTCATCAAATTCCTTTATTTCAACGACACCAGATTTTGTTTCAACATTTTCATGAGATAACATTGCTTTAAAATAATCGGAACTTGCTGACACAATATTCCTATGAACAGGAAGTTCCTCAGATCCAGCTTTGATCATGAAATCACAATGACGTCCAGTTTTACGATATTCATTTAATTGTTGTAAAATTTCAAAAGCATGTTCTTTAGAATCTGTATTGATTTTTTCTTCCATTTCTGAGATTACTTTGTTCACTTTTATGAATACCTGCTTAAGATCATATCACTATGGATACCTTAAACAATAGAGAAACTATAATTGAAAAAAAGTCTTTACAACTATAATTTACAGTCCATCACAAATAAACCTTAATAAGAGATCAAGGAAGAACTCAAACAAGTTAACTGCTTCATAAATTAATGATCACATAAAAATAAAATTTTAATAAAAGACAATGCCTGATCATGTAAGTGCGCAACCACAATCTCGAAGCTATGTAAAGTCTAGGCGATTTCAAGAATAGGGTCCCTCAGGCAGTCACTCATCGTTCACTCATGGGTAACACACATTACAGTCCGATTATGTCACGATAGGGGCAACTTGTAATTGTAACATAGACAACAAAGTTTCACAGGAACAGTTATGGGTCCCTGTCCACTTGCCAAAAATTCATTTTTTTTTGGAATTTGGGCCTGTTGTAGTGTGAAACTGTGTCCCTACTATCCTAATGGCAACACCAACATAAGGATTTTGTGAAGTCATTTCGTAGATCCATTATAAATTCCACCATTAAAAATATCCTATTTTCGGCCCCTTGAATTGGTCATGACCTTTCCTTAAAAACAAACTAAGGATAATTTATTTTACTAATTCAGCTTAAAGCTGTACTGAGACGTTGAAAAAGCCACATCTTTGTTTTCGCTGTGGAAAAATAGGGCTTTTAAACCCGGGCAAGAGCTCTCAATAAAAAACACCAGTTATTCGAGATACCCAGGGGTTGGTCGCTACGCTACCCGCGAGGGGAAATGTAAAGAAATGTATTTAGTAAGGTAAAAAGTAGGTGTTTGTTCTGGGTTCGTTGGAAGACCCTGATCGTTGTGCCGGACGAATGGCGACATTCGGGAAGTTAGAGAAAAAAAATTTCTTACGAAGTTAGAGAAAAAAAATTTCTTACCCAAATAGCATTCCAAAGAGGATGTTCAGAATGTGACAGGAGCAACGTTCATTCTTTCTGGAAAAGAAAGTTCGTCTTGTTACGTTTTTATTAATTGCAGACAAATCTGATGAATTCCCCTGTTTCCAGGCAAAAGGACTAAGAGAACTGAATTTGTCGGTGGTACAAGTGTCTTCGAATAGGACCCTACCCTAGGTCAAGGCATTTGAATGTAAACTTCCATTACTAATGACAGTACAATGAGTGAATGATGGGTGACTACATATTGGTAAAATCAATATGAAATATAGTTGGAAATTTAGGGGAAAAAATTTCTTTTTTGGTTAAATTTAAACCTTTTTAGTCACTAAAAAGGTATTTAAAATGGGTTTGTATTAATTTTTTTCTAAGACTTCCTCACATAGAATACAGAGTGACAGCTCTGGAATATCAAAAACAGTAATTATATTAGTACTTGACTATGTAATAACAAAAGTTTTACGCCATTTTTTATCACAAAAACAAGATCTTGTGGGAAAATCTCACAAAATCAGAATTCAATTTTCTAAATGTATATGTCAAAAGTTTTAGATGAACAAAAAATTTCTTTTTATTACACGTTATTTGTTGTTTGGTGAAAGGTGGCTGACTGTCGATGAGAGCATACATACCAC
This sequence comes from Styela clava, assembly GCF_013122585.1. Classification (NCBI taxonomy): domain Eukaryota; kingdom Metazoa; phylum Chordata; class Ascidiacea; order Stolidobranchia; family Styelidae; genus Styela; species Styela clava. The sequence goes on from NW_024102826.1 coordinate 1,325,490, forward strand.
TTCAACGACAGAAAAAGCATGTGAAAAATTATGGTAGAGTGGGTGAATTTTGATTTTTATAAAGGTGAGGAAAATGCCGCCTATCCAGAAGAAGGTGTTTCCAAATTATTAATAGGATGAAATAAGAGGTTTCAGATAATAAAATATTAAATTAGAGAAGTAAAGAACATCATAAAGATGATGTCAAATGCCACACAGAGATGTAAAATAATGTAACATTATAAATTTAAATTCCCCCCAAAATAAATAACTACCGGTATTTACATATATAGAGGAAGAAGTGAATATTTTTTATACAACAAGAATTAACAAATGTACAATAATTATAACAGGGTTTCCCACACTTTTTGGGCCGCGGACTCCCTATTTATTAATCTCAGTTTTACGGACCCCCATCCAATGCTGTATCAACTTCTGTGCCTAAACAACGAGTAAGGATAATGTTTAATTTACAACACATCAGCAAACTCATAGGTCCTACTCTACAGCAAGTCTGAACCTGTATTTTGGCATATTGGTAAGAGTTGAAAATGCTGCTTCACACACGTCATTGCACGAGGCAGTAAAACTTTAATTGCCATCTGAAACCCTGCTCTATAATAGTCATTTTCCAACGCATGAGATGGAGCTGAAAACTCCAACAAGATGGAGGTGAGGTGGAGGAAAGCCACCATGAAAGACTCCCAACTTTGAGAATAAAATCACAATGACATCAAATTTAACTCATTCATTCACACTATTCATTTATAAAATAACAACAACATGCTCTTTAGAATCATTATTAACTTGTTCCTCAATTATATCTTGGTTTGATTAAACTGCAAAATAATTCAATTCATCAATATGTCTTGGTTAGATTTGTAACACAAGTTCAAAGAGAAATAAATCACTTTGAAATTTCATCTATGACTTATCATTAATCAACAAAATGAAAAATCTTAAATTCCAGAAATTTTGCCTGTTGTTAGATGCAATATATTTTTAACATTGCCAGCTACATGTTTTGTATTATTGTCCAATCAGGAGTTTGAACAAACTGCATGAAAGTTAAACACAAGACTTATTTACCGGTAGTGGATATAAAATATATATTAAAATATAGCATAACTCTACAGGACAGCAAATCCACCGCACATTACCATTTCATTGCGTTGTGAATTGTCGCGCTGGTACAGCGGGAGCTCTCAATATTTTCCGGTGTAGTAACTGGAGGACCCATCTATGTGCCACTCAAGTTAATCAATGTAACACTTTAGATCTATGACGATAATGTGCACATTGTATGTGACTCTACAGGACATGATACTATGGGGCTTTTTCCACTTCGGAACAGCGGCCTCTATCATCTCCAAAAATTTTATAAATAAATCGTTAAATGAGTAAACACATGTCCTACAGCATTGCAAACACTTAATCTTCATTAACTTAAGTCCAGCCATCTTTTTGAAATGAAATAACTGTACCAAAAAATCAAACACTGTTTGTTACGAGTCGTCACAAAAAATGTCAATATCAAAATTCAAGTGCCTTTTAATATAAAAAATAAAAAACAATTACTTTTACTGCACTTTTTGAAAAATTGATGAAATTCAACATTTGCTTGGAATGGCCCATCAAATCATCTTCCACAAACTTTTGTAAAATCTTCAAGTAGGCAATCAAGCAATGACAAGTTGTAACTTTGCAATAATCAGAGACTATTTAGCTTCTTTCGCAGCTGATCTTATTATGAAATCAGTATTACAAATTACACCTGTAAAAATCACATGAATAATGCTAGTAAGAATTCCTCAAAAAGTAACTGCAAGCATAAAAGAGAAAACTATATTTTTCTTCAATATCTTTTATGAATAACGTAATAACAATGACAATTTCGCTAATATATTTTATTGAGTTCACTGAATTATTCCAAATATATTACGACAATGAAAATATTCAATTAATCCATTCTTTTATAATTGAACATCTTTTACAACATTATACTTGTTCTAGGGCTAATGTGAGTTTGAACAGCAGCTTTTAAATAATATATTTTCAAAATTGGTGTGAAGCATACAAGTGTTACAGACTCAAACAAATTATAAAGTCATATTTTAAACACTCATCTTATATACGAGGTGTGGCTAAAAAGAAACGGGACTATTGAATTTAGAAGTTTATTTAGATGCATATCGTACAATTTCCACATTGTCTAACACATACATACAAAACTACAATCATTCAAGTTCAATTGTCCATGAAAATCCATACAAACCCAGAAAGACCATTAAAATATTGTCAAAATATAAATATCAGAAGTTAAATTATTGTTTGTCAACTTGAAAAATACCATAACATATCTCTCATTTTGTTATACAAATGGTGATATGAAGTGAGCGCTTCTTTAAAAATGCATTGATCAACAGTGAACAGCAGTAATGTTATTACTAAGACAAGGTTGAATAAATATTAATCTGGTAAGAAAAGTTTTTCATCTTCGAAATTTTACCTTTGCAAAAAATAGATAATGAATGGACAGAAACCAATTTTGTACGACAAGAGCAATGTAATAAAAAACTTCATAGCCACTAGCCTGAATATTACAATGACAAATCTATTGAACAGTTATTTCATGGATAAAAAACAGAGATATTAATCAACACATTTAAAAAATGCATATCAAGAAAGCAGTGGAAACAAAATCAATAATTTGAAACAATACAGTGATTTTCACTACAGGAAAGGATTATTTAATATTAACCCTTTTTGATCAACAATTTTGTCGGTGTGAATAAAAGAATTTTAAATTATGAAAGCATGGAACATAAATTGAAATTGAACGTGGTCATCACCAACTTTATGAAATGTCACAAAATTGAATGAAATATAAAAAAAAAAAAAATGTTTCAATACATTCAAAATGTGATCGTTATCAATTTAATAATATAATAAAATAGGTAAAATGAAAAACTATTTCTTAATAACATTAGATAACATGTAAGCGGTCAGGCAATCAAATTATCAATCAGATACTAGTTGGATGTATGTATGAAAAAATTAGTAAACTTGATATCAAAACACATATTCAATCCTAATACATTACTAGAACACAAGATTAATGAAAAAATATTCAATAAATTCAAATTATTTGGTTGAGTATTATGACCCACAAAAATCATTTTACGATAAAAATTAATTTTGAAAAAAATTAGAAATGTTGACAGGGATTTTCAGTAAGCAATCAATGTTATATAGAAATTACGACAGTTGCTCTTGGAAAAATATTTTTTCCTTGTAATGTTCCAATTATTTCCCATTCTTTTGTTTCAGGATCATATTCCTCTATATATGCAGGATTTCCATTTCCACCAATGACATAAACTTTCCCGTCAATCACACAACTACTGAAGTCTCGTCTTGCATTTTTCATCGGTTTCAACATCATCCAGGTTTTCATTACAGATGAACGAAATTCAACAGTAGCAAGAATTGAGCTTCCATTAACATTATAACCTCTCATAACATATATTCCTTCCTCTGTTGCAGTTGCAGAAGCATAATATCTTGCTTCATTCAATGATCTATTATCCATTGACCAAGTTGATGTGACAGGATCATAAATCTCAACTTGGTTTGTTGCTCCATGTTGTTGTTTCAGTCCTGCAATACAAAACACTTTTCCATCAGCAGCCACCAAAGATTCATAAGCCAGGATCAATGATTTGTTTGTTAGTCTGGTCCATTTATTATTTGATGGATCATATCTTTCCATAATGTTTGAGTGTTTCTGATATTCAATACCATAAACAAAACCATCAAGTGCAACTGCACAAGCATAATGAAGATTTGTATTTGCCATTTGTTCCCACTTTGCATTTGATTCAGCATATTCAAGTCTATAAAACGATCCATTTGTACCAATCACATAAATGTAAGAATCTAATACTACGGCAGAATGTAAATTCTGTATAATTGATTGATCTATGGTTTGCATTGGTGTCCATGTTTTATCATCAATATCATAAGAATGCATTCTTCGAGAAGTTTTGTCAAAAACAACA